>VZRN01004331.1:78942-119362 GCA_013397935.1 Dasyornis broadbenti
GGGTGGGAAGAGTCGAGCGCTGCCGCGTCCCCGGACCCCCCCAACGACAGCGCAGCCCCTGTCGCCCTTCCAAGCCCTCTCAGCAGCGGGATGGGCGTTCCCTGGGTGCCAGGGTGGGCGTTGGCTCTGGGGAGACCCTCGGGGCATCCGCGGGTGCTGCACCCACGGGGAGGGCAGGGCGTTGGCCTCCCCCTCGCCCCCTCCCCAGCGCCCGCCGCCCGCGGGCAATGATTCACCGCGATTTGCCTTTTAAGGCCGCGCTCGGCGGGGAGGAAGCAGAGGAGGAGGAGGAGGACACTCCTTGGACCTGGCTGGCTCCTCCTGCTCTCGCTCGAGGCTCCGACGCCCAGCCAAAAGCGAATCCCGGCGGCAGCGCTCGGCAGAGGCTCCGACGGCTCCCGGCCCCGCTGCTCGCCCAAGCGTCCGCCCCGCGCCCGCGTCCCGGCCATGGAAAGAAACCACCTAGTGCAGAAGGCCAAGCTGGCCGAGCAGGCTGAGCGCTACGAGGACATGGCAGACTTCATGAAGGCGGTGGTGGAGCACGGGGAGGAGCTGTCCAACGAGGAGCGCAACCTGCTCTCGGTCGCCTACAAGAACGTGGTGGGCAGCCAGCGCTCGGCCTGGAGGGTCATCTCCAGCATCGAGAACAAAACCGAGGAGGGCGACGACAAAGCGCAGCTGGTGAACGAGTACCGGGAGAAGGTGGAGCAGGAGCTGAACAGCGTCTGCAAGAGCGTCCTGGGCTTGCTGGAGAAGTACCTCATCAAGAAGGAGAGCGATGCCGAGAGCAAGGTCTTCTACCTGAAGATGAAGGGTGACTACTTCCGATACCTGGCCGAGGTGGCCGGCCAGGACGACCGCAAGTCATCGATAGAGCAGGCCCAGAAGGCGTACCGAGAGGCCATGGACATCAGCAAAAAGGAGATGCAGCCCACGAACCCCATCCGCCTGGGGCTGGCCCTCAACTTCTCCGTGTTCCACTACGAGATCGCCAACGCCCCCGAGCAGGCCATCTCGCTGGCCAAGACCACCTTCGATGAGGCCATGGGCGACCTGCACACGCTCAGCGAAGACTCCTACAAGGACAGCACCCTCATCATGCAGCTGCTCAGGGACAACCTCACGCTATGGACAGCCGAGTGTGCCGGCGAAGACGGCGGCGAGGCTGGAGAAGAGCCCAAGAACTGAACGGCCCCAGCCGAGCCGGGGACCAGCCCCCACCTGCCCCCGCTCCAGACCTTTCGGCATCTCTTCATGGTTTTTTTTTTTGTTGTTGTTGTTGTTGGTTGTTTTTTGGTGTTTTTTGGGTTTTTTTTCGGTTGGTGTGGGAGGGGGAGGAGTCTCAGCTCCTCCATGGCCACCCCAGCCTGGATGCCAGGAGTGGGGGTGGTTTTGGCAGGGCCCCTCCCTCCCTCTCCCCTATCCTCTGCTCTGGGGAGGGGGAAAAGAGGGAGAGGGGGTGCCTCCACCCCGGAGAGCTGTCAGCCCCCAACTATTTAAGGTTTTTTTGTGTGGGGTGTCCAGTCTGGCTTGTGCCAACTCCAAACCCACAGTCCCGCAGGGCTGGAGCAGCGCCAGGAGGAGGTGAGGGGCCGGGCCGGGGCGAGGGGGGTCCGGGCAGCCCCCCCATTCCGGGAGGGGGTCGCGTGTTGCCAAAGCCTCTGTGCGTCTCCAATAAACCTTCTCCTGGAGCTCTGCCTCTCGTCTGCCTCGTCTCTCCCTGCGCACGTGTCCGGGCAGCTCCCGGCGCTGCCGGGCGCCAGCCTCGCCTCCCGTCCCATCCCAGGGGGGTGCGGAGCAGCCGGGCCCCCCAGCATCGGCTGCTCTCGGTGCCCCCAGCCCCACAACAGCGGCTCGGGGTGGCCTGAGGCCCGTGGAAGGGCTCAGGGGGGCTGTGCACACACAGGAGGAGGGTTTCGGCAGCCCCGTGCAGGGCTGGCCGCTCTGTGGGGTGCTCTGAGGTCCCTGACCCTGCTCTGGGGTGTCCCAGACCCTTGGTACAAACCCACGGTTCCCCAAAACCTGCCTCTGACACCCCTGTGCTGGTCCCCAGGCCTTCCCCCAAGGCTCCTCTAAGTCCAAGGAGGAAAATCCAAAAAAGCTGCATCGGCAGCGACACGGGGACAGCCCTGGGGTGTCATCGGGGTGGGGAAGTCCCCGCCAAGGTCCAGACGCGTTGGGACAGGTGAAAGCTCAGCAATTCTGGCCCTGGCACGAGGCCACGGCAAAGGGCGCAGCTCCCTCCCCTTTCCCCTCCCACCGGCGCGTTTCAACATGAAAAATAATTACAATAAAATACAGTCACGGCACCCTGGGCTATGAGCTCACCAGAGCCAGCAGGGCTGGGCAGGAGCCGGCCTTTGATGGGAAACGCGGGGATGCCAGGAGGAAACGCGCTGTGACTCAGGACGTGCTGCCCCTGTTGAACTGGAGCCCCAAACCGGGCACAGGGGGGACACACCAGTCCCGAGACCTGGCACGGCCAAATCCCAGCTCATGGAGTGCCAGGAGCTCCTGGGCTTTGGGAAAAACAAGGCAGGAGCAGGGCAGGGACCCTCCTGGTGTGTGCAGGAATTGTGGGGTATCCAGAGAGCAGGGGACAGGCCTGGGATGTAACGAGGTTTGCCAGGGCTCTGCTGTGGCAGGTTGGGCTGCACAACTCAGAATCTCCTTGCCCTGGATGGGACCCCTGGAGCAGATCCCAGCAGAGGGGATGAACCCCTGTGAGCCCCCCTGGTCCACCCCCAGTCCCTCCCCAGCCCCATCACAACATCCCCTGGGGCCGCCTGAGGCCTGGGGCAGCGGCTCCCGTGGCTGAGCTGGGGGTCCCCAGCAGTGCTGGGGCCTGTCCTGGGGAGAGCCCGTTGAGGCACCCCAAAGCTCAGCCTCCACCTGGCCCCGGGCGCTCCCAGCCTGGGAACGGCCCCACACCTGTAATTACCCGAACCGGGGCGGCCGACGGGGAAAATGAGCCGAGGGCTCGCGCTGGCCCCTGACCTGACGGCCTGGGGACACCCGGACAGGTTAAACTGGAGGGAGGTGGGGTGGGAGCTGTGGGTGATGGTGCCCAGGAAGGGTTAACTGGGGGTGTCTGTGCATCCCTGGGGCCGGGGGCTCTCCCTGCCTTCCCAGGGGTTAACTGATTTCAACAGCTGCTGGAAGTGCAGCGTGGCTGGGCCGTGTGGGAGGACGGTGCTCCCCGGCTCCCAGCCGGTCCAGCAGCTTTTCCAGGCTGGGAAGGAGGCACTGGATGCCCAGGACACCTCCTGTGAGAGAGCCGTGCTGCTGGGGTGTTCTCTGGGCTCCTCCTGACCTCCTGTTTCGTGTAGGGTGGTGGGACCCGGGCAGAAAGGCCAGGGGCACATCGGGACCCTGATCCCCATCCTGGTCCTTGTCCAGTGGCTGTGGAATGCTCTCGGCACCCCTGAAGGGGCATCCAGGAAAGCTCTCAAACAGATGAGTTTCAGTGCCTGAAACAGAATTGCAGCAAAGGGAACGGGCCCCCCGGGGCCAGGGAGTGCCCCCATCTCGAAGCCACTCTCCCAGCAGGGTCCTGGCACAGCCCATACACAGGGGCTGGTAGCCACGGGGCAAAGGCCACCAAAAGAGGCCTCTGAGGGTGAGCAGGGATGTTCTGCTGCCTGCAAAAGGCTCTGCCCGTCCTCAGTGGGAGCTGCAGGACCCACAGCCAGGCCTGTCCTTGTCACCAGCTCTCCCAGCCTCCCCCCAGGGCTTTGTGCCCGGGGCTGGGGCTGGTCGGCTCCTGGCGGAGCCACCACCAGTCTGGGCACCCAGACATGAGTGTCCATCGCCCCTGGCCTCGGGGCAGCCTCTGGCCAGGCTGGCACCAGGCTGCTCTGGGGACCTCGGGGTTTTTGGAGAGGCTTTTTAACCCCCTTAGAGAGCACCACTCGGTGGGGAAATGCAGCTTTTGAGCAGGAGTTCCGTGAAGGAGATGGAAATTAGGGCTGGAACCCAGGAGGGGACCCAGCGAAGCCCAGTTCCGTGGCTGTGATTGATACTCAAATCCCTCCATCCCCAAAATCCCGCCCTGCCAGGCTCAGTCTCACGGTCAGGGTGGGCTCAGCAGGAAGGACCAGCTCGGCAGAAAGCAGGACCCTCCCAGGGATGTGCCTGGCTTGGGGTGACTCAGCCCGGCCCCTGGCCCCAGCCCATTGCTCAACGGGAGCGACAGCAGCCGCGGTGTCACCTCCCTCAGCCCGGCAGCCTCGCCGTGTCCCCTCCCAGCCCGCGGGTGTGGATGCAGGAGCAGCCTGGGTTTCACACCTGCGTTTCACACCAGGGGCTCCAGCCTTCCCTGGCTCCTGCTCAGCCGTTTCCCAGGGCACCCCAGCAGGAGCAGGATCGTCCCTGCTGGGCTCTGGGTCTCGGGTCGGCCCCTGATTTGTCTGCAAGAAAATCCTTGGTCCAAAACCACTGCAGTTTTGGGGCTGCAGCTCTTTGAGATCTCAGCATTTCTGGGCTTGAACATGGCCGAGGATCCGTGACCTGAGCTGAGCAGTCTCCATCCCCTCTGATTCCCATTTTCCGCAGCACCGGCAAGGCTGAGGCTGCAGACACCCAGGGTATTCAAATAAAAAAGCCACAAAAATGTTTGATGGCTCTTGCGTAACAGCCTGACCTGGCCATACCCTTTTAAGCCACCAAATCTCTCAAAGCCATGAAAAAGCCACTATAAAATTAATATTTTTATGATCCTGCCTCCCATTCCTTCACAGCAACTACAGAACTCCAGAACGACCCGGACAAGGCCACGAGCGCAGGGTGAGGCTGGAATTTCACATCAGTTATGGTTATTGGCTTCCAGAGCTGCAGCTGAAATGAAGCTGCTGGGTTTCAGCCAGGAATACCCAGGGAAAGCCCTGGGCTCTGGGGAAGATCTGAGGCACTGGCAGCAGACAGGGCTTTGACTTTGATATCTGAAATCTCAGTTTCATTGGGAAGGGGTCTGGTTGAAGCACAACCACGTGTGTCTTCGTGCTCCTCGTCTCCAAATCCTGGCCACAGAGTTGGGAGATGCAGGAAAAATTCATTTTAATTCCTTGCCCAGCTGCCCCAGATCCCACTGACATTCAGATCCATAGAGGATCCGGTCTCCAATCCCTGTGCCAAGGGCCAAACCGTCCTGTGAGAAAATCCTGTTGTATTTTATGCAAGATCTTGGGCAAGAGGCGATGCTGAGTCTGCAAAGAGCTGGGATCGGGAGTCGTGCCCGCTCCCATCCGTGTGGAGCTGCCGGGAGGCGCTCGGAGGCTGCCTGATGCGGCCACGCCACTTGTCACCCCCCAGCCCTCCTGGTCCATGCCCAGCTCTCCCAATCCATGCCCCAGCCGCTGCCTGGAGCAGGGATCAGGGCAGGCGGCACGCGAGGCTCAGAGCTGCTGCCGTCACCGGGAGCTGCAGGACAGCGACAGGGAATGACGGCGGAACGAGGGGAAGCCCCAGGATTTGGGACGTGGAGAAAGCAAGCCCAGAAAAAGGTGGATGAGGAAACACCAGGCTGCTCCTGGGAAAGGCCCGACATGCAAACCATGAGCTGAGTCACACAGGGGCTTTCTTAATCAAAAGCCTCCAAAAGCCGAGCTGGCATTTTGTGCGCTGTGCTCCTGTGCCCAGCTCCAGCCTCTGGATCACCCCTGGATCACCAGGAGTGCCCTCCTTTCCCGCGCCTGCAGCGAACGCTGAGCCTGTTCTCAGGCACATCAGGGAGGGACAGGCCCCAGCCAACGCGGAGCTGCCGACGTTCCCACCGGAGGCGCTTTGGCCTCGGGCTCTGGAGCTCTCTTGGGTTTATTTATTCAGGTTCAGCAAACTCAGAAGATGAAAGTGAGACCGAGGAGTGTTTTATTAAGAAAGAGTCCATCATTATTTCTAAGAAAAAGAAAAACAAACATCTTTCTGTCCTTGAGACAGCGTGGAGGCGTCTCGGCCTGGATTCTCCTCGGAGCACGGGGCCTGTGCACGTTCCTCCTCCTGCAGCAAACCCAGGACTGGTGCCCCAAGTCTCCCTGCACACGAGGCAGCTCCAACTGATTTTTCTTTCTCTGGATCTGTCTTGGGCCATGATAGAGGAGACTTTATCTGACTTCTTTTCCTTGCTATCCCTGCCTTCCCTGGCTCAATCTCTGCTCCTAAGGGAAGACCCTCAGCCACCTCCCTTCAGCCAAACCCCTGCTCTGGGCAGCAGGGCCAAAGCTCGGGAGGTCAAACCCACCCGGAGAGGGAGTCCAGGCTGCCTGGAAAGGCTTCCACTTGCTCTGAGTCACTGCTTAAACTCCGGGGAGGAAAAGGAGAGGTGTCAACACAGAGGAGCTGGGGAAGGGCGTGTCACAGATCCATCACCTCCTCTTCCACCGCTTTGTCCTGAGATTGCACATACTTCTCCTGCACTGCCAGGGTGCTGATAACGCAGCAATTAAGGAAAACAAGGGGCTGGGCTCAAACACTCCCTTGTGCAGGAGCTCTGAACGTTCTCAGCCAGGAACCAGCCCAGCCTCACATTAGCCCGAAGGCCATCAGGAAGATGCAGCATCACCTGAATTATTTCTGGCTCTGCCTGATCCCAGACCTGACAAGTCCAGGAGAATCAATTCTATGGTTTGGAGGAGAAGGAAAGAACCTGTCCAAGGGAGTGTGAGAGAGAGGAAAGTTGTCAAAAGATTCCTGACACATTCACAGTATCCACGAGCAACAACTCCGATGGGTTTGGCCTGGACAAGTGTCTGCCCCAGGCCGGGCTGAGCACGCCCCGCTCCCCACACTGCATCCCCCACCAGGAACAACCCGGGCCTGCAAACTTCAGCCTTTCTGCCCCAAGGAAGGGGAAATGAAACTCAACACCACAGAGGATACGAAGCGAAGTGGAAATCGGCTCCCACAGCCGCTGACATCAGCGCTTCCAGGCTCCGGTGCTCCTGGTCCCCGAAGGAATATCCATTGGCTTTGTCCACGGCCTGCATCACCTGCCTCATGCTCTGCTTGTCCTGGGAGGGAGGGACACGGCACACTGGGAACCTGCTCCTTTCCCACAGGCAGGAGCTCACACTGGGCTGTACCCTGGATTTTTCCCGGGGCTCTGGGCCACCCTCAGAAGTGCCCGAGGCCCTGGGGACACCACCAGGGACAAACGAGGGCAAACAAGGACACTGGTACCGGCCGGGTCACACCCTCCACCCTCTCACTCGCAGCCCATTTGCTTCTGCTGACACTTCTGCCACCTGCCCGACTGAGGACACTTCCAGCTCTCCCTCCCCAGTGTATTCCTCCCACTCTTCTCATTATTAGCGAGGTTTTAGATAATCCTCTGCCCAGATTTGAAGTGCAGGCCAGAGGAGCTGAAGGAAAGGGGATCCTGGATTCCCCACCCCAGGACACAAGGCTCAGGTAGTCCCAAGCTCATCAGCCTTTTCTTTTCCTTTGGCTGCCACAGATCATTTACAAGTCTGGCTGTGTCTCCCTGTTTTCCAGCCCTGAGTCTCTTCACAGCTGAGGTTTCCAGCCCTGGGGTTCAGAGCAGACAGAAAGCAGCTGCTACACATCCAAGGCTCCCTGTTCCCTCCTGCTGGGTCACCTGGACGTTGAGTGGCACGAAGGACACCAGGCTGTAGTCCTCGATCACCTCCACCAGCTTCTCGTTGAGGCGGCGGAAGTTCCTGAAGAAAGGATCGGAGGCCAAATGGTCAACGAGGTAAGAGAGGTCCAGGACCTCGGTGTAATAATCCAGGTTGAAAGCTGCAGGGAAACAGGGATCTCTGGAGGCAAGCTGGAAGCTGGAGCACAGTGAGATCAGCACCACTTTCCCCACCCACCCCCATTCCCAAACAGATGATCTGCACCTGACACGGCCCCATTCCACATCCCTCCCCCTCACATTCCCCGAAGTGTCCAAGGCCAGGATGGAGCTCTGAGCAGCCTGGGATAGTGCAAGGTGTGCCTGCCCACGGCGGGGAGGTAAAAGAGATGAGGTTTAAGGTCCCAAAGCAGCCTGTGGTTCCGTGGAATTCCCTTACCCAGCTTCCCGTACTGCTCGATCAGGTCCATCTTGGAGAGGACGTTGACGTGGGGCAGCTCCACGTGCAGCATGGTGGACAGGGAGGTGCAGAGCACGGAGATGAACTTCCCGGGATCTGTGCAGTAGTGGGAATCCACCAGGTGCACGGCAGCCAGCTGGGCAAAGGCACAAAGGGACACACAAGGTCAGACTGTGACACGTCCAGCCAGCTGCTCGTGGGACAGTCTGGAAGTGGTGACAGGACAGTGCCCAGGCCTGGCTGTACCGCGGAGGGAAGTGACCACCCACCTTCCACCACAAAACACAGGATCAAAGATCCTTGGAATGGTTTGGGTTGGTCCCACCTCCTGCCATGGCAGGGACACCTTCCACTACCCCAGGCTGCTCCAAGCCCCATCCAGCCTGGCCTTGGACACTTCCAGGGATCCAGGGACGGCCACAGCTGCTCTGGGCACCCTGTGCCAGGGCCTCAGCACCCTCCCAGGGAACAATTCCTTCCCAAGATCCCATCTCTCCCTGCCCTCTGGCACTGGGGAGCCATTCCCCTTGTCCTGTCCCTCCATCCCTCCTTTAGGCACTGGGAGGGGCTCTAAGGCCTCCCTGGATCCTTCTCTTCTCCAGGCTGAACACACACCCATGTGTATGAAAGTGTCCATTGCCACCTTCCCACCCACGGATCACGACGGATTCAAGACCCAGGGCAGGGCTTTGGGGCCTTTAGAGCTCCACCAACAGCACCACAAGAAACTTCAACCTGCAGCTGCTCCCCCTTTCCTCAGGGTTTCTCTCTTTGCAGCTGAAGTTTCCACACTTGTCTGAATCCTGCAGGTATCTTGGGGTGGGAGCTGGGGCAATTCCCCTCCTGGACAACGTAAGCGCCTCCAGATTCCAGCCTTCCCCACCGCAACGCTCAGGCCCACTCGGGAGCAGTAACTGCAGCACACCACGTTCTGCTGGGAGAGCCAATTGTGGTTTGCACTAATAATTAATAATTACACTAATGAGCAGTTCGATTCCCTGGGTTTTGTGTGGCTGTAACAATGTGGTCCCAGAGCTGGGGAAGTCACTCCAAGTCTCAGGCTGAGTCACAGTCGCAGAACCCAGCCAGTCTGGGGCTCCCAGGCAGGTGTGAGCACCTGGGAGAGCATAAAATCACCCTGTAAATGTCTTGTTTTAGCAACTCCATGTCCATTTATTCCAATGAAAATAAGCTCTAATGTGCAGATCCCCAGTGACATTCTCGAGCAAATGAAGTTGCCCTTCTTGCTCAGAGCACACGGGGTTTGCACATTCACGCTTTGGCCCCGCCGCAAAGCAAGCGCAGCGTCAGCAGCTCCCGGGGCTGCTCTCACCTGCAGCTCCCGTTGTGCAAGGGAGCCCAGAGCACGTCCCACGGGCTGCAGGAGGGGCCTGGGAAGTCCCCTGGATTCCTCAGGGCAGTGCCAAGGCTCCCACAGAACCCCTACTTCTGGATAAAACACACCCGGGCTGTGGGGAGGATGCTGGGGCACAGCTTGTCCCATCCCTGGAAATGCTCCCAGGCTGGAGCTACCTGGTCTCGTGGAAGGTGTCCCTGCCCATGGAATGGACTGGAACAAGATGGGCTTTAAGGTCCTTTCCAACCCAGACCATTTTAGGTTGTGCTAAATATGAGGATGGAATCTGTGCTCCTGCTCCTAATCCCATTAAAAGCTCTAACAGGCTTCTGCCAATCCCTCCCAGCATAAAACAGGGCAAAATTTCCCTTCTTTCCCAGTAAAGCCATTTCATCATGCAAGGCCAAAAAAAATCCTGAAGGCAACAGCCATTAGTACCCTCAGCCCCTCTCTGTGCCCACGGGGTGTGGAGCCTGGAGCACGTGATGTGCCAGGCACTGACCCAGCCCATCCCTACCCTGAAATTCCACTTGGCCAACTGTGCAAAGACGTTCTTCAGGGACTCGTGGTGGGTGTAGAGCTCCACCTGCCCGGGGCAGTCGAAGAGGACGTAGTGTCCCCTGAGCCCCTGCAGCTTCTCCCGCAGCCAGTCCGCGTTGGCCTCCAGGTACTCCATGCAGTAGATGAGGCCCCCGTTGGGGCCCAGCCCCAGGCTGTCCATGACGTCGGGCAGGGTGACGAGCTCGGCAATGTCCAGGGCGCAGGGACAGGGCAGCGCCTCGTTGGCGGGGTCCAGGTTCACCACAGCCACCCTCCGGCCCAGCCGGCCCAGGAATTCCCGCATGGCATGGCAGTAGGTCGTCTTCCCGGAGCCCGGCGGCCCGATGACCACCTGGCCAAAGGCCAGCGAGCTGCCCCTGCTGCCCTCAGACATGGTGGCTCATCTCCTCCTGCCGCGGGCTGAGAGGGAAAAACATCCCATTTACTGTTTGATCTGAATTTAGAGGCATGGGATGTGCTGGGATTCACACCCAGGGAGCGGGTGGGGAGGAAGGCAAAGTGCCTGTACCCCCATTTTTGACCATACTCCTCCTTCCTTTCCACCGCGTCCCCCTTCTCCCCCATCACCCCCTTTAGCCCCGTGTTTCCCTTTTCCTCGCGTCCCCTCTTCTCCCGTACGACCCCCGTTCCTTCCCCCCATCCCCGCTCTTTGCCCAGACCCGTTCAACCCTTGTTACCCGCTCCGGTCGCGGTAAATCCCCGCCGGGGCCGTGGGCCGCTCACCGCCGCCGGTGCCCCCCGCGCTGGGTCCGGGTCGCGCGGGCCCAGAGCGCCGCGTTCCGGGGGCGGAGCGGCCCCACTCCCACAGCGCCCTCTGGCGGCCGGAGGGACACGCAGCTCCGCCCTGGCCGGGACTCGAACCCGCGACCCCGAACTGGGCACAGCTCCGCGGTTCGAGTCCCGGCGCCGGCTCTTGTCCCTCCAGCACAGCCCCGGCCCCGCTTTTCTCCAAGAATCACAGGATCAGTTCGATTGGACACGGCCTCTGAAACCATCGAGTCCTAACTGTGAACAAGCACCACCACGCACTGAGTGCCACATCCAGTTCCTCATAAACATCACCAAGGGCAGTGACTTCACCGCTTCCTTGGGCATTAGATTCCAACACCTAATCCTCCTTTCTGTGAAGAAATTCTTTCTAACATCCACCCTAAACCCCCCTGGAGCAGTTGAGGACAATGTCCTTTTGTCCTGTCACTCACTGCCTGGGAGGAGAGCTGGACCCCCACCTCGCTACACCCTCCTGTCTGTCAAGTCAAAGGTGGAGTTCCTTCCTGCATTTTCATCCCTTCACCCCTTCAGGAAGTCACACGGGGCCTGGCCTTCACCATTCACACTCAGCCCTCCAGCACTGGGTCAGTGGGATGGAGGCTCTCCCCTGCGCTGGTGCCTGTCAGGAGAACGGGGCAGAGCGCCTTGGAAAACCATGGCAGGCAGCACCTGCTGCACCCAACCACAGAGAATTCCTCTGCAGGCTGCCAGGACAAGTCTTTCATCCCGACAAGTTTCTCCCGGGAGTGTGGGATCGCCACGCCCCAGGAACGCTGGGGCAGCAGCAGGACAGTTACTGTGCCCTGTCTGTACTTGTCCTTCCTGGCACTCAGGCAGCCCTCAACCACGAGTTCTGCTTTTTTAGCCTCACCAAGCACACAAATTTGGTTGATTCCAGCACTAACACAAGTTTTAATCCCCCATCACCCTTCCCCATTCCCACTGAACATTATTTTCTTTCATTGGAACGGTTCAGTTTGTGCGGAAAAAAACCCCACCATGGCAATTTTTATTACAAATCCGTATTTTTACTAAAAATAAATATACAAACATCCTGCTCCACACTGAGACCTGGAGCCAGCCCGGACTGGGGAGCAGGACAAAGGCTGTGAGAGTCCCTGCTCAACGTGGCTGGGCCCTGAGGCTGCCCAGGGCAGGGTGGGATGCCCGGACAAAGGCCATGTCCTGCCTGTACTTCATGGCCGTGGGGGGCTGGCGCCGGAGCAGTTGGTCACCCATGTCCTGGGGCTCAGGGTCATCGTAGATGGTGGAGATGACGACGGAAGCGTCCCCACGGGGCTTCTTCCTCCTTATAAAAGTTGGCAGCTTCTCCCCGTGGTACCTGGAGGGAAGCAGGAAAGGTTTGGCCGGAGGTCGCTGAGGCAGCCAGGCCTCCCTGTGCTCCCCAGCTCCTTTCCTGGAATGGTTTGGGTTGGAAGGGACCTTAAAGCCCATCCAGTTCCATGCCCTGCCACGGCCAGGGACACCTCCCATAGACCTGCACGTGGTTCCTGCTCCAACACCACGAGCTCCGCTGAGGAGCCCTGGAATGCCAGGAAGAGCAGCGTGTTTGGCTCTGGGAGGCTGTGGAATGCCCCAGCTGTGCAGGGAAAGGCAGATCCCTGGGACAGCCCTGTCCCCACTCGGCTCCCTTTGCAGCCTCCCAGCCGCTGTGAGCCCAGAGAGCCTGGGCAAGGTGGGAACAGGGCCTGCGAGGGCACTTTGTGTACTCACCCCAGTCCCCTCTTGCACCGGGGGTTCTGACCCTCATTATCCAGAGCTTCGGCCATCCCAGAGTTGCTGCTCCCCAGGCCCAGCCCCTCCGTCCAGCCCTGCTGCTCCAGCACCTTCCTGCCAAAGCCCTGGGAGACGGGAAGAAACACCAGAGTTGCTGCACAAATCCCACCCTCATCTTCCCAGAGCCTTCTGCCCTCTTCCCACATCCAAAACCTCTCCTCCTCCTAACCCACAACCCGTGGGCATCACCCCTGGCACAGCCCTGCCCTGAGCTGGCGGCCAGAGCTCACCTTGGTGTATCTCTCGAAGGTGCCAATGTGCTGCCCTGACACAGATCCATCCTCCAGCCCATCCCGGAGCCGCTGCTCCAGCCACATCTGCACCGAGTCCCGAGCATCCTTATCCCCTCCATCTGGAGAGAAAGCAGCCAGAGTCAGAGCAGCACAGCTCAGGAGGACTCTTCACCGCCATCATTTCCCCCAGAGCACCAGGCAGAGGAGGCAGAACCCGTTCTTTTTGGCAACTCTCGCTGCCAGACCAGCAGAACGTTGTTTCAGGTTCACTGATGGCTCGGACGCTTTCAAAGGATGACAAAGCTCCCCAGGATCCTGCAGGGTCAGAATTCCCCAGCCTCCCTGGTTTCCCTGGGATGGGTGGCTCAGCTCTGATACCTCTGTCATAGTAGATGCTCATGTCCACGTCCCAGTCGTCAGCCGTCTGCTCGTCAAAGTCTGCCAAAAGAAGGGAAGCAGCGCTTTGGGTGAGGTCTGACACAGGGGAGCTCTTTGCTGGTAGACCAGCTCCCTCCTTCCTCTGACAAAACGGGAAGGAATCACAGAATCACTGAGGCCGAAAAGATCTCCAGGATCATCGAGTCCAACCTGTGACCGATTCCCACCTTGCCACCAGCCCCGAGCACTGAGTGCCACGTCCAGGACACTTCCAGGGATGGGGACTCCACCTGGGCAGCCCCTTCCAAGGCCTGACCACATTTTCCAGGCAGAAATTCCTCCTGATGTCCAACCTGAGCCTCCCCTGGCCCAGCCTGAGGCCGTTCCCTCTCCTCCTGTCCCTGTTCCCTGGGAGGAGAGCCCAACCCCGCCGGCTGCCCCCTCCTGTCAGGAGCTGTGCAGAGCCACAGGGTTCCCCCGAGCCTCCTTTTCTCCAGGCTGTGTCCCCACAGCTCCATCAGCCACTCCTGGTGCTCCAGCCCCTTCCCTGGACACTGCCCAGCCCCTCCCTGTCTCTGCTGCAGTGAGGGCCCAGAACTGGACACAGCACTCGAAGTGGTGCCTCAGCAGTGCCAGCACAGAGGACATGGCATTAGAGCCTCCCCAAAGCCCAGTGCCCACCCAAGGGGCTGCCAGTAGCACCACTCGGGTCTCTGGTGACCCGTTCTGTGCCCAGGGCAAGGCTCAGAAGCGATGGCAAGGTGTTGGTGGCTCCAGTTGACCTGGACTTTGTAAGGGCTTCACGGTGATCTAGGCCCGCGGGCTCAGTGACACAAACACCAAGGTCACCTCCATCCTCCTCCTGCCAGAACTGGGCATCTGTGTAGAACACGAGGCCGGAGCCGCCCTTCTCCCACTTGAGCTCGATCTCCTCCTCGAAGAGCCGCTCCCGCACGCGCTCCTGCTGCGTCACGTCCTCGTGCAGGGCCTCGTGCCGCTCCCACTCCTCACACGTGTCATTGTCCTGCAAGGAGAGCCCAGGAGGGAGCTGGGCGACGCCAGCACGACCCCCTCCCCTCTCCCCGACCCCTTCCCAACACCATTCCCGTGGAACAGCTCCGCCGGCAGAGCCGGTCCCGGCCCGCGGTGCTCAGGCCCCGACACGATGGATGAGCTCATCCCCTGACTAATGGCACTTCCAGAGTCAGCAGGGAGAAATTCCACATCACACCCACTCCACAGGCCCGACCTGCCCCGCACAGATGCCCATTTAAGGAGCAGGTGTGTTGGACCTGAAGTCAGCACTAGCAACGAATTAATTCCGCTCCAGCTGATCCCTAAAGAGATTGTGTGGGCTCCCGGGAAGCGGCTCCCTGGCACAGACACAGAGCTGCCCGCCCAGTTCTGGGCACAGCCAGTAACCAGCCAAGGAGCAGCCAAAGGAACGACTGCAGAGTCAGGAAACAGCCTGGGAGAAACAGCTGGAGGAGTCTGTTTAGTCTGGAGAAGAAAAGACTGAATAAAAAGCTGGAAAAAGGAGGGAACAAAGCACTCTCTGTGCCTGCTGTTGCCAGGAGAAACTAATGGGGTGGAATTGCAGCAAAGATTTGGCATCTGAGTTAATTCTGGTAGAGGAAAGAACGGGAATGGCTTGCCCGGGGAGCTGTAATGACAGAGGTTTGGGAGAACAGGCCAGACAGGCGTCTGCCAGGGAGGGAGGTGGGATGGCTCCTGCCCAGCCCAGTTCTCCAGGAGCCTTTGTCACAAAAGCCATTTTCCTCACGGTGACTAAACTCCAAGTGCAGGAGCATCCAAGGTCAGCCCTTTGTGCAGCTCTGCCTGTCACTCCCAGCAGACAAACGCGGTCCCCAGCCTCTGTCAGCTCACGTCCCAGCAAAGCTGAGCTGGGCTCATCTGCCAGGCAGCAGGGCAGGATCTGCCTGGCAGCACCAGCCTCCCCTCTGCTCCTCTTTGGATCAGACCGTTTGGGATCAACCCCTACGACCGCCCTTGGGACGCAGCAGTTTGGGGGCTTCAGGCCCCCACTGTTCCTGCCCCGAGGGGCTCAGTGCACCAAGGGGTGAACAACTGTATTTTAACACTGTTTTAAACACACCATTTATCCAACTAAAAGATTAAAAATGAGCTCTGAGAACAGCTGAGCTTGGATGGTGCTGGAATATTCCACTTACATCATTCGAGTGCGACTCCTCTTCCTCCTTCTCCTGCCCATCCTCATCCTCCTCGGGCCGGGCCGGGTGAGTCACCCCCGCGGGTGGCACAGGCTCCTCTCCCTCTGTGATCTCATCCCCTGCGGCCGTGTAAACTCTTTCTTCCTCTGCAACTGTCTCAGTGTCCTGGTATTCAAAGGGCACATTCCCATACCTGCGGGATGAGCCAGTCTTTGGAAAATCCAGCTGCAGTTTCTTGATAATGCGGGGCGGCAGCCTGCAGGCCCGGATCAGCTCCAGGAACACGCTCAGGGGGGTGCCCACGTTCCCAAATGGCATGAAGGAAGGGGGGTTGAACTCGGGCAGCCGCTTCAGCTCCGCCTCGGTGACAGATTCCCCGGCAGTCGCCCTGTCCTCGCTGCTGGGAGACGCCTCCGGGCCTGCAGGAGAGAAGGGATGGGTTGGGGGGTCCCACACCCCACCGGGGATGGGTAGATCCCGGTGATCCCGAGAAGGGGGGGGATAAGCGGAGCCAACATGGGCGCTTTCTGCCTCGGAACAGGTTTAAAGCGTTAAGGAAAGCCCACGAGGGGTTTTAACCACCTTGTGCCCGAGGGTGTCGCTCCGGGACCCCTGCGCGGTGCCCGCCCGTACCTGTTCCGGGGCTCAGGCGGACCCTGCGGATGTGGCAGCGGCCGGGCAGCACGGCGCCGCCAGGCCCGACCCAGCGCTTGCCCGAGTACATGCGGACGAATCGGCGGGCACGGCCGGGCCGCACGGACACCAGGCAGGAGCAGGTGCGGGGCGCCGAGGCCCCACCGCCGCCGTCCGCAGGCGGGCGCTCGGGGCGGTGCCGGTAGTGGAAGCAGAGGAACCCGCCGGCCTCCAGGAACTGGCTGAAGTAGGCTCGGAGCTGCGCGGAGCGGAGCGCAGCCGGGATGCCGCTCACCAGGCAGTACCGGGCCGCGCCGCCATCACCGGCAGTACCGGCGGGCGCCGCCATCTTGGACCGCCGGTGGTGGCGCGAGGTGATGGCGTCACGCGAGGCGGGTAGAGGGCGCCGCCTGGTGGCGGGGGAATGCTCAGCAGACGGGGCGGCCTGCGGGGGGCACAGGGGGGCACAGGGGGGACACAGAGACCCCAGTGAGGGGTTTAACAGGCACTGTGCGTGTCCAGACCCCACTGTGGGGGTGTTTAACAAGCCCTGGGGTAGCAGGGCTTGGCCAGACCCCCAGGGGGGTTGCAAACCCTGGGGGTCACGCACCACGGGGTTTTCAGGGCACTGGGGGTGTCCCATGCAAGGGCTGTGGCCTTGCCCCCCATTCCGTCCCACGAGCTGTGCTCAGACCCCCCTCACAGGGCGCTCCCGTGCTGGACAGGATGCCCACAGCCATCCCTTGTCCCCAGGACTGCTGGGAATTCTGTGTGACTCCCTGGGCTTGGCGCTGCCCGTGGGCCTGTGGGAACCATCCGGTGACTCAGGCGCTCCCTCCCCATGGAAAAAGGCTCTCATGGGGCTGCGATCACCTCGGCAGCAGCGGCAGAGGTGCAGGCTCAGGCTGACACAGCAGTTCTTCCTCACACTGCGCTTCCAGCAAAGATTCTGGGCGTTTCCGTGGGCACAGGGAGGCTTCGTGCAGCTTTACCTGACACCTCACCTGTGTCAGCCATGGAAAATGGGATGGGGTTTGTGCCTGTTGGCAGCTGGGTGAGTCACAGCAGCTACCTTCAACGTCGCCCTCAGGAGCGGCTCAACACCTGGAGAAAGGTGCTACTCATCCAACAGCTCCCACTGACAGCAATCAACCTGTCTGCATTGCCAGATGCATTTTTACGGAAAATCCCTTTTCATTCCATTCTATCTTTTCGATGCCTGCAGTTTTTTCTGCCCACCCCAAATCCAACACCATTGCTAAAAAGGCACCACCATGTTCCAAGACATCAAACATTTTATTAAAAAAATAATTTATTGCATCTTATATACAAACCACACGAATGTTCACTTATAAAATACTGACACCTCACCTGCTGGAGGCAAGAGGAGCGAGTTTTGCAGGCGTGCACCTGGCTCTGACTCCGTGGAAGGAGGTTTGGATCTCCCACTAAACCAGCTTCACTCATGCTCACTTTTCAAAGGAACAGGAAAGCCCAGAGCTCCAAATGAGGTGCAGTAGGTTTAGGTGCTCCTAAGCACTCTTAGCCCTGTTGTATTTCATGGAATTATGGAGGAAAGAGAGAATCTAAGCAAAAGAGGGGTAAGTCTGCACACCCTGTAGGATTTAACACTGGCTTTCTCCCTGAAGAAATTTCCTGAGTATCTCTGAGATTTCAAGCACAGAAGCCAGACCCAGAGCTAACTCCATAACGTTTGTCCTTGGTCAGTGATCCTGCTGAGGCCACTGGACACCACAGGATCAAGCTGAGGACAACCCTCAGGAGTTCACAGCAAAATGAGGAAAAACTGGGACCAGAGCTCCGTGCTCTGGAACAGGGAAGGAAACCCCTCACCCACATACACTCCCCAGTTTAGAGACTGGCCCAGGCAGAGCAGGAGCTGCTGTAAAACCTGCTGAGGCCCAGCTGCTTCCCCAGGGACCCTCCAGCCTCATCCCCAATGAAACATAGAGTTCCCGCCGAGTCTGGGACGCTTCTCTCCCGAAATCCCTGCTCCCGGATCCACTGGCAAGGCGTGGGGAGCTCAGCAGGGCAGGGGCAGCCACGGGGCATGCGGCCAGCCCGTGACCTCGAACAGCATCTCCACCAGCAGCTCCCCCATGTCCGCGTCGCCGATCAGGGGCCGGAAGAACAGATCCGTGATGAGGGCGGCAGGGATGGATTTTAAGGAGGAGGTGACCCGTAAAATGCGGGAAAAGCGGCCCTGGTCCTCGGGGTGCAGAGGCTGCAGCAGCTCCTGGAGCGCTCGCTGGGCTTCCCATTGCAGGCTCTTGATGTAGAGGGGAGCCCTCAGCCCAGGGATGTCTGCGAGGGAGAGGAGGGAGAGAGGGAGATGAAGAAGGATGGAAAACAGCTCCAGGTTTCTCCCATTCCCACCCTTTTCCTTCCCATTTCTCAGAAGGGATCTCTCAGGCCACACTAAGGAGATGCACGCAGCACTACTGAGGTGTAGCTGTTCCAGGGATGCTGTTTGAGGGAGGAAAAGCAGTTAACTGGGAAAATAATGCTTTAAAAGTAAAGGAATCCAGGATTTATTGTCTGCACGGCAGGCAAAGGTTTTGACATCCTTCCCTCCTGCTTCCCAGTGCATTTGGGAATGAGCAGTTAGGGAAAAGGTGACCAGCCCTCTCTGCGCTCACACCTGCCCATGTCTGAGCATCTCCAAGACACAAGGTCTGCGTTTGCCCAGGGAGGTGGCAGAGTCCCCATCCCTGGAGGTGTCCAGGGAACAACTGGACGTGGCACTCAGTGCTCTGGTCTGGTGATAAGGTGGGGGTCAGGCACAGGTCAGACTCAATGATCTCAGCGGTCTTTTCCAACCTCACTGGTTCTGGGATGCTGTGATTCCCTGTCCAGCTGCCAGCGAGGGCCTGGCACTCACCTGGATTGAAGAGAATGGCTCCCCTCAGGTAGGTGTATTCATTAGGGCTCAGGTCCAGCCTCCAGAAGCTGTTGAGGCACCACTGCAGCTGCTGCACGGCGGCCATCGTGGGCTGTGTCCCCTCGGGCTCCTGCCCTTTGCTCTGGCCGCTGAGGAGGATCTTCTTGAGCATGCTGGGGGCTGGAGCCTCCATCACCTCAAAGGTCACCATCTCCTGCACTAGCCCCAGCAGGAAGAGGGGCACCCAGCAGCTGTCCAGCAGCAGAAGCTGGTCCTCCCGTGGCAGCAGGTGGAAGGCAGCAATGTTTCTCATGAAGTTGATGGTTTTGACCAGCACATCCGAGGCGGCCTGGCAGGTGACGTGTGGCGTGCGCAGGCACACGGTGCGGCGCTGGTGGCACAGGCAGCGCTGCCGGGCCCCACCGAGGTGCACGTTCTGGCTCAGGAGGGTGTACAGGATGGCGGGGTGCTTGTCCTTGCTGTGGCACTGGCACCTCTCACACTCCATATCTATGCTGGTGCTCATGGCTGAGCCAGATCCTTGTCAAAAATCAGCTGGTGGGAGAGAGATGTAAAATCCCTTCCAAAAGATCTGTCACAGGCTGGATTGTCCCCGTCCTCCCAGCTCTGTCAGCCCGTGGCTGCTCCAGCCAGTTCTTATAAGGCCAGGTCACAGTGAACACCCCTCCACAGCCTTGACCGGCCTGATTAAGCAGCCCTCATTAAAACCACCCACCCAACCCCGTTGTCCCTGGGCTGATTGGCTGGGCCAAACGAGTTGTCGTGCAGTCAACGGCCGTTTTCTCAATGAATCGGCGGCACGGCGGGGAGGGGTTCTGTGGCCTTATCAGGATTACCCAAAGAGGATAAACAGAGTCATTACCCCAGGCTGTACCATGGCACCAAGGCCCCATCGGGCAGGTGTCGCTGCCAGGGTTCACAGACAAACACGGGGCACTCGTCTGGGCCCGGCGTTCAAGGGCCCCGGCGCTCTGGCCTTGGGAAGAGCAACCTGGAAGTTGTCTTATCAGTGGCTGTTTGCCTGGCCTTGCCCAGGAGGCTCTTGTTATGGTGGAGGAACAGGAACCTGGTGAACTGACGGGCTGTGATGGGCCCAAGGGTCGAGTCTCTGAGAGGAAACACAGGGCTGGGGAAGGGAAAACACTCCCATTTGCTGAATGAGAGAAAAGCAAGGAAAAAAGGCCAAAATTCTCCTATTTTCCCAATGGAAAGGGACCTGGAGGTGCTGGTTGACAGCAGCTGAACATGAGCCCTGATGGGCAATGATTGTCCCCCTGTGCTGGTACTGCTGAAATAACTCAAACCCTGGGGTCACTGACGGGCCCCTCGCTCCAAGAAAGACATTGAGCATGTCCAGGGAAGGGAATGGAGCTGGGGAAGGGTCTGAAGCCCCAGGGGGCGCTGAGAGAGCAGGGGGTGCTGAGCCCGGAGAAAAGGAAGCTCAGGGGAGCCCTTCTCGCTCTCCACAAGTCCCCGTCAGGAGGATGGCACCAGGCCCGAGACCCCCTTTCCCCACTTGGGGAACCGCGGCCCGCACGAGCCGTCGCTATAACAACCCCACCGCGCCTGATGTCCCGCCTCCCGCCGGAAGATTGACAGCCGACGCGACCAATCGGCGAAGAGAACACCTCGGATTGACAGCGATTTCCACCAATTGGCGAGGAGAGCGCGCTGATATTAGCGGGTGGGGCGGGGCAAGCGTTTCCGTGCACGCCGGTTCCGGTTCCGGTGGCGGCCCGGTGCGGGAGCGGCGGCGGGATGGGGCTGAGCGCGGAGGATGCGGCGGAGCAGGAGGACCGGTTCGACGGGATGCTGCTCGCCATGGCCCAGCAGCACCAGGGCGGCGTGCGCGAGGTAGCGCCGCCGGGATGGGGAGCGGGGAGGGCGGGACACGAGCGGGAGGAGCGAGCGGAGAGCGTCCCGGCCTCCTCGGGCCCCGCCCCGGCACGTGGAGCACGGGACGCACGTGCGCTGCCAGCAGAGCGGCGATAACGGCCCCGCTCGTTAATTAGTGTGGTGTTAATGAGGCGCCGCGGCGCCCTCACCATGGTTTCGCACCCTGGCCTCGGCGCCTCCGGGCTTCACTGACACCCGCCGGGCCTTACCGGAGGGTCCCGGGTGCACGGGCACTGCCTGCGATGGGTCACAGCCGAGCAAAGCACCACAAGGCGGGATGGCGTTCCCCAGTTCATCCTTCCTAGCACAACCTCCGGCCCCATGAGACCTGGTCGTGATCGTGGGATCCCCTCGGGCTTAGGGATCTGCTGAGCCACCCTGATCCCACCCCGATCCCTCTGGCTGGGGGTTCCCAGATCCAGGAACTGACCAGCAGCAGGGCTGGAGGCTGTGGGAACATCCGACTGACAAATAGTTTTTTAAAACTGGTCCTGTAACAGCCCCTCGTGTTGTAGGGGAACCTCTGATTGAAACACTCGTGGGACAGAATTCCTGGGATATAAAGATCGGCCACCTTCAAGGAAAATATGGGTTTCCAGAGGGGCTTTGGAGGTGCTGGTTTGTTCATTGGTGATCCTTAGCAGCTTTAAAATTAAAAAGTTTGCATGCTTTTAGGTGTGCAAAGAAACAAAATATGGTATAAATATATGTATTTAGGGGATATAGGTATGTATGCATGTGTAAATACATTCGTGCCTCGGATAACAGCTCGGGGTATGGGAGCAGGACCCGAGGATAAACTGCTGCCTTTCTTCATGCAAACCACACCAATGCCTCTTCTGGAAACTGGGAAGCCAGGAGCTGGATCTCCACAACTGAGTGTTTTCTTGAGGAAGTGGTCATGGGGCTGATTCCAGGGTGATCCTGGCACAGCCACAGATAGGGAGGACAAAGGATAAAGGCTGCTCCAGAGACACGAGGTGGCTTGGAGTGACCTGGGCTCACTGCTGCTTTTCTCTCACCCTCTCCCTGTTCCCTGCACCAGCTCGTGAACACCTTTTTCAGCTTCTTGAGGAGGAAGACAGATTTCTTCACCGGGGGAGAGGATGGAGTAGCAGAGAAGGTAAAAAAGAAACCTTCAGGCTTTTAACTGTTCTCCTTTCCATCCCACCCATGTTTGTGCTGTGCAAAGAATCCTCTGCTTGAACAGCTCCTGGCATTTGGCTGCACGTGGGCACCAGCAGCTCCTGAGGGAAGGAAACCCAGAGCTGCCCCTGTTGGGGTTGGGCACGCAGTTCCCTGCTCGGATGGTACTGCAGTGCAGGGGTTTTTGCCAGGCTCTGGCCAAAGGCTTGTTTAGAAAGCAAACCTGCCAGACACACTGACTTAACGGTGACACAGCAGGTGATAACCCTGGGTTACATTGTTTGTTCAGCTCAGAAAAAGCACAAAGTCCACGGCTCTGCACATGCAGCTGCTCCTTCGATCAGGCTGGGCAGCCTGGATGGAGCATCCCCTGGCCTGCAGGGAGGGGAACTGGATGGGCTTTAAGGCCCTTTCAACCCAGAACATTCTGTGATTCTCTGAGAGTAAAAAGGGTGAACCCTGCTGTCATTTCTCTTAGAACAGAGAGCAGCTCTCCCCGTATGCCTGGAGGCTGTGTGATCCCACCTGAGTGGCAATTCCGAGGTACCTGGTTACTGCCCTTGGCAAATCTGTGCCTGTAAAAGAAGAGTGCTCGTGCCCTTGGGTGGTGGCATCTGTCAAAATGCTTTATGGCCTCCTGGAAAAGTGCTCTGACACCGTAGGAACCACAACAAACATGGAAGAAGCTGCTGAGCCCTTGGCATGAAAGAGAAAGGAGAGGGTGGGAAAGTCCCTGTATGTTTTGGGTGCCATTTCAGCAGCCCTTGTGGTGAGGGGTGAGGGAGGCGTGGGCAGTGACAGGCAAGGCCAGGCAGTGAAGAGAGTTTCCTCCCCGTGGGTCATCGGGCTGGGAACAGAGGCTGGGACAGGCACATCTTGGATTCTGTATCGCAGGAGACGCTGGAGTTGAGCTGTGTAAACAAATCGTGCTTTTAAAGCAAAGCAGAAATGCTCAGTGCTTGCTTACAAGCCACAGTTTGCTTGGAAAAGGTTCTGGATGTCCCCCCACGAAGTTCCTGGGATATATACAAATAGATTTTTCCCCTGTAATTCCCTTCTGAGGATCTGTCCCTGTTATTTTCTGGGGCAGACCTCAGCTCACCTACGTGCTGCTCCGCACAGCACCCCTGGCTTTATCGACCCTGGGGCAATTCTCTGGCTCCCTGCCTGTGTACTCAGCTTTCCCACTGAGCACGCGGCTCTTGGCATCAGAGACCTTGGGATTTTGCTTCCCAGAGTCACAACAACCTTTGGAGAACGGGGAGTGAGCCTAAACCAAAAGATTTACAGAACAATTCACCCCTCTGTGGAAACGCGGGGGTGTTTCAAGCATTTCTCCTCTTAAATCGTGGCACTGAAGCTCCATCTGGAGAAAAGCCCAGGCGTGGGAAAGGTCAGAAGTAGGTAAAAAGTTGGGTCTGGTGTGTCCAGCTGTCCTGGATGTATTGAGTAGCTTCAGATGGCTGGGTTGGGCATGGGCTCGTCCTGCTGGAATTACACAAAGGACAAAATAAGTGTCAAATCTTCATTTCACTGTTATCTCCTGGAAATACACTCCCTATGTCACTAGGAAGGGCTGTGTTTAAATGTTTTGAACTTTATCTTTTTCCTCTCTTTTCACTTCCTCCTCTGTGTTTTTGAATTGAAAAATCTCTAGATTTTCACTCAAAAGAACTGAGTGAAGATGAAGGGAAGAGTTGCAACGTCTGCGTGACTTAGCAAACGTTCTCGTGCTCCTCAGGAGGCCGAGTGGGCTTCGTTTGGGTTTGAAGTGGGTGGTGTTTTTGTTCACCCCCTGTGCCCTGTGTCCCTGTCCCTCAGCTGATCACAGATGCCTTCAGCCACCACAACAAGCTGGCGCAGAAGGAGCGCAAGGAGAAGAAGGCGCGCCAGGAGGCCGAGCGGCGCGAGAAGGCCGAGCGCGCTGCCCGGCTGGCCAAGGAGAAGCAGGAGGCCAACGAGCCACGGATTAAGGAGCTCACAGAGGAGGAAGCAGAGAGGCTGCAGCTTGAAATCAACCAGGTGAGAGCCACGTCAGGTGTCTGCAGGTGGACCTTTGTCCTCCCTGTGGCTGTGAGGGGTTAAAACGGCTCATGGTTCTTCGTCCAAGTGGGAGGACAAAGGGGATCTTCCCTTGGCACAAAGTCTTTCCTGTAACATCTCTAAGGGCTGCAAATTCCATGCTTTGGAAGTGGGGGATGCGGCGAGTGCTGCTCCTCAGTTGGAGCTGAAGGGCTGAGGCCATCTAGTGCCAGCTCAGGGAGTGACACAAAGCGCCAGCTCTTGGCTGAGCGTGTTCCTGCTCTTCCTTCTCTTTTCAAGCAGAAGAAAGAGGCACAAGGGCAGGGTAACGGTGTCCCAGTGAAACCCTCGGAGGAGGAAGGTGAATCTTCAGACTCCAACAAACAGGTAAAACTCGTCTGGGGGTATTTTAGAATCATAAAATGCTTTGGGTTGGAAGGGACCTTAAAGCTCATCCAGTTCCACCCCCTGCCATGACACCTTCCACTACATCAGGGTGCTCCAAGCCCTGTCCAAAATACACACTTTAAAAATAGAAATTAAAAAATTTGTCTCTGAAAATGCACAATTCCTAAATGTGCCAATGCAGGGGGGGTTTGTGCTTTTTCCCTTGTAGTAATATTTTAGCAGAAGCAGCTGTTCAGTTTTGGGCTGAATTTAAGTGGGTATCAGATACAAACAACTGACCTGAAATCCGTATACAACCCAAGAACTGTTGTCACAATGGAAACTGGAAAAGCTTTTTTTTTTTACACTTGAATTGCTTAGGGAACAGATGATGAAGAGGAAGATGAGAAGGATAAAGGAAAACTTAAACCCAACTCTGGCAATGGAGCTGACCTTCCAAATTATAGATGGACACAGACTCTTTCAGAATTGGATGTAAGTAGTGCTTTATCACCAGGATCTGAGGAATCTGAGATACAGAATAAGAGCAGGTGCTGGTGAGAGACGAAACCAATTCCCCGTGTCTCAGTTGCCTGTGGAAGTTTGTTGGAAACAGCAGTGTTTCAGTAGCTGGGACAGAGCTTGGTAACTCAGTAAAATTCCCAGGAGCTGTAGTTTGCCAGATCTTGGCCTGGTTTTAACCAGACATTAAAATCTGATTCCCCTTTTGTGGTCTCTTCCTTTCACCTCCTGCTCACTCAGTATCTGAAGGAAAATAGTCCCTGCTCTGTCTGGCTCCGGTGAAACCAAGGCAGAAAGTCTTGGAACAGCAGCGTGGGAGGGTAAGGAGGGATTCCCCTGCCCAGCTCCTCAGATCTACTCCTTTTTGCTGCAGGTGGCTGTGCCCTTCAAGGTGAGCTTCAGGCTGAAGGGCAAGGACGTGGTGGTCGATATCCAGAGACGCCGCCTCAAGGTCGGCCTCAAGGGCCACGCTCCTGTCGTCGATGGGGAGCTCTTCAACGAGGTCAAGGTGGAGGAGAGCTCCTGGCTCATTGAGGATGGTAAAACAGTCACCGTGCACCTGGAGAAGGTAAAGCAGCATGGACTGGGCAGGATTCAGGCTTGGCTGCCTCCCCTGGGCTCTCACAGCTGAAACAGAACCACTGTGGTTGTGCTGGGTGCAGTGTCAGTGGTGCCCTTGGGAGTGGGGTGCTGCAAGTTCCCCCATCTTCAGCCTGATTTTCTGCTGTTCTGGGATATCCAATGGATTTCTCAGCAGCTGAGGAAGAGCTGGAAGGAAATCAATCATTCTAAAGTTGTTCTTTAGTGGAATAATGGTGTGTTTTGGCACCTGTTTGTGACGTGAAAATCCAGGGACAGACCCTCTTGTGTCCCTTCTTGTGCCCCCTCTGGGCCTCCCAGGTGGTTTGTTGTAATCCCATTTATGTCATGCCAAACAGAACATCCGACATTCTCCCAGATGTCCCAGCTGTGAAAATTTAGGCTGCCTAAAGCAGTTTAAAATAAAAGTACCCTTTATCCATGTACAGATTTTACTGATATTTAGAAAACTGTCAAATAAAGTCCAATTCTAGCATTTTTTTCCTGTGACTGAGACTTCAAAACCCTAAGGCAAGCCCAAGAAAAATAAACGATTTTTTCTTCCTAATCCCGTAGATCAACAAGATGGAATGGTGGAACAAACTGGTTTCCACAGACCCAGAAATCAACACCAAGAAAATTAATCCAGAGAACTCAAAGGTAAGAATTCTTCTGTTTTACGGGACAGAGCCTGCTCAGAAATGACCTCACTTGAGCCCAGAGTTGTTTCAATTTGGATCTTGCCTTCAGTTGTCAGACCTGGACAGCGAAACTCGCAGCATGGTGGAGAAGATGATGTACGACCAACGGCAGAAATCCATGGGCCTGCCCACCTCTGATGAACAGAAGAAGCAAGATATTTTGAAAAAGTGGGTACAGCTCGTTCCTTTGCATGGTTTTGCCTTTCCAGGCCCTTCTCCTCTTCCTCTCTGGCACAGAGAAGTGAACAGAGAGCAGCTTGGCCTTCAGTCCTCCCCATGCTCAGTCTGCACAGTCACTGCCAACCACCAGGGTCTGTAAAAGCCTGTGGGGGTAGAAAGCCTAACGGGAAAATCTGGGAATAGCCTAGCTCTGGAATTGGCTTAATCTGCTGATTGCAAGTCCAGAAGGCACATTTAGGGCTGGAGGTGCCATCTCTGCTGAACTTTACCATGCTTTGATTGCTGTCTAATCTCCCTCGGTAGCCCAGCTAATAGCCCCTCCCTCCGCTTGCCCACAGACAGTTGTCCCCAAGCCACTTTTATGGCTTTATTGCCCTGTTTGGCATAAATGCAGCGTGGCAGGGAAATGACTCCTGGAGCTCCCAAGGCCACTTGGGAAGGTGTGGAGGCAATTCTGGGTCATGCAGCTTCTTCAGCGAGTGCGGCCCCACGCCTTATCTCTGGGTGAAGGGTCAGTGTGGCTGACCTGACTCCTTGCTTCCCTTGGCTTTCTCTGCAGTGCCAGAAGCTCCTCTGCGAAGCTGAGTGGGGTGTGAGCAGAGCAGAGGCCAGGCCTCCCCAGTGCCGGGTGGTCAGTGGGACGGGAAGTCCACATGCAGGACACCTCACCGGCGGGGTCACTTGTTGGGTGCTCTGGAAGTTTGGCTGGCAGACGATGGAGAGGAAGCTTAGACTTTGTCCAGGGCAAAGGAGGCTCAGTGACAGCCAAGTGGGTGCTGATCTCTGCCACTGCAGCGCTCCTGGCTGCCAGACAAGGACATGATCCTCACAGCACACATGTCCCTGGAAATGGAAAGTGGAAATGCTGTGGGGGCATTTCAGGGGAAACCCTGAGATGGGAACACAGAGAAACCATCCTGCCCTTCCTTGCACTGGGTGTGTGAATGCTCCACAGGGGTGTGATGTCTCGTGTGCCTTGGGGAGCGGAGCAGAGGAGCCTCTGTGTGCACTGGGCAGTCCTGGGCACAGAGAACTCTGCTCTCAGAACTTTCTGATGTGGCAGCCTGAGGCCGTGTAGTCCCTGCAAGGTGTCCCTGCCCATGGCAGGGGCTTGGAACAAGATGATCTTTGAGGTCTCTTCCAACCCAAACCTGTGATTCCCTCTGCTGGGACTGCAGGACATTTGAAATCAGGTTGCGCCTGGTTTGAAACCAGATTCCTCTGGTCATGTCCTCCTTGAGTTTTCACTGTCAGAGCACTGGGGATGTTCCCCGTATCCCCAGTAAAGCTGCAGCTGACAGGCTGGAGCTTCAGCCCTAATCTGCCCTCACCATCTCCCCTCTGCCCCACACTCTGTCGTGGCTGCTACGTGTCCAGCCCAGAGTAACTGTTGAAGGGTGTGTGTTTGATAATTAACAACTCCCGTGTGTCTGGACTTGCTGACCTGCTAGGCTGACAGGAATGCTGTTCCCACTGACCCGAGGAAAAGGTGTTTGCAGTCCAGGGAATGTGTCCCAAGGAGCTCAGCAGAGCCCTCCCTGCTGTGGAGGGTGTGGGGTTGCAGCAGAACTCCACAGGGCAGGAAGCAGAAATCCTTCCCTCCCCAGACAGAGCTGTTGTGGCTCCTGCTGACTCACCCAAACTCTTGTCCTTGTTTTCCTTGCAGGTTCATGGAACAGCATCCAGAAATGGACTTTTCAAAGGCTAAATTCAACTGAGCTCTCCTCTTCTCCCCCCCCTCTTTCAGTCAGCCTGTTGAATGGGGCAGGATATGTATGGTTGGATATTCCTCACCTTGGGCAAGTAAAACTTCAGCATCCCCCACCCGAGCTTGCTGTGGAGGCACCTGCGCGGTTTCACCCTCAGAGTCCTGTGGAGCAGGAGGCTGGCCCCAGAGCAGCCACAGCAGCTCCAGCTGGAGCCAGCTGCCACAATTCCCAAAGAGCAGTGAGGAGAGAAGGAGGGGTTGGAGCAGAAAAGGGTGTTGGGGCTGAGAGTCAGAGCTGAGAGGTTTTGGGATAAATCCTGAAGGTATTGCTTCGCTTCCCTGGGCTGCTCCGAGCTCTTCGTCCACTCTTCGCCATTGGCACATGAGTTCCACTCCCTCCTGCTTTCCTCTGAAAACAAGAGTCAGCTTGTTTTGTAAAGTAATTCTTTTTCTGCCTTCTTGGGAAGGGAAAGCAGCAGTTTAAAAGCACAGCTGGTGCAGCAGAGACAGACTCTGCTTCTCCTTGCTGCTGTTCTTGCCAGAAGTGGGGCAGCTGCAGCACTCCAGGGCTCCCAGCACAGCTGGAGAGGTCGAGCTGCTGTCCTAGAGCAAGGAAAGGCTGGAGAGTCTGTGGCTGTGGGTGGGAGAGGATGCAGGGGGGCTCTGGGGATGCCGTTGTTGCTGTGAGTGTCTCCTGCCCCTTTCCCAAGAGCCTCTCTCCCTGCTGGTGCTGGACGGGCGTCGTGGCATCACTCTGCATGTTCATATCTTTGTTAAAACTGCAGCGCAACATAAAGGAAACCGAGTGGAAATCTCCAGGCAGAGCGTGTGGTTTCTCTGGGATCCAGGATCGGGGATCCAGGCTGGGAGGGAGCAGGAGGGGGTGCCAGGGGCGCTGCTGCGGTCGTGCTCCCTGCAGCTGCCTGTGAACACCTCTCCTGCTCCCAGCTCTGCGCTGAGGGGCTCTCCCTGCCTCGGGAAGAGGCAGTGGGAGCTGTGTCCTGCTCGGGAGCGCTGCTGAGCCCCATTCCAGCCCAAACCCTCAGGGATGCAAGGCTGGTTTCTCCAGGCACATGACCACGCCAGGAAGCCACCCTCGCCCCAGGTCTCCTTTCTGCCGAGCTAACGAGAGTGTCAGGAAATCCTGGGCTCTATCCCAGATCCCTGCTGCTGTGGTGCTTCCTTCTGCCTCCCCCAAACATTTCCACCTCCTCCCCGAGGGACGGGCACAAACGGCTGAAAATCCTGCTTGGGCAAAGTCCGGCCTGGAACAGCACCTGGCGTGGTGGGGTTGTTTTTTGAGCGGTAGAACCCTGTTTGCATGAAGTCTGCCGGTTTTACAGGCCCTTGGGGGCAAAAAGCAGCCTGCAGCCAGCAGAGCAGTGCCCTTGAGGGTGAGCAAGGACCCACATTGGGGCAGTGGCCTCGGGAATGCTCTGGCCTGGATCTTCCCACCCCTTTGTCTTACAAATCACCCTATGCACACCTGCCTGCTTCACGCCACTCTCAGCTCTGTCACTTCTGCTGCTGCTCCCTGCAGGAGCTGGAGGAGCAGGGCCAGGCCCTGCACCTGCAGCAGGATCTGCATCCCGCTGCCGGCCCCTCCTCAGGGACAAGCACGAGCAGGCACCAGGGCAGCCATAAACCAGCGGAGTCCACGGCACCACCCCAAGCCCAGCCTGTGGCTTTGTTCTTTCCCCGTTTCCTCCTCAGCCCTGGATCCCACACCAGGACCCTGAGCCTGACCTGGCAGCTCCTGGATCTGGGAGCACGGAGGGTGCTTCAGTCACTGCCCTTTGGAAGTGCAGAGCTCCCCAGTGTTCCCAGAATCCCGGTGCTCTGCTGTCCTCAGCCACTGCAGCGTCATGGCTGGTGTGAGCCATGGCCGTGTTTGGGGTTGTAACTGGGAAATGCCACATTTGCCGCTTCCTGTGGCAGCTGAGAGAAGAGAGAGAAAAGGCAGCGCTGGGAACCCCCGGGGAAGCTGGGACAGAGGTTTTGGGGGAAGGAGTGTCATCTGGCCTTTCAGGAGATCAAGGAAAAGGCAAACAGCGCTGGGAGAACGGGGCCATCCCGGCTGCTCCAAGCCCGCGGAGGAGGTGAACGCCCGGGGCCGTGTTTGTGAACCGTGGCTGATCCCAGAGCTGCCCCTGGACTTCACCCCCTCGGCCAGCGGAACAGAAGGTGTTTCACTGATGGCCTTGTCCTCTGCAAACACTCCCCTGCCACCACTTTCCCCAGGCCAAGGTGAATTGGGAGCACCCTTTTGCTTCCACAGGCAGCTTCCCCTGGGATAAACCCTGCCGGGGTCCGAGCAGCTCCTCAAGGCTTACGGAATGCAGAGCCCCACCTCGGTCTGAGTCCCTGGAGACCACAGAGGCAGGGAAATGCTGAGCACCGGCGGCAAGGCTGGGATCCAAACCTGCCAGCACATCCTTGTCCTGGTGCCCGAGCCCCAGCGGACAGGGAAGGGCGGAGCTGCAGTGACAGGTCATGAGTGTCCTTTTGTCTTTCCATGCCTGTGCCAGGCCACCTGCAGAAGCTGTTCCGGTGCTGCCACCAGCCGGAGGGCAGAGCCTGGAGCTCCTCACCTGCCCAGGGCCCCTCCCCATCTCCTTTAAACGCCAGGCCTTGCAGGCACAGCAGGCTCTGCAGAGAGCTTTCCATAGGGGAAAGCTTTCCCCAGTCGTTTGCGGTTTTTTCCTAACAGCAGCTCCTGGCTTAGCTTTTATAAATGAATATTGCAGCTCAGAGTATTTGGGGAATATCCCAGACTGCAGGACTGCTTTGGGAAGAGCGATGGAACAGCAAAACCCCAAGGAGGGAACAGAAATAGCGAGTATTGGATGTTACTGCGTAGACTTAGGAGGAGCCTCAGCTGCTCTGTGACTGCCAGGACCAGGCTGTGAGGAATTAGGGTCCATCCATCTGCTTCCTCATGTCTAAGCCACACTGAAGTAAATAATTCAGCAGCTTAGGGTGTGGATGTGGAAGAGGAATTTCTTTAACACTCCTGCAGCCGTTCCCTGCAGAGTTCCTGAGCTTCCTTGCGTCGATCCCATGGGACCGTGGGTAGAGGGATGGCTCGGGCTGGGCAAGACAGGGATCCCCTGAGGTCACGAAGAGCAAGAACCCACAAAGTGGGAGCCTCTGGAGACTCTCCTGGCAAAACAAGCCCAATAAAACCAAACAGTGTCTTCAGGAAAAGCTGTGTGCTGAGTCAGGCTCCCAGATGGAAGTACCTGTGTGAGAGAACACGTCCGCAGGTGCGTGGCCAGGTAAAGGCTCTGGTGTTTGGCACTTGGGCAATGGAGTCAGATCACTCAACACTAATGCTCAGAGCAAAAACCACTCCAGCAAGAGCCAAGACAGTTTAATCCAGAGCAAACACCACATCCTGCAGACAAAACCCCTGTGGATTCGTTCTGTGTGTGGAGGTGAGCAAGAAAACCCCACAGCCCATGCAGCAAACTCCGAAGGGAAGCTGCTGAACACGACTGACCTGACAGGCCCCAGCCAGCTGGTCTGAGGGCTCCAGACCAAAGCATCTCCAGAGACCCTTCCCAGCTGAGAGAAGGCAGCACTTACCTGTTCATGGCTCTGAAATCCTCCCAGGAAACACATCCTGGTCTGGTGCTCCAGAGGGACACCCCCCTACAGCCCCCACCTGCCCCTGCCCCGGGAGGTCGGCGGCCGGGAATGGAGCCCTGCAGGTTATCCTGGGGTTTGTACTGAAATTGGAAAGTGCAGAACTGGTCCTTCAAGTCACAGGTCAGAGGCTGAGCCAGCTCTGAGCTGATCCTGCCCCGCCATTGGGGCCGCTCTGGAAATCCCACATTTCCTACCATGAGCTGGTGACATCACAGGGACAACATGGAAATTCTCCCCGCCAGGCTCAGGTTTTCCAGAGCTCAGTTCCAGCATCACTGCCTGGGGAAGGTCCAGGTTTCCCTGCACGTCAACAGGCACTTCCCCAGAGGTTCCTTTGTTTGAGCCAGACACCAGCCTGGCATTCAGGATCCCCCCGGAGCGACCAAATGGACAAAAACATCTTTGTCCATCTGGGAAAGCAGGAATCAGCCACCCTCTGTGCAACCGCCACCCCAGGATCCCCAGGCTGATGGAAACAGGAATGTAAAAGTCACAGCACAGGTAAAGAGCACAGTTTTTACTTTATAAAAAAGACCAAACCAGAACATTTAAGGCCAATGAGTGCAAAAGAATCCCATAAGACACCACAGGTGAACCAGCTTCCAGGACCATCGAGCTGACAGTCTTCCTCTTCGTGAGGTTTGGGGGATTTGGGGGTTTGCGAATTTAATCTGCACACGCTCACTCTTCACACCCAGACATGAAAAACGTGTATTTGCTCTGCGCCAGCGACTGCAGCTGCTTCCAAGTCCGGCTCAGGCCCTGTCTCCAAAGCACAGCCCACAGAGCAGTGTCACTGTGACCCACGCGACACCTCAGTGCCCAGCGTTGAGCAAACTTGTCCAAATAACAACGAACAAACCCACGGAGAAGCAGAAGCCAAGCGGGGCCCTCAGCACTGGGAAGGAGGTGACCTCACACAGCTCCCCGGGAGTCCCAGCCTGGCCTTGCTTCAAGTCTTTTCCTTGTATAAACTCAATTTCTCATAAACCAACAGCTTTAAACACAAAGCAGGGAGGGGAAGCCAAATCCAAGGCTCAGTCTTTATCTTCAAAACATCTCTGTCAGTGTCTCCAGGTGTGGTCTCAGTAATGCCCCTGATTTCTGGCAGCACGCTCTGAAAAATGCCAGTGGTTTACAAAAACAGGCTCTAGCAGGGACTGGAACTGTCCATTTCCAAGGGCTTTGGCCTTTTAAAGAAGCCTGACAGTTCATGAGAGGAATCAAATCCTTCCCCCGTACCCAAACCCCTGAAGAGCAATCACAGGCTATAAAATAAAGGCACATTTCAATTCAGCTAAGGCACATTTCAGCTCAATTAAGGCACATTTCAATCCAATTATGGCACTTTTCAGTCCAAACAACGCACATTCCAGTCCAACTGAGGCACAAAACCATGGTCCACACCAAAGCCCAGGACCTATCTGGGTTTCCCTCTCCCCAGAATCCGGTGGATGTGTTTATCCTACGGCTGGTACATTCAACCAAGTGTTTTCTATTCACGTCCAAGAGCACCCAAATGCACAAACAAGTCCCATGGCTTCACAAAGTGTTTACTTTGTGATAAACAACAAGTGGCAACACCACAGGTCCAGCTTCCTCCTGCTGCAGCCCTCAAGGTCACCTGGCACTGTCCCTCGGGATGGCAGTGCCCCGTCTCCTGCTTCCCACTGCCTGCTGGGGACAAGCAAGGGCAAGGGCAAGGTGCCGAGCGTCCACCCGGAACGGAAAGGAGCAGCAGTGCCTCACAAACCCTCTGCAGACACCTCTTCTTTCGAAGCAAACCACTTTCAAGGGATTTTCTAGCAGTTCTGAACCACAAGAAGGTAGGAGTGGATCAAACCTGCCACAACCCTGGTTCCAGGCTCTCCCAGGAAGCGCTGAGGGCCCGGCAGAGGAGTGCGCAAGAGCTGTGGGCAGGCAAGTCCGAGGTCAGTGCGTGCCCCTGGGAATGCACCCACCGCAGGATTCACACCAGGCTGGCAGAGCTGATCCCCAGGGTCTGCTCAGGGGGAGAGGGGCGGCTGAGCAGCCATCCCAGCCCCAGAACTGGCCCCGTCTCAGGAGACGAGCCAAGAGACCAAAAATTAATGAACCCCATAAACCTGAACCTTCCTCACAAGGCAGCAGGAGATGACACCAAGGGACAGCAGGCAAAGGCAGATGTGGCAACTGAAAACACCATGGGTAGAAGACTTCGGGTTTGTGGGACCAACCCAGCCACTTTAAATAGAGATTTGGGTCCCTGCAGAGAGATTTGGGTCCCTAGAGAGCAGGATCTCAGCCTGCACCTCAACATCAGCACCAGCACAGAGACATCCCCCAGTTATTCCCTATCCAAGTTCACTTAGGCAACGCCAGGAAGCAGGAACTGTACAACAGATCCTCAAAGCAGGGAAAGGGCTGAGCTGCTGAGGCTGCTGGAGCTAAATGTGATTTACAGAAATCACAGAGGCACAAGTTATCTGCTACTTCCTTGTCCATCTTCTCCTCCCTGTGCACACATTCCACCTCCTGAGCTCATTAGCGCCGCAGTTTGCTTCCTTGATGGTCCATAAAAACCAAAATATCCAGTGAAATTCAGACAGCAGGAGCAATTTGGCTTCAAAAAGGATCGGGCAGACTGGGGGGAAAAAAAAAAGTTGCCCAGCACACTCCATATGGAAAGAGGAGGACTGCGCCTGCAGCAAAGCCCTGAACGCCTCCCTGCTGCTCAGGTCCTTTAACAATACACCTGGAGCAGGGGTGCCCCAGACGAGTCAGTCTCTGTGTCCTGGAAAGAGGAATCTCTGCTTGTTGGAGAGCCTGGGGAGCAAAGAGAAGAGAGGGTGCCATGAGCCCAGCGGAGGCACAGCAGCCTGGCAGCGGGGAGGGAGCTGCCACGAAAGGCCTTGTGTACCATGAGGGAGGAGAAAGCCACACAAAGCCCACGGCAGGGAGCAGCCCTGCCTGCATTGCAGCCATCTCCCAGCACAGAGCTGCTGTCATGCAGGAGGAAACTTGTCCTTTAGCCCTGGGCTGCGCTTTGGGAGGATCAGAGCTCGGGGACAGCCCCGCACTCTCGCCTGCTTCCCTTCTGCACAGCTCCTTTTGTTCCCAGTCTCACCCAGCTGTGACCTCCAGCAGTCACACCCCAAATACAGCCCCAAACTTTGTCAAGGCACCTGGAGACCGAAAGCTCTCAGAGCAGGTCCTGTGCAAGGACAGGGAATGTGCCATTCTTGGATTTCACCCCTTTTCAGAAATATCCACCCATCCCAGGAGTCTTCCGAGCTCCATCACTCCCAAAGCCCAGGAGAACTGAGGGGAACCTGAGGAGCAGGGTCAGCTCAGCCTCTGTGGAGGGTGAGAACAGGAACAGGGAGGGTTCAGGGCATCCCCCTCACCCCTGGCCAGGTGTGTTACCTGCGCTGCTGTGCCGCCTCATGTTCCTGGCCATCACATCTGCCGGCGTCTCCTCCGATATTTGCACGGCCAGTTCTGCAATGAAAACCAAGGGGGCCTGAGACAGCAAAGGACGATGTACAGGATGACAGTAAAGGATGACTCAGCAGTGAAGGTCCCTGTCAGGGAGCACCCTCGGGCAACAGGAGAGGCAGAGTCTGATTCTTCCCACTGCTTCCAGCATTGTCCGGGCAGTCTGAGCTGTGTGTCCTCAAATACCAGGAGCAGCCTCTCTGCTAATCTGGGAAGCACAACACCCACACGGATTCCTCGGGTACTTCTGCACGTCTCCTTGCCCCCCCACTCAGCTTCTCAAGGTTTTTCTACAATAAACTCCGCTACAATCTGTTCTGGAGCTCAGGCACTTGAGGCTGCTCCCAGCAGGAGGAAGAAGCAGGAGGCACTGGTGTTGTGGAACAGCCCTTCCCTCCTCTTTGCTGGGACATTTACTGTGTGGAGGAGCTCTGGGCTCTGAGGACGCCCTGCCACTGGAGTCGAAGGGTGGCATTCGCACGGCAGCGCATGGGAGAGAGAGGGCGGCTGAGTAACTGGACATCCTCTGGCACGGGCAGCTTGTCTGGTCCTGCCAGTTCAGTTTGACTCATGGTTGTTCTGCCTCCCTGAGAGGTGCAGGGCAAAGGCAGAACCAGCAGCAGCAGCAGCAGCAGCACAAACCCTATTGCTCAGCACAGAGCTCAGTGCAGGACAGACAGGCTCGGGACAGCCACGGCACAGGGAGGGTGGGAAGCAGAGCTGTCCACAAGGACCTGCATTCACACACCCCAGGAGAACAAGCCCACCCTGGGGACAGCCCAGCTCTCAGCCCCGCTCCAGTGCCACATCCCCGTGGCTTTGGTGACACGAGCCCCTTGCAGCCCAGCAGGGACACCCAGGGACCCCCACGTACCATCCTGGCTGATGACCATGGACTCCAGCATCGTCTCATTCCCGCTGTCTGGGGCGTTGCCCCGGCTGGACTTTTCCTCGTGGCTCTGACTGGCTGGGATGGAAATGTGGGGCCGGACCCTGCTCTTCCGGGTGCTGATGCGGATGATGCCTCGGACCAGCCTGCACTCGGCATCCTGCTCATCCAGGTTGTAGTCCTGAGTGATGCTGTTGATGAGGTCCGAGATCTTGTTGGTCTTCTCCAGGAAGACAGTGTCTGAGGTGCACTTGGCCAGCTCGTCGATCTGGTGGACGCTGAACAGCTCCGTGAGCTTCTTGAAGATCAGGACATCGATCTGCCTGCTGGACATGGAGCCGTTCAGCTCACTGATGTCCACGTCGGACTCATGGAAGGAGTAATACTCCTCCGAGCTCCGGTGGCTGCTGGGGAGCGGTGGCTTTTCTATGCTGTTCCTGAAGGGCTTCTCCAGCAGCTCCTTGCAGCAGGAATCCGACTCCAGGTGGTGGCTGGGGCTCCTGTTTGGATAGACAGGGATGCCCTTCAGCTTCACATCTGGGTAACTGAAACTGCTGCCCATGCTGGACTTCTTGATCTGGTTCCCATTCTTCTCAGCAGGAGAGGCGTTGATGGGGCTGTTTGGCAGCCTCCCGTTGTAGTCTCCGTTCTTCCCATCATCCGTGGAGGTCTCAGCAGGCCCTGGATAGGGAATGCAGACACTGCAGTCCTGGAAGCAGCCCCCACACGTCACTATACAACAGAAAACAGCCTTGTACGTGTTCCAGGCCTGAGACAGAGAGGAGCAGCAAAAGCTCTGGTTTGGGGGAGCCTCTGCTGTCCCAGAGATGAAGGTGATTGTCTCTGCCTCTCGGCCGTTGGAGTCTTTGAGCTCGGCCTTGCGCCCTTTCCTGTCCCGCATCTGCTGGGCTCTGCTGCGGCTCGCTTTGATCTCGGGCGTGGAGCCACTGAACACCTCCAGGCTCACATCCGTGTCCCTGGACGCCCGAGTCCGCAGGGGCACGGCCTCCTGGCAGGGCTGCTCCCGCTGCCGGGGGCTGCTCAGCTCGCGCGGCAGTCGCGTCCTCCGGCCCAGCATGGCTCGGCACTCAGGCACCTGCAGGACACAGAGGGCTCAAATCAGAGCAATCCACTCATCACCAGGCACACCTCAGCGAGCTGTCCATCAGCACTGAGGGATCTGACAGCCAGAGATTCCCAAATTCAACATTTCGATGATTTACGGGAACATTCTGCACCAGGACTCACGCTGTGCTCACTCGTGGCACAGAGAGGGGATCCAGCCCACGTTTCGGGGTTCTCCCACTGCTCAAGCTTTGCTGCTTCCTTGGGGTAGGTGCTCAAATCAGAACAGAGATGCTTTACAAGGACTTTTTCCAGACATCAAAACCCCTGTAACCTTCAGAAGTTTCCTCCACGCAGCTGGAAGAGGAGTTGGCTTCAGAGCAATAAAGGAGCAGCACAGCCAGAGGTGGAGCCACTGGCAGGCTCCTAAGGGAAAGGATCTTTTTTTAAACAACTTCCCTTTGTCTTGCATTCCTCAGGATTAGGCTGGGCCCTGACAGCGCTTATCCATCTCAAAACACATCGTGCCCAGGAGGGGATGGCAAGCAATCCATCATTATGCAAGCTGCCAATTCCAGCCCCACGTTATTCGCTGCAATTTCAATTTAGGGGATTTAGCAATGACAGCACTACCAACACTAATGATTTTTGCCAGTCATGCTAAGGTCGGGTGATGTCAAAGACTTCCCTATGAACACCTGATGTCTTCACCTGGATTAGGGAACAGACCTTGCCAACAAGTGGGTCTCAAATCAGCCCTCGCGGGAACAAAGCCTTTACAAACCCTGCTCCCGAAATCCCACGGCAAACCCTGCGCAACGGTGGCAACACGACTCCTCCAGGCCTGCGCACAGGAGTAAACTGTTTGTACAGCGCACACTGTCACGTTCTATCTCCACAGAGCCAGCAATCAGAGCTTGGCGTGTTAATCCTCCCTGGTTTTAGTCTTTTTGTGACTAAAGCTCAGCATGGGGCGATGCGAGGAAAGTCAGGCCAGGGCTGTCACTCTCCACTTCTGCTGCTCTGCCTTTATCCCAGGCTGTGGTGGGTCCCAAAATTCCCCATGGTTTCCAGGCTTCTTGGCTAACACTGCTTTCACCTCCAAGAGATCCTTTTAAATACTAATTAGGGTAATTAATAAGCAGCGAGAGCCCAGCCATAGCTTAAGTGTTTTAGGACTGTCCTTGTTGCTGTGCTGTAGACTTTCTATAGGGCACCTCAAGCATGAATAAACAAATCTGTGTGACCTTGTTAGAGCATTGCCTCTTTCCCTGTTTTTCAAACCAAGTCACATTTTCCCCACACAGAAACAGGCCCAGACTGAAAGCCGGGCAGTTACAGCACAGCACTGCTTTCCAGGAATATTTTGGCTCTGTTATAAAAATTCATCCCAGGAGCTCCCTTCGCACATTCCTGGGCAATATGCAAAATTAAAAGCCCCAGACGCTCCAATTTCAGTGCTGGGCAGGCAGAGCTCCCTCACCTCAGCATCAGTGGAGAGTTTTGATCGCTTTCACTTCAGAACAAGTTTGTTTGTTTGTTTGTTTCCCCTCGACTTCATCATTTTTGTAATGCAGTTCAAAATTAAAAAAAAAAAAGACTACAAAAACATGAAATGAAATGAAAACATTTGAGCTGAACTGAGAGCTGCTTGCTGGGATGTTTCTCTTCATCCCAAGGCCTCACAGAAATCCAGCATCTGAACTGCACAGCAACACTCCTTTATACAACAACAGACAAGATTCTGGCATTTCAGAGCATCTTGCACACAGAGGGGAGCATTGCCTCAGCCCCACAGAACACGACCTGCAGGCCCAGGTGTCACAGACACCTCTGGGCTCACCCATTCCCATCACAGCTCACGCCTCTGGGGCCACTGGACCATGGAAAGGTTCCTTGGGAGCATGGCCAGGACACGGCTCCTCAATCCAGCAGCTTCCCCAGCACAGGAACGGACGAGACTGAATAAATAAATGATTTTATAAACAAATAAATGCTGAGACCAAAATCCACATCCAAGTGTTACTCACACGACGGTCGGGAGCTTCCTCTGCTCGCAGGCAGGAGCCGTGTGTGAGTGGAGAAATTCCCTCTGGAGAACCTCAGCATCTGCTCCAGAGGAGCCAGGAGGGATCCACCAAGGGTTTGCAGGACTCAGAGTTAGCCAGGGTCTAAGATCTTCATTGTTCAGAGGGTGGGATTTCCTTGGGAAGATTTTAAAGAGCTCAGTTAAGCTGTGACTCTCCTGGACAGTCACACCCATGTGCCCATACCCAGGGTGCCGGTGCTGCTGGCAGCTAGGGAATGTCTCCTAAATTCAGGAGGCAGGATTTACACGCTGATACAACTTCTCTGAGCTCTGTGGAAGCATCCACAGCAGTGAAGAGTCCTAGGCAGCCTTGCCAGGGGCTGCAGGTCTCCTGTTAAGCTCCTGCTCCCAGCTGCTTTGCTGGCACCGAGCAGGGCTGGAGATCCTCACCCACAGTCAGTGTGGATCCAGCATCCTCCCCGTGCATCCCTGGGGATCCAGCACCTTCTCTCTCTCTCAGCTATCTGGGACACAAACAACCTGACCGAGGGGCTGCCTCTCGCTCAACACTTTCCTGTGCCCCTGGCCCAAAACACCCACCCCGTTCCAGCTGACAACCAGGGCCCCACCTCAGGGCAGCTAAACCAAGTCGGACCCTTTTCCCTCCCAAATGAAAGGGAAGGAAAAGGGGAGACCCACGTGGGCACTAAACAGAGCCCCCGCTGCCTACCTTGGGCCCCCACCGTGTCCTCCAGATGGGGGATTTCTGGGGAGAGGAGAAGCTGGCAGCAGGGAACAGCCCCATCCCATCCCAGCCTGCCCTGTCCTGCCCCGGCTCCCACCGCGCTCCCCACTTTGCTTTCCAGCCCTGGAAAGTGGCGCCGACCCCAGCAGGGACCAGGGAGACCCGAAGCGCCCCGGGAAAGCTCCGACTGTCACAAACCTCCCGGGAAAACTCCGGCGGGCATCAGCCTTGCCCCGGGCCAGGGCGGGGAAGGTCCCGGAGCAGCGGGAAGGGCCAGTGCGGGGAACACCGAGGACAGCCGGCGGCGGTGGGGGGCTGTCCCCAGCCGGGGGGGCCGGGGCACACGGGGGTCCCTGTGCCGGGGGTCCCCGGGCGCACGGGAGGGAGATGGAGCCGTGGAGGGGAATGGAGCGGGGCAGCCCGGGGTGGGGGGCCGAGGGGATCCCGGGCTGGGGGTGACCGGCGTCCTCTCCCTCCCTCCTCGCCTTTCTCCCTGCCGGTCGCGGCCTGCGGCTGCCCCCGGGCCG
>VZRN01004331.1:123466-148414 GCA_013397935.1 Dasyornis broadbenti
GTGTCGGGGGGCTGGAGGGCATTGGGGTCCTCGAGGGGGTTTGATGGGTGGGGACCCAGGGGGTTCTGAACGTGGGGGACACTTTGGTGGCTTTGGGGGACCCTGCAGGATCTGGGGGACCCCATAGTGGGGGGGATCCAGTTCTCAAGGGGTTGTGGGGAATCTGATCCATGGGGACTGGGGCCTTTGGAGCTCCTGAAAGTAAGGGGACACTTTGTTGGGCTCACGGATGGAACTGTGGGACCCCGTGGCATGGGGGGATCCAGCAGGGCCTGGGGTCTTCCATGGAATCCTGGGGAGTCTGGTGCTGGGACCTGGTGGGTTTGGGAGTCCTGGGGTGGGGGGCACCTTGGTGAGTGTGAGAGGCCTGGGGGACCCTGCAGGGTGTGGGGGACCACCTGGTGTGGGGTAACCCAACGGGGTCTGGGGTCCTCTAGAGGAGTCTGGTGGGCTGGGAAGCGGTGGGTTTGAGGGTTGCAGCTGAATTCTGCAGAGAGTGGAGGGTCCAGGGGACCCTGTGGGTAGGGGGACCCAGCAGGGTCTGGGGACCTTGGGGGTGGCCTGAGGAGTCCAGTGGGTTGGGACACAGTGGCTTGGAAGGGCTTAAGCATCCTGGGAGTCCCAGGGAGATCCCGCAGGGTCTGGGGGACTCCAGGGTGGGGGTACCCAGCAGGTTCTGGGGACCCCAGCAGGGGCCTGAGGGGTCCGATGGAGGGAGACTCTGGGGTTCTGTAGGGGACCTTGTGGTACTGGGGCACTCCAGGGCACCCAGCAGGGTCTGGGTCCTTGGGGTGCCCTGAGGATTTGGGGGAGAGCATCCCCGAGCATTGTGGTGCTTGAAGGGCCCTGCAGGGTCAGGGGTCCATGATGTGCAGTGAACTGGTGGATGGGGGGGGACACGATGATGTTGGGGGACCCAGCAGGTTCTGGGAACCTCCACAGGGTTGGGAGACCCTTCAGAGTCCGGGATCCCCGGAGGATCTTGGCAGGTTTGGGGGTGTTTCTGGAGGGATCTGCTGCCAGCACCCCAAGCTCCCTCCTGAAGGCAGCAGGTTCAGAGCAGCCGCTCTGGGGCAGGGCCCCTTCTCCGTCCGAGCCCCCAGGAGGGGTCCCAGCCCTTGGGCCAGCAGGACCTTGTGGGACTCTGACTCACCCGAGGCAGCCCTGACGCGCCCCCGTGCAAACCTCAGTGGGGAATCGAGCAGGCTCGGGGCCACCTCACCTCCACCATTCCTGGCCAGCGATTGGGGCTCCAGCCTGTGTGGGGACAGAGCGGGAAGGGACTGGGACTCGTGATCCACCGGCACCGTTCGCCTCCCACCGAGCCGGATTTTGGGACTGCTGTGATGCCTGACCAAGCAGGGACACTTGAAGGCTCCCGCTGCTTCCAGCCAGCGTCCTTGGGGACACCCAATGTCACCCGGCGGCGGAGCCGTCGCTGCGGGCTGGAGGGAAGGCACGAGGAGGCGGAGATGGGCTCGGGATGAAGGATCCTCCTCCGGACTGAAAGCCTGTGCAGGGCCCCGGCGCCGCTGTCCCATCGCTGTCGCACAGCCCTGAGCCGGCCTCAGGACGGATGGCTCGGACCCGATGGGATCAGCCCTTCCCTGCCGGGAATTGCAGTGGTTCAGCTGGCGGAGCCCCCGCGATCCTGCTCCTTCTCCGGACACAGCCGCCACCCCCGGGTGACAGTCCCTCACCTGAGCCACCAGCTCTCGCTTCGCTGTGCCAAGCTTCCGCAGTGGCTTTCCCCAGAGGCTGCATGAATCCCCCTGGAAAACCATAAGTCCCCCCCGTTATTTATTTGTTTTAATTTTAAAAAAAAACAAAACCACCGGGTTTGGGCTGGGGTGGGGGGAATTTCACTGACGCCTGAATGTGCCGCGCGTCCCTTGGTGTGACAGCAGGTCTGTTGTGTAACCCTGGCTGCGCTGCCCGCTCCGTGCTGCCCGCGCTCTGGAATAAACTTTGATATATATTTTATTCATTACGCGCAGTGTCCTGCGGTGCTGGCTGAACTACAACCGGCAGGGTGATTAGAATGGGGATTAGCAAATAAGCCCCGCTAATGGCATGTAATTAATACCGGGGTGGATTGCTCTGATTACCGACCTCTTCCCTGCTCGGAGCGTGTGGGGAGATGTGGAAAATGCGTTCAGAATTCCTGCAGCAGGATGTCCCTGTCACTGCCGGAGTCTCTGCCTGGCACCACACATGTACACGTGTATGTTCACATTTACAGAGGTGCACACCTACGGACAGAGGCAGTCCCGAAAATCTCAAACAAAGCGACAAACAAGGCATAACTTGCATGGAAATATCTGCAGAAAACAGGTGGCACAGAGATATTGAAGCTCCATCCTGCTGTTACGGTCCCCCGCTAGAGAACTCTGCCTTTCCCCCATTAATCCCAGTTTTCGGATAATTCTTTTTGGCGCTGCCCTGTGTGGAGCTGTGAATGCTCTGACACCTCTCAGTGCTCCCCAGTTTCTGCCAGGGGAGATTTTCCCGTGTGTAATCCCAACCAGGAGGTGATGCCTGGAGCTGAGGGGGGAATTTGCTGCTAAGAGCAGCTTAGGGGTCTCAGCCAGGAGAAGAGACACATTATCTCTCCCAGGCTTTCAATTAATAGTATGAAATGCACAGCTTGGCCTTAAATCCCTCGATTTTTCCCCTTTCTCTGGTGATTATTTGCAAATCAGCTTTTGACCTGATTAGAGCAGAATCGACTTAGAGGAAAAGCAGAGAAAGACCTTAAATTTATAATAAATCAACTCCATTAAGCCAGAATGACCAAAATTATTAAAAATACCTCTGTGTGATGGTTCCTCCCCACCCTCCAGTCTCAGTAAGGTTACAGTCTGATCCCACTTTGTATTCCTGGCGTATCTTCAGCTGGAACACGACGTCCAGGACGATTCTCCATCTCCTGGGGCAGTGGGATCCCCCTGTCCTGCAGGAGCAGCAGCGAGGGCACTGAAGCTGCACCAGGGAGGGTGGGGAGGGCAGCTGCAGCCGTGCCTGGGGCTGGGTTTTGGACGGGAGGAGCAACATCTCCCCAGGCTGATGCTGCAGTGAGAAGTGATCCCCGTGCCACGAACAGGAATTGAAAGGGAACAAAAGCTGCCCCCAGAGCTCCATCACACAGTGGGAGCAGCCATCACGTCCTGCATCTCCACAAGTCCCAGGAAGCTCCAGCCGATGCTGTCATTGCTGGAGGTTCCCGGGCCTGTTTGGGGCTCAGACTGGGGGAGAGCAAACCCAGAGCACCTGCAGCACCAGGACACGGCAGGAGCCGGACCCTCGGTGGCTCCAGGATAACCCCCAGGCTCGGGAGCGCCGGGCTTTACATAACCCCTGCCCTCCTGCCAGACAGCGTTACATAAACGGCACCGACACTTGTGGGGTTTATGGGATTACTCTGTTACAGACTTTCTGGGAAAAATGAAATTAATGTGGCACAGTAATACCTAAGCCCAGCTTCTCTCCTTTCCGCCCGTAATTCCTCCGGGCTAGGCCTGATGAAGTAATGGGCGTGAGGGGGGTGACAGGGGCACAGGCAGGGACAGAAACTGCCCAGCGTGGAAATGACTCCGAGAGATGATGTGAGAGGGAGGGGAGGAAGGCAGGGAATGTGGGAGGGTGATGGAGAAGGGACAGGGATGGTGAGAGAGTGACAGAGGGGAGGACACGGAGAGTGGGAGGGTGATGGAGAGGGGACAGGGACAGTGGGAAAGCGATGAAGGGGGGTAAAGGGACAGGGCGAGGGCGATGAAGAGGCTCGGACAGGGACGGTGCCAGAGCGATGGGGACACGGGAAAGGGGACAGGGGACACGGGACAGGGGACAGGGGACGGGGGACACGGGACACGGGATACGGGACACGGGACACGGGACATAGGACAGAGGACACGGGACAGGTCGCGGCTCCCGGAGGCCGCGGGGCCGCGCGGCGCTGCCCGCTCCGATCACGAGGCGGCGCTGCCGGAGCCGCAGCCGCCCCGGGACGGCGGGACCGGGTCCCGCTCCAGCCTTTGCTCCGTTAAGAGGCGATCACAGCCCCAAACAGGCACAGAGGGTGGGATTTGCCCCCTTGGCGTCTGATTTATCCTTTCCAGCAGCTGCCCTGGGCTTCCCACGAGCTTTATGTGGGGGCTGGATGTCGCCCCGCAGGGATTTTGGTCTCTTTCTGTCCCTTGACTGGGGCAGTCTGTGCCTGGAGGGGTGTGCCTGGGCTGGGACTATGACCTGGCGCTGAGAACACACCTGGCCGCGTTCCTGTCTCCCTGTGAGCCACAGGTATTTCCATCGTCCCCCTCCATCAGCCCCTGAGAAGAGTAACCTTGTCCTTCATTCCAGTTCACAAGTGCTGAGAAGTGCACGCATATCCCTTGTTCTCAGTCCTGTCCCCCTGTGCCTGCCAGGTGGGGGACCCTGCCCAGGGCCTGCCGGTGGCCTCCTTGTCCCCACCAGCCTGTGCCACCCCGCCCCAGCACTTCAGGGGTCTTGCCCTGGCTCTGGGGAGCTCCCAGGCCTCATTCCCATGAGGAGCCCATTCCCATGGCACCTGGATGCCCCATGCCTGCCTTACTGTGTTAAGCTGCTCTTGGTCCACTTCTCTCTTCCCCACTAAAGCTCTTAAAGTCACTGATCTTGTTAAACCTCGGCAATCGGGTTGTTTTGCCCTGCAAGTTCATGTGCCTAATTCCTGCCCCGCTTGCTCCCGCCGCCCAGCCCGAGAGCCCCCGTGCCCACGCCGGGACGTGCGGGCACAGCACGCGGCTCCTCCTGCTCCTGTCCCGGCTGGTTCTGACCGTGGCAGCCCCACGTGGAGAGGGATCCCAGGGAAGCCCCTGAGGCAGCAGTGGCAGCACGCGGATGCTGCCGTGTCCCTGTCCTGGCAGGGATGGAGGCAGGGGTGGCGCGGGGTCGGACCGGGGTGCAGAGCCGTGCCATGGAGCGCCCAGCACGAGCTGATCTGCCACCTCCGCTGGCCTCCTGCCCCATGCCCCCATGACTGGCAGAGCTGCGATGAGGCTTGGCTGTGGTGCCTGTCCTCCCTGGCATCCCGGTGTCCCCACCCCAGACCCTCAGCTTTTGGGGGAAGAACAGCAGAAAATGGCTTGTTCAGCCTCACTCACCACCTCACACCCTCTTTCCAAGCGTTTGGATGTTCAGAACAGTTTTGTCCAGGCATTTGAACCCTTTTACAAAGGAATCCTTTAAGGAAAAGAGGGTAATTAATGCTGCCATTTAATGTGGGTTTGGAGACGTGGTTTGTTAAGGCCTTTCTCCTTTCAGGGAGGCTGGGCTGGAGCTGGGAACAGCCAGGACTGTCCAAGCCGTGATTTTCCAGGGTTCGGGTATCCCTGCCTGCCACCTTCGTGCCAGGGCTGGCTGGATCAGCCCGAGTTTCCCATCCTGGAGCAGCATCTCTATTTTCAGCCCTGGCTGCCCTAATCCGATCACACGCCTCTGCCCGTGCCACAGCTGCTCCTTCCCAGAGCCCACAGGTGCTCCGTGTTCCCGGCTCGGGCAGGGTCCGGCCTCTCCTCCAAGGGCTGTGTCCCCAACAGGGCAGAATTATCCTCCCGCTCCTCCCCAAGCGCCCCGGACCTGCACCTGCCCCTTCCCTGCAGCGCCAGGGTTTCCCTACAGCCTCAGCAGCCAAAGCTGTGGATTGGCAAGTCCTGGGAAGGGCAGTGAGTGAGGAATGCCCCCCGAAATAGCTCCATGACGTGCACGGCAAAGGGCAAGGTGCTGGGGGTGGTTCTGCCTTGCTCGCTCTCCCATCTCACGCTGGGGGAGTGGGACAGATTCCCCCTGCAACTTTGGTATCTGTAATTTATAATAAATAAATAAATAAATAAAATGGAATATATAAAATGGAATAGGTAGCTATTAAGCCCAACTCCCAACCCTGCAGCAGGGATGCCCAGAGCAGACACTCAGGGACACCCCCTCCCCTGCCTGCTTCGTTCCCTGTCCCTGATAATCCCCAGCAATCCGAGGTGATGGGAGCCCTGTAACCTGATCACAGTTCATTAAGAGGTTTAATGAGATTAATTGCCAAAAGCACCAGTTATTGCTCGCAGCCCTTCCCTTGGGAGGATCTGGAGATCCCTGGGCTCTGCACTCCGGGGTGCCAGCGAGGATCTCCTAAAAACCACAGCAGCGTGATCCTCCCAGCTGACAGATGTGGGGTTTTGGGGTTCCCCTTGCAGGGCTGGGGGTGCAGAGGCAGCTCCAGGTTTCCACACGTCCCAGTCCCGTGGTGCGGTGCTCATGCTGCCCTGGGTGCGTGTGGGTGGCACCGTGCCCTCAGCGTCCTGAGCCGCAGTTCGCCCACTGCTGCCACTGCGGGACGTGGGCATTTAAGGGAAGAAAAGCCCAAACTTCTCCAACTCAGTTGTTTGCAGTGGGTTTTGCTCAAACTGCCACCACCGAGCCCCAGCGATGTCCCCGCGCTGTGCCAGCCCCGCGCCCACCCACGGCCCTGGCACGGCTGGCGCGCGGCCGGGCTGACGCTGGGGACTAAATCGGTCGGTGACAGGCAGGAAAGGAATCCATGGAGCAAAGCCAAGCTCAGGCTCCTCTCGGCTCTCCCCGTCTCGCCTCTTATGGAGAGGAGCAGGAGGGAAGAGGGGCCGGGAGCAGCTCCCGTTATGGGGAAGCCCTGGCCCAGCCAGGCACCGTGCGGGGCCTCAGCAGCGCCCGGCAGGGCACGGGGGGAACAACGTGCCTGGGACGTGCCGCCATCCATGGGGACAGCCACGAGACACGGACTGAAGGTGCTCTCGCTGGGGCTGCTGGGCTGCCCTGGGTGATGCACCAGGCACTGCAGGTTTTGGCGGCTGCCAGACCCCGCTGGGATCCCCCGTGCACGGGCAGAGGGATGCACTGCAAAAAAGCACTCGGGGATTTAAATCCCAGAGGGATCACAGGCAGGGCCGACACCTTGACCTTACGGCTGATGCTTCTTGGAGAGGAAGAGCTCACACCAGGCACCGGTGCCCTGGTGGGAGCAGCCAGGCCATTGACCTGGCCTCACCCTGGGGCTTTCCGTGCCTTAATTCCCAATTAGCGTTGACCCTCGGTGCTCTTGCCTCCACCAAGGCATGAGCAGAAGGAGCTGGGGGGGGTCAGGGGCTGCTGGGTGTCCCAGGATGCATGAAGAGGCACAGAGCATGAAGGGGTTCAAAACCCGAACAGCTCAGCTCAGTGACAGGTCAGGGCACGGCTGAACCCCCACGGCTGAGTCCAGCTCCCTGGGAACCTCCCCCTGGAGCCAGGGAAGAAAATCCTCCTGCTCTTTCCCACGTGTTGTTGTGCTGGACAAATATTTGCTTTGGAAAGCGCTGCCTTGCCCCGAGCCCTGCAGCCAAGGACGGCCCTGGCACCAAGGCTGCCCACAGGGACGGATCCTGCTCCGACCAAACCCGTGCTCTTGACTGTGGGGAAAAGCCAGCCCGGAGCTGGATTGCAGGGGTGATCTCTGGACCTTCCTCGGAGCAGGAGGTGCTGCCCCAGCCCGTGGTGTTTGCGGGCTCTGATGAGGGGATCCCTCCTCGGCCACTTCCACCGTGAGGAGTCACCCAGGGAAGGGCAGACGGGAGATCAGCACCGCCTCGACAGCAGCCTGGGAGTGTGCGAGAGGCGCGGGGTGCTCAGGGCTGTTTGATGCCCGCACCAGGCTCGCAGCCCCCCAAAAACCCGGGAGAGAGGCTGGGAATACCTGCAGAGGGAAGAGCCCTGGGAAGCTGCTTGAAAGTCTCGGACGGAAACCCCAGCCTTTCTGCGCTGTTTTACAGCCTCTCTGTGCCCCTGGAAGCGCAGTTTTGGCTGGCGGGAGCAGCGGAGGGGGCTGCGGTGGGATCCGGACTCGGGGGCGTCTCCAGGGCAGGAATTCGGGGCAGGGACTCCCGCGGTGGCGGCGGCGCTGCCCGCGCTCCCCAGCCCTGGCCCCCGCACGGCCGGGAGCGGGAGCAGCCCTCGGCGCTGGGACACTGCCCTTTGTTTCGGAGAATAAAGTTAGCGCTGTTACTCAGCCTGTCGCTATTCCAGCAATTCCTGCCTCCACTTTCGCCCGGCAGCGGGAAACATTCCTGCCCGGGGACTGCCAAGAAAAACACGCACCGGAGGGACACGCAGGGACGGGGACAGGGATGGCTGTGGGACCGCGGCTTCCCGGGACGGGCGTCACAGCCTGGCTCTGGGATACTGACACCCCATGAAACCCCATTCCCACAGGGAGCACCAGCGTCCCATCCATCACCATGCCTTTGGTCCCTTGGGTGACCAAACAGCAGCCAGGGGATGCAGGGGTGTCCCCTCCGTGTGTCCCAGAGGTGAAGCTTTGCCCCCGAGTGCCACCGATTTCCATGGAAAGTTTTGCTGATGCCAGCGGGGCTCCCGTGGCCGCGGCCACATGGAGCCCTGGGTTTATTTTCCCGGTCTGTTTTTGGCTTTTACCTTGTGATAGGCAAAGCCAACAGTTTGTCCCCGAGGTCCCCGTGTCCCCAGGAACGCGTCCTTGTGCTGTCGCTCCCAGTGGGAAAAGGCGGCTGCTCCGATAACCCTGCTCCAAGGGGTGACATAGCTGCCTCGAGGAAAAGCTGTCTGCAAAGCCCCCACAGCAGCACCGGCCTCCTGTTCCCATCCCGGTCCTGCTCCCGTCCCTCTCCTGCTCCCGTCCCTCCTCCTGCTGGGGAAGCCCTGATTTCGGTGTTCCCAGCTGCCATCCCTGCCAGCAGCCGCTGCCCACGATGGGCTGGGGCCGTAGGACACACGGAGCCTTGTGAGAGCCAGGAGCAGATCCTCCTCCAGGATTTGGGGAAGGTGCTGTCCCCTCTGCTCGCTGTCCCCTCAGGGAGATGCTGGCGTTGCATCCTCAGCCCCTTCTCTGGAAAACCCCAGAGAACAGCCCCCCCTGCCTCATGCACGGTCCTGAAAGCCCCCAAAAATCCTTGTGAGCACCAAAATCCAACGGCTTTAATCCGGCTGCCAGAGGAAAAGGCGGAGAGGCCGGGGCAGCACAGCCCAGCTGGGGCTCCGCGCTACAGTGCCCAACCTGGGAACAAAGGCAGGACAGGACGGAGGCTGGGAACGTCCTTTCCCAGCCCCAGGGACATTAAACAAACCCCAAAAGTCCATTCTCCCTTTGTCAGGCCCGCAGGTCACCCGAGGTTTGATCTACAGCCCAGTGCGGCAGATGGAAAAGTTCCCGGTGAGGGTTTTGGATCAGGTCCTGATGTTTCTTTTTGCTGCCTGGACACTCCGTGCCGTGGTGTGAGCCCCAAAAAGCTCTGCTCATCCTTTCAAAGCCCCCTGAAGTGGATCAGAGAGATGTATTTTCCCCATTCGCTTCTTCCTGAAAGATTTTAAATCCTTCCTGTAACTGGGAGTCAAAGTTTGAAGGCTGAGCCACAGACGTGCTCATCAGCTTGGAAATCCTAAATTTAAGCCCCAGCTGCACTGTGAGCTCCCAGAATCACAACCCTCTGAGCTCCCATCACCTGCTCCACTTTCAGCCCAGGATTTTAACCCAAATCCCCACTTTATGCCAGAATTTCAGCCAAGATGAAGCTGTATTTCCACTCAAGAAGAGCTGCTGAGGGCTTTGCAGCAAAAGGAGACAAGGACAAGTGGGAGAATGGGGAATGGCCTTCAACTGAGTAGGTTTAGATCGGATTTTAGGAAGAAATTCCTCCCTGTGAGGGTGGTGAGGCCCTGGCACAGGTTGCCCACGGTAGGGGGTGGAACAAGATGCTCTCTAAGGTCCATTCCAATCCAACCCTTCCATGATTCTATGAAAACAGCCCGGCCTGGGACCCGCAGGGATCCATCTGGGGGGGAAACAGGCACATTCTTTTCCTCCCACCACCCTGGCTGGTCAATGCAGGCAGCAAAATGCCCCCAAAACCAATGTAAACGGTAAAAGCCTCTCTTGGCTTTGCACAGCTGCAGGGCTGGCTGGGGCCAACCTGAGTAAAGGCCATGACGAGGGAAGCAGAACACGATATCCACACCCATGTGGCTCACGTGCCTTCGGAACCCACCAATTCACCCAACTCGTAATTGCATTTTGACCCAAAGCTGTTTTCGTGGCCCCTCCTGGGCCCCGATTACCCCAAAGCCATGACCACAAACACCCCCAGAGGGCTGCAGCCTCCTGCCCTGCGCACAGAGCGTGCCTGGGAGAAAGCAAAGGTTGATGTAATCCTGAAATACCCGAGGAATGGGCATGGCAAAGGGGATTTACTGCCTGCTCCAGCTGAGGCTGTCCAAGCCATGGCGTCACAGGGAGAAATTCCAACAGTCCTTCTGAGAGCAAATATCCCGTTCCTGCCTCGGCTTTTGGGATGGTTTGGGGCTGTTTGGCGGTGCCGCATTGCCGGGCTGGGGCTCAGAGGGATGGGAAGGGGAATTTGTGGTCTCACCTCTCCCCACCGTGCAGCAGGGTCACGGCACTGGGGACACAAACCCAGCGCGGTGTGAGGCAGGGTCCGACCTCTCCCTGCCGCTGGGATGTGCCAGCGCAGGGTGGACACGGGGCTGTGACCATGGGGACCCACGTGGGCACCTGTGGGCACTGCCGAGCCTCGGCACAGCTGGAAAACTCATCCGCCACGCCAGGACGGGAAAGGCTGGATCAGAGCACCTGCCTGGGGTCAGGGAGCTGGAGCACAGCACAGGGCGCAGGGACATGCGTGTCCTTATCTCGGCTGACCTTATCATGCTGGGGACACATGCTGAGCGCCGTGCTGGGCACGGGCACACGCTGACCGCGCTCTGACCGCGCTCTGACTGCACACGGCTCCAGGGATCCCGGCTGGAGCAGAGGGGTCGGGCAGATGGGAATCACCCAGTGCCTCCTCCCCTCCTTTTCCAGCCCATGTCCTGCAAGGGAACAACTGAAAGGTCTTCCCTGGGTGTGACACACGGCCTGGGGACCCCTGGAGCCTGCCCAGTTCTGCCACACCCCCTCCAGGCTGTCCTGCTGCAGGGGTGGCCCTGTCCTGCCCGGCTGTGACCCCAGGCTGGGGCAGCTGCATCCCCCAGCCCCTCCAGCATGGCTGGAGGCAATTCCCACTGGGATGGTGCAAGCTGCAGGTGCAGGAGGATGAGGAGCAGGGGGCACCGCACGGATCCGGGGGTGCTGCTGGTGCCAGCCCCGAGGGTGTGCTGGGCTCTGCTGGGCTTCACGCCCCTCCCCAGTGCCCGCAGCCTTGTGCTGGCACTTAGGCTCTGCCATGTGCCGCCTCCTGAGACCCCTCTGAGCCAGAAAACTTCCCCCAAGCTCCAGGGTGATCCAGAGCCATGTCCTGGGGCAGCCCCGGGTGCTTCCCGCTCCCTCCCCAGCTCCCATCAGCCTGGTGCTTTTCCTGCACTGGCTGTGCTGCAGCACCTCCTCTCACCCTGTTAATTCATTGGGGTGTCCTGGAGCAGAGGGATTTTGTGCTGCCCGAGCTCCTCGGGTTTCTGAGCATCCTCCTCTTCCTCAGGGCGGTGATGGAGCCTGTGTAGAGGCAGGGCCAGGCTCAGCAGTGACCACGCTCCGTTCTGGAGGCTGCAGACAGCACAGGCTCCTGCTGGCAGCTCCACCGAGGACAAAACCTCGTGCAGGAAATGAAGCTTCACCCACAGCAGTTGGGAGTGAACCAGGCAGAACAGACCTGCTGGGAGCAGAGGGGAAAGAAGCCATCCCAGCACTTGGGATCCCACAGCTCCTGGTGGCCTGAGCCTCGAGGAGCCCCATGGCCACCCCAGAGCTTTTGGGTGCCCAGCCCCACTCAGGGCTGGTGGTGCCTTTGGAGAGGGGCAGGGGATGGGGGAGCAGTGGGGAACCCCCGCCCCGAGAAGGAAGCAGGAAAGGGAACGAGGCAGCGGCCACCGCTGGGGCTAATGAGAGGCGGGATTTCCTCAATTATGGGATAATGCCGGTAATCCCGGCTTCCGAAGGTTTAGGCGAGCGACGGCTTCGGGATGAGCCTTCCTCCCACTCGTGATGGTGAGGAGCCGCTGAGCTGAGGAGCAGAGCAGCTCCCTGCCTGCCCACAGCCACAAACCCAGCAGCCAAAGCCCCGAGCAGCCTCCCCTAAAGCCCAGCAGCTGCCCTGGGGAGCGGCTAAAGCCCAGCCCAGCCCGTGGATCCCGGCCGCCAGCACCTGCTACCTGCCAGCAGGGAGGCAGGAGCCGGCTCTTCCCAGCTGCCAGTGGCTTTTGCACTTATCTGGGGCTGTGGGGAGCTGCTGGAGCTGCCAGGAGACACTCACAGGGAAGAATTTATCCCTCATATCCAACCTAACCCTGCCCTCTGTCAGCTTGAAGCCACTCCCCCTTTTCCCGGCACTTCAGGCCCTTGTTCCCAGTCCCTCTCCAGTTCTCTTGGAGCCCCTTTAGGCACTGGAAGAGGCCCTAAAGTCTCCGTGGAGCCTCTCTTCTCCACGTGAACAGCCCCACTCTCACAGCCTGGCTCCAGAGCAGAGGCACCCAGCACTCAGAGCATCTCCGTGGCCTCCTCTGGACTTCCTCCAGCAGCTCCAGGTCCTTCTTGTGCTGGGGGCCCAGGGCTGGGGCAGCTCTGCAGGTGGGGCCTCACCTGAGCTGGGCAGAGGGGCAGAACCCTCCCCTCCCCTGCTGCCCCGGCTGTGGGATCGGCTCAGGACACCTTTGGATTTCTGGGCTGCAAACGCGCATTTCCAGGCCTTGTTGAGCGTCTCATCCTCCAACAGCCCCAAGTCCTTCTCCCAGGGCTGCTCTCCCTCCGTTCCCCACCCAGCCCGGGTTTGTGCCACCCCTGCTCTCTCCCAGCTCGCTGCACACCCGGGATGGCCTCGGGGCAGGTGGGTTGAGGCTGGGGGTAACTCAAGCTGCCTGGATAAAACAAATCATCAGCTCAATGACCACGGGGCAATTATTGCCATTAGCAATGCCAAGCATCTCCCATTGCCTGGGCATTAGTGGGGGTGGAGGGCCCTGGCCCCTCCCAGGGTGAGCTCAGCTGTGACGTGGGGCGGTGGGGAGGATGCTCTTACTCACGTTGGCCTGCGCCCTCCGTCACCGTCACCGGCACGAGCCAGAGCAGCAGCACCCAGCCCCAAATGAGCAGCTTGGCTTCAAAGGCTCTCTTCTTCTCTGGAAGGAAGGGCACCTTCCCAAAGCCCCGAGCTGCTTGTGTGGGGAGCAGCCCCGGCGCTGCAGAGAAGGCGCCACGTGCTCCACAATCCCTCACCGTGTCGCTGTAGGGAAGGGCTGTGTCTGTCCTGCCTTCCCACCGTCCGCAGTTTGGGCATTTTTAGTCTTTGATCTCAGCTGAAACGCCCCTGGGCAGACGAGCATCCTTTGAGGCACCGATTCCTCCTGAGTCCTGTCAGAAAACCCCTCTGCCAAGGGGCATCACGCCCTGGATGCTCAGCCTTTCCAGTGGAACATGCCGGAACCATCCAGGGCTGCAGGGAAGGAGGAGCGGAGGAAGAACCTGAACTGGCTGAACTCGTTACGCTGGTGACATTCAGAAAGGGTGGTTGGTGAGTGGCATGCTAACCATTATGTCCAGTCTTTAAGGAATGCATCCAGGACTCGTCAAGGGAGCAGTCGTTAGGTGAGTCACGCCCCTGACACGAGGATTTAGCAGGGATTTCCAGCCCAAGCGACCTGTAATTGCACATTAGTAGAGGGATGCTTGAAGTAATCAGCTGTTGCAGCCACGCCAGCTACGGGGGGAAGGGAGGAGGGCTGGAGGGGTGTCCGTGCACCCAGCCCCTCCTTGGATTACAAGGCTGAAATGTAGGCCACACAGGCGGCCCGGGCAGCGCGCGGCGCGGTGGCTTCTCCTTTGAAGGCAGGGTGACACTGCTCCTGCTGAGCCTGGGCTTTGAGAGCGGCGAGATAAGGAGGGTAAACACACCGTGGTGCTGGAGAGGGCAAGGATCAACCTCCCCAGCCAGCTGGCCCCATCCCCATCCCATCCCCGTCCGTCAGCAAAGGGAACCCCCTGGCCACGAGGGAGAGCTGGGAACGGCTGCGGCGCTGGGAAAGGACTGAGCTGCCGGGAGTGAAAATGCGAGTTCTCACCTGTACGGAGAGAGATAACACCTCCCACACCGCCCTGTGCCTCCCCGGGCGCCGCTCCAGCCGCTCGCCTGTCTCCAGAGCCACCGTGCCACCTCCCAGCCCTCGGCCCTCCTGGGAATGTCACTATTGCCCCTTGGCATGGCTGGTGGGATTGCAGGGTTGGGGGACAGGAGTGCAAGGACGCCCCGTCCTTGGCCTATCTCACAGCTCTGTTGTGCAACGCCTCAAGGCTGCGGTGACAAAACAATTAATTTCTTTTCCTCCTTTCCTAAGGAAACGCCTCTGCAACAGCTGTCAATCATTCCCCTGAATACCTCAGGATGCCAGCACAGGATTTCAATCAAATTTGTCAGAGCCATCGTGTTTCTACAAGCTGGAATGTGTGTCCGGGCCCAGGGATCCACCCAGGTGAGAGAGCAGCAAACCAACAGCAACTTCTACCGCAGCAGCAGCTCGGCCACGTGCGGTTCATTCCTCCAAAGAAAAGGTGCAGGGAAGAGCAGGCATCCGGCACGTTGGGATTTTGGGGGAAGCTGGAATGCTGTGGAGCAGGCAAGAGGCCCTGCACAAGCTGATCTCTTCTTGTGATGGCTCAGAAGGGAAGGGAATGCCTGAGCTGCTCCATTCCAGGCTTGATCCAAGAAGTCAGAGGTGAGAGAAGGCGGTTGTCAGGGAAATCATGGAGCTGTTAGCCAAAAGTCTGTGGCAACCTGTATTTGGAGCTGAACAGTGCAAATACTCCACGTACAGAGGAAAAAAAAAGCTTTTTAAAGGTTCCCCCACCTGTGCACACAAAAGGTTCTACACCCGGGGCTGGCTGGGCACTGGAACAGCCTCACCAGGGAAGTGGTCACGGCCCCGAGTCTGCCAGAGGCCAGGAAGAGTTTGGACGACTCTCAGAGGCACGCTCGGGGTTGTCCTTGATGATCTGTGTGGTTCCCTTCCAAGCCAGGGTATTCCATGATTCCAACAGGAGCACAAGCCCTGTTTGGAACAGAAAAGCCTGAACCAGAGCTGGCAGCAGGGCCAGGAGATAAGATTGGAGGGTCAATGACAGAGCAGAGTCCCCACACATTTCTCACCCTCAGCCTTCCCCTGCAAGGCTCCGAGCAGGCAGGGGGGTTGTGCCATCCTCGGGCAGCTCAGCCCCGTCCCGGGAGCGCAGAACCCGCCGGGAACGGGCACATCAATGGAGCGTTTGTCTCGTGCTTGGCAGCGGGCGCTGGAGCACAAGGAGCCGTGTGCTGCAGCGCCCGAGCACGGCTATAAATGGCAAGGGGAGCCACACAGACAGGCTGTTCTCTCCTGCTGCAGCAGCTCCAAGAGCAGCCTTCACACCCGCGCTGCCCCAGCGGCTCCCGGGGATGAGGAGGAGGAGAAGGGCAGCCAGGGAGAAACGCTAGCTGGCTGCAAGGAAAAAAGCTAAATAGAGAGATTAAAATGAAATTTAAATGCCATGCTGGGTCTAGCAAGCCGCCTGCACAGAGCTGGTGCCACCCTCGGCACCGGGCCAGCAGATTAAGCACGGCTGGAAGCAGGAGGGCTGGAGCAAGATGCTTCTTGCATGCTGGAGTCAAGACAAATTCCTGCCGTTTCAGTGCGTTTGGAGCACGGCCAGGTGTCCTTCCAGGAGAAAAAGCTGCAGCTGCAAAAGCCGCATCGCCAGCTCCAGGAGCAATGCCGCTGCTCCAAGGCTGAGTATTCTGGGATGCAGCTCCAGGCGTGGGTCAGGCAGCAGCCCTGTGCAGAGGTGCTGAGCTCTACCGACAGTTACCAAGCTGGGCACTGCCCAGAGCACCGGGCTAAATACAGGGACTGCAGTTAGAGGGGGTTGCTGTGAAGGAACAGCCACCCCACACTCGTCTGCCCTCGGAGCAACGCTCCAGAGCCACAGCTGAGGGAAGTGCTGGAGCATCACCAGAATCCAAATTTCACCCACCAGATCCTCAGGCACATCCTGATTTATCCATTACCCCCTCTGCTCCAAGATGAAAATAATGACAGACTACAGGCTGTGAGAAAATATATAGGGGTTTTTTTATTTGACATTTAACAAAAGAGGGATCGGAATCTCAGCTGTAAACATTGATAGCTCCTTTCTGATCACAACGAGTACTTTCCACCAACATCCTTTTGTATGGTCTGATCCGCTCCAACAATGCTGAGCCGACTCTGTCAGGGCTTTTGCTGCCCTGCTCAGGGTCACAAATCCAGAGGCAGCTCATTCCCCACAGCATCAACAGCGGGAGCAGCCACCCACACTGAAGACAGCTCAGGGACTAAGCTACTTCAGAGCTGCTTCCACACTCAGGAAAGGCAGGAGATCATGCTGGGCCTGTGCCACAAAGAGGGAAACATCTCTACACCCAGCAGGTCTGGAGAGAAATGAGCTCTGCAAAGGCAGAGCCTGCTCGAGCAGGGACAGGGACTCTCACAGTGCCAGCCCAGCAAGAACATCCCAGCCCTGTTGTCAGAGGGAAGCTTTGGCCCGGGACTGTGCAAATTTGGAGATGCAGAGCCAGCAAGTTTGTCCCCAAGAGGGACTGGCACATCATCAGCTCCATTGTTGCAGTGGAACCAGAACAGCCTGGAGCTTGACAGAGGGAAGTGAAACTTCATCTTAGGCTGGAGGGCAGCCAGGGCTGGAGGAGCTGCACCCGGCTGCCAGCCACCCCATGGGAATCTGGGCTGGCCATCAGCAGAGCACAGCTTTTTCTGCGAGACAAACCTTCCCCAGCCTCTCAGGCTCCCCTTTTCCAAGAGGAACCACCCTGCAGGTGGGTCAGCTACACACGAGAACCAAAACTCGACGACTCCAGACACCTCCTGCTGCTCACGAGCACCAGCAGGGAATGAAGCCACGGAAAAGCAGCAGGGAGAGCGTGCCAGTGCCACCCCCACCACAGGGACCTCAGCGCACACCGGCACCTCGGGCCGCCTCGGGCCACCCTCCCTCTCCAGCAACATGAGGAGCACCAGGAAAAGGGAAAACGCACGACACCAAAGAACAGGGCTATAAATAGAAACCTCCCTCGGCTTCGGGAGTGACCGGCCAACAGCTACAGCCCTTCCCAGGAGCCAGAGCTGCTCCGGACCGAGGGATGGAACAGCCTGACTGAGGGAGCACCTGGGAGATCCAGAACCAGCATCTCTGCTCGCCCCTTTCCAGGTGCCCAGCCGGGGCTTTGGTGGGAGCAGGATCTTTTTATCACCCTACCGGGATAGACAAGCAAACAAAAATAATCCAACAAATTTGAATACACTGTATTTATTTGTAACAGATTCTAAAGAATCTAGTGAGTCTATGTCAAGCCCATTGCATGACAAATGATACAGGTGTAGGAAAAAAAAAAGACATTTAAAACAAACAAAACAACAACAACAAAAAAAAAAGAAATCAAGTGCCATTCAAGCTACTGGAATCTTCCAATTGCCCCCTCACAGGAGGTAGCACGGTATCACTGCAAGGTCTAGAAAAATTCAGGTTCAACCCATTCACAAGAGTCCCATCACACACACTCCATAAATCAAAAGTGCAATCTCAATGGTAAGTCGCCCTGTCGAGCTGTTGGCTGTAGTGAATCTTTTTGGACACCTGGAAGGGAAGGAGGGAATCTCAGTTTCGTGTGTCTGTGGGTAGGAGCAGCCTGCAAAAATGCTACGTGGCATCTACCTTCAGTTTAAAACAAGAAAACCAATCTCATCTTCCTTGAAGCCACGAGGCGGGCACACTTAGGCTCCCAAAAGCAGCCCTTAAATCAGTTTTACCTTGCATTGGGAAATTTCAAGCTCCCACCACAGGGATGAGGCTCTGGGGAGCGATGGGGCTTGGCCATGAAGGCAAAGCTGCTCTGCAGGGAGGCAGCTAGAAACCTGCAATAACCGCACCGTTAGTGCCACTGCCCGGCTCCGACTGGGGAAGGAGCAGAGCTGCACCAACGCCAGCTGCGTCAGCTCATGTCAAGCACAAGAGCCACCCCCCACCCCTTTACTGCCCCTCCACATCGCCCCTACCCCAAGAAAGGTACCAATCTGGCTATGCACATTCCAAGGATCTAGTCTTTATTTCAATCTGCCCAGCTATTACAGTTTTGTCACAAAAACACCAAAAAAAAAAAAAAGCCAAGTTAGTAAAGATACTCGAGTACATCAGCCTCACCTCGGAGGAAGCACCAGGAAGTTGTGGTGTTCCCGGAGCAGCATCCCTAGGGAATGCCTGCTGCCTGCCCACCTCTCCCTCCCTGCACAGGGAAATCTGAGATGGCTCACGGGCGCAGCAATCCAGGCACCTCCGTGAAAAACTTTTGTGCTCCAGACACCCAACAACTTCAAAGCCACGTTGGACTGAGAGAGCCAAACCCTCGAAACACAAGGGAGCCTGTTCAGAAGACATTTCTCTCCTAAGGCCAACTAACTTCACCCCCCTGCCCCAGGCTCCATTTCTAGCTAGAGAATGAATTTCAAATGCCATCGGAGGCTCACACAGGGAATCACACGGCTGGGAACAGGCTGCTTCGGAGACCTGCCCAAGGGATCATCTCCAGCGTGGAAGAGGCTCTGTCCACCTCCTTGGAGGACACAGCAGCAGCTGGAAATGACTGACCTGGGTGGTTTGTGCTTCAAAGGACAAGCCTCACCTTCCCTGATAGCCCAGCTGGCCTCTGGCTTTGTGCATTAAAACCACACTGCATGCCAAAAAAAAAAAAAAAAAAAAAAAAAAAAAAAAAAAAAAAAAAAAAAAAAAAAAAAAAAAAAAGAGAGCAGCATTTCAAATTTCCCTAGAAAATACAGGATTAGGTATGGCAGCCTGGGGCAGGCTCCTGGACAAATCATCTGCCTCATCATTTAGGAACTCAACTATCTTTTGGCACTGCAGACTTGGGAGCTTGAGGAAATTCAAGTGTAGGTCCCTGCCGCCTTTCTTCCAGCAAGCTCTGCACAGCATTTCCCCCATGCACTCCCCCCTCCCCAGTATTCCTAGTTTTGGGCATTTCCATGCAGCCACTCCAATCCCACCCTGGCCCGTGCAGCCCCACGTGGGCAGCGCTCTGCTCCAGCTGGTCCTTCACAGGCAGCAAGTCATGGCCAAACCCCTCAGCAACACAGAACCTGCTCTGGCCTCAGCCAGGCTAAGAAATGATCTTGCGACCCACCCCACCCACGACAGAAACATTTTCCTCTTCAGACATTCCCCACTCAAGCTCTGGGCCATTAGCCCCCGCAAAAAGTAATAAAGGTTTACAGTACAGTTGTGTTTATATTGTTACAGGCACTTAAACAGGATTCTTTGGTCCTTCAAAGGAATTAGCCACTCTGGCTTCTCTCGGCAGAAACCACAAGTTTGCACACCCATAACACCTCCTGCACTAAAAAGAAAAAAAACAAACCACAATTCAGATCCATTTCAGGGCAGTGCAGCTCTACCTTAGCGTAATTCTACAGTCTCCCCTCACACACCCCCACCCACCCCGTTGCCTCCAGAATTCCATAAGGAGTCATTTCCATAACACTGCACTTTCCCATCACAGTGTACAGCAGACAGGCCTCGTTCCAACAACCCCAGGAACGAGACACTCAAGCAAGAGTCCAGGAAGTTTCCTTTTGTTCCAGTTCTAGGAAGGTTGGTAGGTTTTATTTTGCTCCCCCTCCCCACCCTCCCAACCCACCAAGGCAAGGAAATACCTTGGAGGACAGACCCTGGAGTTTGTCCTGGCTCAGTTACAGGGAAGCCACGTGGGGTAAGACTGATTGCAAGGCAGGAAGGGCTGCACGTGGGTCACATAGTAGTTGAAGTTTATTTCACTGACATAAGGGGCTGGCTGGTAGTAGCAGGTAACGTTTGTGACGGTGGGGATGATGTTCTGCTCAGCCAGGACCCTCACAGCCAGCATGGCAATGAGGTTCAGGGTCTGCCTCCTCTCGTGTCCCATGAGGCAGACTGTGCTCTCATTGACCACCCTGTGCAGGGTCATCAAGTAGTCATATCTGTTGCTCTCCATGCCCACAAAGTGGCTCTGGAGGTAACACTCCAGCTTCCTCAGCTGCTCGCCAATGTCAGAGAAGTCAATGAAAAACCTGGAGCACATGTACCTCTGTAGCGCCTTCATATCCACCTCTGACTTGGGCTTGAAGCCCCTCACCAGGAGGTTGCAGTACTTCAGGAGCCCCCCGCCCCGGATCTCCTCAGGGTTCCTGGTGGCGATGACCCTGTTGCGCAGGTGGTCCATGGCCTCCTCGAAGTCCCCGTACATGCTCTCCCCGGTGACCGTGGGGTGGAAGTTCTCGGCCATGGGGTTCTCCGAGCACTCCCCGAAGAGCAGGAGCGAGTCCAGGATGATCTGGAAGGAGTCCACGCTGAACTCGAACTGGCGTCGCAGAGAGTCCACGAATTTGAGCTCCACGTTCTTGCCGCTGTTGTTGGAGAGCGAGATGAGGCTCCAGCGGTCGGTCTCGTTGCACACCTTCACCAGCTTCTGCACATAGGCCTCCTTCAGGGTCATGGGGGTGATCTTGTCCTTGTTGACGCCTTCGGGGAGGAAGTCGAGCAGGCAGTCCATGACCACATCTTTAACCAGCTGGAAAACATCTTCGGTCTTCAGATCCACCCCAAAAATGAGGTCCAGGTCCTTGTAGCCCAAGCCACTGTCTTGGTGTAGGATGTGACTGGCGGCTGAGCCATTCAGCCTGACATTGTGGACCGTGATTCCTTTCTTCTCCAGGCGGCTACGGACAACCTGAGACAGAGAGAGAGTCAGTGAGAGCCAAGAAGGAATCCTTGGAGTAGCCTGGGGACAGCAGGATTCACTCCCAGCACTTATATGGGTCACTCCAGTGCAAGACAGTGAAACAAAAAGCTAATCCATTGGAAATAGGTCACTTTGGAAAGCATCCCGAGTCCTGCCAGCAGCTGGGGGTGGCTCTCCTTCACTTATTCCCCGGCATTAGCGGGATCTGGCTGCACAGGATCAGCTGTTGTGCTTCCAGTGCAGAGTCTGCTCTCCCTGCCTTCCCCACACTGACCTGCAGAGGTTACCTGACCCCGTTTTTTGGGGTGGTCTCTGCCTTCTTTCTCCCACCACCAAGACCGGCCGAACCCAGACTGACCCCAAATAGGAGGTGGCAGCGCAGTCTGCAGCAGTCCCCGTGGATTTCATCAGGGCGGCTCACTCCTTGTAGCCATCCCCTTCGGCCTGTCAAGATCCATTAAAGGCAAATCAAGATGCCAGAGCAGCTCAGAAGGCCCAGCCAGGCGTTTGCAAGTTCATGTCCCAACTAGTAAGTGTATCCTAACAATTTCCAGTGTGTCAGAGCTTCGTGCTGAGCTTGGCGTGCTATCAAGCGCAAGAGGCAGCTTTCATCTTACGGGTGTTACTCCAGTGATTTTAATGCTGCCTGCTCAGTCCTGGCACACCCAGCAGCCCCTCCAAAGCTTTGTTCATTTACAGGAAAGCTGAATCACCTGCCTGATTACTTAACAAGCAGGAGGCTAAAATAACCCCCAAGACCATAAAATAAACTATCTGGACACCAGCTTATAATTTGAATTTAACTCAGCTCAAAGATCGCAGGAAGATTAGGTTTGCACCTTCCAGCAGAAGCTCTTCCCACCTCTCATTCTGCTTTCATGTTTCCCTCCAGCCATTTCCCATTTTCCTGGGAGCCCCAGCCAGCCGGCCTGGAGCACTTTGGCTTGAAAGAGCCAAAGCTTGGGACACAAATGGACAAACTGGATCACTAAGAGCCAGTCTGACTGGGCCCTTTGGCCCTGGGGGCCTGCCCTGGTTTGAGAGGCCCCATAAACTCTGCATTTTGGCTGCTCAAAATGTGAATTTCAATTCAAAACTTTATCAGAAGGGCCAAACCCTCTTGGCTGACACAGCCCTGAGCAGTTCTGGGGGAGATCCAGAGCATTGCAGTTCTGGTCTCAGCAGCTGTAAAACTGCCCCTCCATGGCCTTTGTTTGGAAGGAAGAACACAGAAAAGGTCAGGGACTGCAGCACAAAACCCTCATCGCGTCCCAGACCCTCTGTGACCGAGCCAAGGGCCACCAGCAAGGTCTGCTGCCTTTACAAAAACATCTCAGGACAAACCCACTGAGGTGTTCGCACCTGGGAGGTTGTTAAGGCTCACGAGGCAGCTTCTCTGGTGGTGCTTCCCCTCTGTCCCTGGCATGAGCCATCCCTGCTCCAGCTGGAAATGCAGCTGGGCTCCTCGCCAAGCCAGTGGTGACAGTCACATGTCAGGCAACAGTTAACCAGGGAACTATTCACCACTGCAAGCCCCAAGGCCCCACCAGCACCGCCAGTCCCGCCAGCGAAAGAAGTTGTTCTCCAAGGCAGATAGTTTGAAAAAATTAATCTGCTCCTAGAAGATACACAGGGTTATTCCCTCAAATTGAACAAACACCACACAGGCGACCCCGGGGACCTCCTGGTCTGCATTCCTTGCCAACTGGAGTCACTCACCCGGGGCACGGCTCCATCTCTGCTTGTGGAGTTAAAGAGTTTTGTGCTCTCAGGCTTAGGGAGACAAGATATAGGTCACGAAGTGTGAGATGCAGAGCTGGGCCCAGTGCTTGGGGAAGATCTCGTTCCAGATTAATTTCCTACCCCCAAAGAATATCTGCTTAACTCCTTTCCGGGCACGGCTCAGGACCTGCAGCATTCCAGACCCATAAGCTCCAGGCTTACTCGAGTTCTCCAGGTCGGTCCGTGTGAGATGTATTCAGGAAACAGGGAAAAAACCCAACTTCTCGAGCCAGCTTTGTCCCAAATCATCCCAGACATCTCCAGCCTGCAGAGCAGCAGGGAGAAGAGCAGTTTGCCATTACCTGGGAGCTTCCATCCACCAACCTTCACCTGCAGCTCGTCCCCGCTGCCTGCAGGCAGTGGGTTCAGGGCTGCATTTTTCCCCAGAGGGTTGGATATTTCCAGGGTTAGGCAGCTGCTGACCTGCTTCCCAAAACAGCAGCTCACCTTCCGTGTGGTTGGGATAATTGACTCTGACAGCCAGGCAGGAGCAAATCCTGCTGCGTCCTGACCTGCCGCTTCCCACCTCCCACAACAACAACAACAGGACAAATAACTGCCTTTTGGGTTACTTGTTCCAGCTTAGTCAGCCCTAAACACAGGGTCTGCCAGCACGGCCGGGCACAATTACAGCCCGCACTTATCCCGTGTTTGAAGCTGCTACTGGCAGCACCCTTTTGGGCAGCCCCGACACCGGACCGCCGCAGTTTTGCTGAACCAGAGAGGAAAAACTGCTGGAATATTTGATGCTGCTCAGTGCCGTGGTGCTGCCCCAGCCAAGGGCAGCGTCCTGCCTGCAGCTCTCATCTGTCATTCAGCTCAAAGCTCGAGCAGCCAAAATCCAGCGCTTCTGCCCCGACAGATGCGGCAGGAACTCGAGGAATTCCAAACCAGCCTTCCAAATGTCACCTTTCCATCTCCCAGGCTTAACTCGAACTATTTCTCAAGCAGCTGAGGCTCCAAAATCCCGGTTATTGTGAAAGCTAGTTGGGTTTTAGCACCGTGAATAGGCTTTTTAATTAGAAGCCACCATGCCCGATTTTACATTTGATGAGTCATTACTGAGGAATGAAGTCGCCTCCCAAATATGAATATGCATCAGCTCATTCGAGCTACATTGTTAGTTTAATATTAAACACAGTTATTACCTGATGGTTAAACTAACAGGAGCTTGTGAACAAGCCGAAGTCTCGGGCAGGCTCTGGAGGATTCAGCCAGTGGTGCCCAGAAATCAAAGGACACAGACATTTGATCCGGCCTTTGAATTAATAACTCTGCCTCTTCAAACACGAACCCAACATGTCCACCAGCACGAAGCCATTTCGTGGAAGCAGCTCCAAAAAAAGCCACTTTTGGCCCAGCCACACACATTTCATTACATTTTAGTACAACATAATAACTACAAGAGAGGAGGAACCACGCAAAAGGGGAGGAAGCTGAGCAGAATCGATGGCACAAGCTGCAGCAGCTCCAGGGACGAGGCATGAATTTCAAAGACGTGAGCTTTCAGGAGGGTCCTTCCTGCTTTAGACATTCCTGCTGTGGCTGCTGGCAGTGGCCAGTCCCAGCACGACCCCCAAGACTGGGAAGTGGGGCCAGCAGAGCGCACAGCACCCCCAGGATGATGGGGGCCGGTCCCCCCAAAGCTTTTACTCCCCCTGGAGCAAGCAGGCTAGGCTGGACAGGACTTGGAGCAACCTGCTCTAGTGGAAGGTGTCTCTGCCCGTAGCAGGGGCTGGAATGAGATGCCTTTCCCGAATTTCGAGCCTGCCAGAAGTCAAGCAGCATTTGGACAACGCTCTGAGACGCACAGTGGGATTTCTGGGGGTGTCCTGTGCAGAGCCACGGCTGGACTCCTTGTGTGCCGCCTCCAGCCGAGGGTACTCCACGATCTTTAAGGTCGCTTCCAACCCCAACCATTCCGTGGCTCTGTGCTCCCCCCGGGGGGCCCGCACCGGCCGCTCTGCCCTGGGCCCGGCGGGGGGAGGACGAGGGTGCCCGGCCGCGCTGGCTCGGGGCCCGCCGGGCCGGTTATCGCCGCCTCAGCACTTTTATTTTCTCCCTGACCCCCGCTGGAGCGGGGCAGAGTCCAACAGGGCGACGGAGCACGGCCCGCGCCCCCCTGCAGCCCCCCGAGCCCCGCTGCTCACCTGCACGATGGTGCGGGGCCGCACCGACAGCGTGGGGAAGTTGCCGCGGCCGTGGATGGGCACGGCCTCCCCCAGGATCTGGTCCAGGCGCTGCACCTGCTCCCACGTCAGGACGCTGAAGCGGCTCCCGCGCTGCTCCGCGCCGCCCGGAGCGGGCCCCGCCGCCGCCGCCGCCGCCACCAGCATCGCCCCGC
>VZRN01004331.1:148799-167293 GCA_013397935.1 Dasyornis broadbenti
GAATCCCGGCCGTGATTGGTCGGGACGGGCGCGCGCTCAAGGGTAGCGTTAAAGGGACACGCACCCCGTGGTGCCCTTGGATGCCCCTTCGGTGCCGTTTGATACCCCGCTCATTCGTCATCGGTGCCCTTCGGTGTCCCGTTGGTTCTCTCTGGTGCCCCACTGATACCCTTTGATATGCTGTTGGTGCTCATGAAACCATTGATGCCTCGCTGATGCCCATTGTGTTCATCGATGCCCACTGATGCTCCCTGCCCTAGTGTCCCATGGATGCCTACTGACGTCCCCTGATCTGATGTCCCACTGATGCCCTATAACCTGATGCCCCGTTGATACCCTATAATCTGATGCCCTGTTGAAGCCCAACAGTCTGGTACTCCCCTGATCCTCCATGGCCTGACGCCCGAATCATACCCCATGACCTGATGCCCCAATGATGCCCCGTTAACACCCTGGTGTCCCACTGGTGCCCTGTGACCTGATGCCCCATTGATGTCCGTCGATGCCCAACAGGCTGGTGCCCCGCTCATTCTCCGTGGAGTGATTCCCCACAGTCTGACACCCCATTGATACCCCATGGCCTGTCACTCCACAGCCCAGTGTCCCCAGCCTGACAACCCCAGCTCCCCCAGGCCCCTGTCCCCGGCCATCTGTGTCCTCAGAGCCCCCCTGTGCCAGCCCTGGCACCATGGATACACAGGATCACACCGCGGCGTGACGGAGCTCTGGGAGTTCAGACCCAGCGCCTAAATCCCAGCGCGTGGCTCAGCCCTCAGCCAAGCCACCACCTCCTCCTGGGGGCAGACACGTCCCCGGCCTCTGGCCGCCCATTTCCTTTCATCCCAACAATTCCCATCCCATGCAGAGCTCATTTCTCCGCAGCATTTCGCCCTGCAGATATTTCCAGCAGGCACCTCCCCGCCAAGCCGGTGCCCCACAGTCCCAGAAATGGACGGGCACAACTCCAGCTCCACATCTGCAGTGACTGCTCCCATTTTCCTGGTTCTTGCTTGGAGCTGGGATCCATCCTCAGAAGCCACGAGCCCTGCTGGGAGATGAGCCAATGCTGATTTATTTTTACACCCTCACAGGGGTTTATTGCAAGAGCTCCCCTGAAAACTCCTGAACTTCCACCCTGGGACTTTTCACCTCACGGAAGCCGCTGCAGAGCTCTTCCAAGATGCAAAGTCTGTCTCCAAAGCCAAGGCCTCTGCCATATCCCGGAGATTTGCTGCTGGAAGCTGGAGTTGGCTGCAGAACGAGGGGTGTTTAGGAGCATCCACAACTGGGCTTGGAGGGGAGAGGAGGGAAGTCTGGTCCTGAGCCCTGGTTCTCTCTGAAATCCTCCCCATTCCCTGGTGCACTGACGGCCCGAGTGGCTCCCAGCAGGGCTGGAGTCCTCTCTGCCGGGGTCCCCACATGGGGATGCTCCTCAGGCCGTGGTGCTTTCCTCCCTGGCTTCCGCCTGTGTCATTGCATGGCTCCATCCAGTGGGATTAAAAGTTGCTCCTGGTTACTCCCATGAGGCTCTGAACTGGGGCACGGGAGAAGGGGAGCCCTGCTAGAAAGTGATTTTCCAAGGAACTTGATTGTAAAATCAGGCAGCTGTCTCTTATTGCAAAACCCTTTTGATGTTGCTGGCAAAAAAAGCTGGATCAGGAAGGGTTTCCCAAGAGGCTGAGAGGAGCCAAATGGCTTTAGGGATCAGGATCCATCCAGCACCGGGGATTCAGCCGGAGGAAGGGCTGACTGGGAGGCCGAGCACCCCATGGACAGGGGGTGTGGGGGTCCCCCAGGCAGCACAGCCCGGTGTGGTGAGGGAGGATACAGACACGGAGATGGGATGGACGAGGCGCTGCAGGTGCCTCTGGGATGAGCTGGGACGCTCTCTGGTGCTGCCCGGGCCGAGGGGGACAGAGGCGCTCGGCCCACTGGGGCGCGCTCCGGCCGGGCTGGCTGAGCCGCTCGTTCACATCCATCACCGAGCCATCACCCCCGAGAGCCGCGGGCAGCGAACCGGGCGCTGGGAATGGCACCCGGGCCGTTCCCTTCCAGCTCGGCAAGGGCCAGCCCGGGCTTTATTCGTTCGTTTTGTTGGCGGTTAAGGAATAATTATCGTCTTGGGGTGAAACGCGGGCGGATCCTGCCTCCCGGGGGTGGCAGAGCCCCTTTGGGGGTGTGGGGGTGGGACAGGGGCTGGGCAGGGCGATGGCGGCTCGGGATGCCATGACCCCTCTCGCCCCACGGATCCGGGGCCGGCAGCGTTCCGGGGCTGCCCGGGGCACGCGGCTTCGTCCCGCTGGGAAGCCAGGCGGGGTGGAGCCGGAGAGTGCCGCGGCGTGTGCGTGGGGAGGCGCAGGGGCACCGCACTGCCCGGAGCACGGCAAGGGGCAGGGGCTGCCGGCGGGGCTGATGGGGGCACAGGCGGAACCCCCGCAGCTGAGCTGAGCCCCGCCGGGGCGCTGGGCACCTTTGTCAGCCCCGCGTGCCCGTGATGGGCTGCTCAGTGCGGGAACTGGGGCAAACGGGCTCGAGAGCTGGGCGAGTGGAGCAGTGGGTGAAAGTCTCTCCAGCCGGGAGGTGAAGAGACCTCAGGGACTCCGTGACCCGCGTGGGACCGGCTCCGTCCCACTCGGCATTAAGCAGGGCGTGTGCCACCTCCCTGAGCAAGCAGGAGGGACCAAGCCCTTCTCCCGGAGCCACCAACGTCACGCAGCGTCGCCCCGGGGGAGCAGCAGTGCTGCAGTCGGGGCGGGGGCGTTCCGGCTGCCCCGCTCCCACGGCAGCGCCCTGGCAGCGCTCACGCCAGCGGTGCCCGGGCTGTCCCGGTGCCCGTGCCCGCAGAGCTGTCCCCGTGCATGCACTGCCCGCTCCGCCGCTGGCCATGGCCCCGCGCACACACAGAGCTGTCCCCACGCAGGCACAAACTGTCCCCAGGCAGATTCCAGCCATCCCCGTGCATTTTCCTGCCGTCCCCATGCACAAAAGCCACCATCTCCAGGCAAACAGCCGCTGTCCCCTGCACATCTGCTGCTGTCCCCACACACTCGTCACCGTCCCCACGCCCACGCTGCCATCCCCACGCATATGCCCCTGTCCACGTGCCCGCTGTGGGTTTAGGAGGTGGAGTCCTTCTCCTTGGCCGTGTCCAAATCCTCCCTCGGCAAACAGCTCCTGGACACCTCCCAGTCACTCGAGTTCACTGTCCAGCCCTGCTCGCTCCCACTCAGCCCATCCCAAAGGTGCCACCACTGCTCGCTGTCCCCAGAGCCTCCCTGCTGGGCACCCGAGTCCCTGGGGCTGCTGTGGGGGCTGCAGTTGCCCAAAGAGGTGTTTTCCCCGTGCTGGCCACAGCGAGGTTGGATTGGGCACGGGGCACGCTGAGCACCCACTGCATGGCATGAGGGGTGTCACTGTCTGCTGTCACTCTCTGATCTCAGCCTGGGGTTCCTGTGTCACCACCCTGGACCCCCAGACTCGGCCACATCCCATCCTGGAAGGGATGATGAGCGATGCCGCCGGAGAGGGGCCACCCGGGAGGCCCTGAGATGAAAGGGAGCACAGGGTGTCATTACTGCAGGTGACGCAGAGCTGGGAAATGGCACCTGTCACCTCCCCTGGCTGCTGCAAAATGCTGCCCGGGGAGTGGCGGGGACACGGCACCGCCAGGCTGTGGGGACAGGGACACAGCACCGACGTGGCCCCAGAACTGATGTAGCCCCCCTGGGGCGTCAGTGTCTGGGGACATCCCTGTCCCCTGGCAGCATGACCTGTGTGCCCCCAGGCTCGGTGGCTTCCCGGTGACACCATCTGCTGTTTCTCTTGGCATGACTTGTGCCTTTCCAGCCGCGGCAGGGATGACCCATCTCAGTGCCACTAATTTGGGCCTGGCAGAGAGCGCAGCCGCTCCCTTTGCTTTGGGTTTTTGGGCCCCGGGTGACACCTGAGCCCGGCTGTGGGTGGCGGCAGCTCCAGGACACCCTGCCCCGTCTCTGGGATGGCTGCTCCTCTTGGGACAGCCGGGAGCTCTGCTTTGGGGGCTGCTGAGCCTTGAGCCGCTGACTTGGGGAGTGATTTCATGGCCTTTTCAAGGGCTCTTGGACCTTCCTGGGGCCATGGGGACGTTCACACCCCTCCTGCCACCGGCTGCATCCCAGCCTTCGTGCCAGACCACAGAGGAAAACTGAGGCACGGGAAAGGCCATCTCCTGGCTGGGGCGGTTCCCTGCAGCTGCAGAGGCAGCAGCTCTTTAATCCTCACGGATGGGGGCTGTGGAAGGGGCACAAACACCCCAGCACACGTGTGCAAGGACAAGGTCATCCCGCTCAGGGTCCCTCTTCTCCCTGTCCTTGGTGCCACCAAAGCCCAGCCGTGCTTTTGGAGGGAGAGGTGGGATATGGGGCACGGAGGGGGCACACGCAGGGAAAAGACCTCACTGCCGGGACCGTGGGGCTGGGGGGGACATGCTGGGGCCCAGCCACCCCGAGCCTCAGCTCTGCATGTGCTTTGGCAGTGGCTCAGCGGTGACAGCCCAGTCCTGGAGCGATCATTAGTCCTCCCTCATTAAAAAAAGTTACTCACCCTTTAAGACAGAAACAAGAATATCCTGGAAATGCCTCGGTTTGGGGAGTTCGGGCCAAAGGTATGACTGAAATCAGGCTGCAGGTGACGTCCCCAGCATGTGGGCAGGTGAGTTACCTGGGCACTGCCACGCTCCTGCTGCTGCCTCCGTGTCCGGGATGGGCAGTGTCCAGCACCTCTCGTGCTCCCACCCCTGGAACTGGGATGGCAAAGCCACTGCTCTCCCCCAGCAAGGATGGAGCCACGGCCTGGCTTTGCCTGCTCCTGCCACCCCCTCCTGTTTTGGTGTCCCCCTGCCCTGGGGACAAACTACCCCAGACCCCGTGTGGGGTGCAAGGCTGGCACCCACCAAACTGGCACCGCCATGGGCCCCGTGGCATCACCTGCCCCACATCCCTGGCCACCTCATCCTGCCCAGGGACCCCTCGGCCTGGGGGAAGCCCTGCAGTGGGGTGACCCAGCCAAACCCCGACCCAGGCCAGGGCACCTTGGGGTTCAGACATTTTGGGCGGGTGAGCAATGCAGGCGCTGCTGGGTGCCCGGGGGCTGAGTCACGGCTCCCGGCTCAGGGCTTTAACTCGCAGCCATGAAACATTCCCAATGCAATTCCCCAAAGCGAGGAGCTCTGGCTGCTCCGGGGCACCCCCGGCCCTGGAGGGGGAGTGGCAGGAGGAGCAAGCACTGCTGGGGCTGGAAGGTGGATCCTGGGGGATTTTCGGGTTGTGGTGCTGCTCCTCACCCAGGCACTGCCTTGAGCATCTTCCCTCTCTGCAATCCTGGGATGCTGGTGGGAACCGGCTCCTGTGTGAGAGCTCAGCTCCAGTCCCAGCTCCTGCGGAGATTCAGGAGAAAAATCACAGGGCTCAGACGTTCCCATGACCCCTCCCCTGGGGATGGAACCTTTTCCCCCTCCAAGCCCTGCTGCAGAGCCAGGACAGGGCGGGTGCTGCCCCTTTCTCCCTGGGGACAGCCCAGCGGGCTCGGGGTGGGCAGAGCTGTGCTGGGACACCTGGCCGGCACCCCAGGGCTGTGCCGGGGTGATCCATGCCCCTGGAAAAGCACCTTCCCCCCGTGAGACCCTCCCAACACACCCTGACACTGGTGGGAGGGATTTGGGAGCCCGGGCTCTGTTGAGCCTCTGTCCTTGCCAAAGCTGGGAATAGTTTAAAATCCCCCTGGGATGGGGCTCCAGGTGTCCCTGAGCCACAGCAGGAAGGCGAGGGGCAAAGCCTCCATCGCAGCCATGGGGACAAAGTGTCACAGTCACCTCGTTCCTCTGGGACAGCTGGGACCACGTGGCAGCAGTAGGAGCCCGAACGGCTGGAAAAACCCCCACTAAAAATTAACATTAATTTATTAGAATATTTATGATAAAAACCAAGAATCTCTTTACATGTGGGTTTGGTTTTTTTTTTTTTCCTTTTTGTACAAGAGAATTTCCATTGCTTTTTTTCCTCCTGGAGACAGAGCAGGGGAGCAGGCAGGCGCAGGCAGCGAGGTGGGTGCTCGCCCCGGTGACGGAGCCCCACGGACGCCAGACCTGGGGGTCCCAGCGGGAGCGTGGAGCGGGTGGGATGTGGGACAGGTGCCCACCAAGGCAGTGGGGCAGAGCGTGGCAAGGCACGGCACAGGGAGGGGACAGCGGCCAGGGCTCCCCGGGAGGAGCACCCGCTGGCACCCATGGCGAAGGTGGCGCGTGGGGGATGAGGTGACAGACACAGGACACCCTGAGCCCGGGGAGTCACCAGAACACCCAGAGATCCCTGCTGAGCCTTGGGGACAGACAGGTCCTTGCAGGACCCTTGGCACCCCAGGCCGCCCCTTCCTGCCAACCTTCAGGATCCAGCGTGTCCCCACGTGGGGGGAGCTGGCCCTTGGCTCTCCCCCGGCTCCTCTCGGTTGCAGGGAGACAGAGAATCCCCCCGGCACACCCGGGCCCCGTCTTTGGTTAAGGAGCAGCCGCTGCCGTGCTGGCACAGGGCAAGGGGCTGGGGCTGGCGGAGGGTCCCCATGGGGACAGTGACAGCAGTTCCAGGAGGGGTGGAGAGGCTGCTCAAAGCGAGGGGGTCCCTCCCCTTGCATGGCTCTAGAATATTTATTTGAAAAGACCTGGCATGAAATGTGGGGCCAGGAGGGAGGATCCCAGGCACAGCTGGTCCCAGGGGGAAGTTGCCAAGGCAAGGGAGCAGCGGCACGAGCCGGAGGTCCCTGGGAGGGGGCAGGGGCAGCGTGTGCCAGCCCCGGTGACAGCTCCTGCTGTCCCATCTCCGCTCCGGAGCAAGGCGAGGGGCAGGTAAAGCACAAGTGCGGAGGGGAAGCTGTGCCATGGGGGAGCGGCTGTGGACACCCCCAGCCAGAGCCGGCTGCAGGTCCTGAGTGGGTGGACACCTCCGGGAGAGCCCCGCGGGGGCTGTGAGGCACCTACAAATCCCAATTCCGGGCGGAAAATTGTCCATCACCCCCAGGCCACGCCGCCCAAGGAGCCCGGGGTTATCCTGGGGCTCCTTCCCTGCTCATTGGGGCCAGCCCAGGGCTCGCTGGGCAGAGCTGTCCTGGCAATCCCAGTCCATCCAGGACAGTCTCCCCTTCCCAAACCCGGTGTGTAGTGACAGGAAACCAAAAAGGAGAGCAAAGAAAGAACGAATGAAGAGAGAGAGAAATGATTTGGAGGCTTTGTGTCAGCAGCTACTGCCCCTTGGGGATGAAGGGCTCCCCCTCCTCAGGCTCTGGCTGCGGGCCGGGGTCGCTGAGGCACCGCAGCATCCGCTGGTTGCTGGGGCTGTCGCTGGGCCCTGGGGTGAAGACGTCGTCAGTCCCTGGGGAGGAAGGCTCCTTCACCCGCATCACCAGCCCCTCTTCATCCTCCTCAGGCGAGGGCGGGAGGCCACTGCAGCCCTTGGGCTCGTCGTTCATCAGGTCCACAGACTCGGGGGACTGCGGCGAGGCCGGGTCGATGGTGATGATGGGCAGGTTCTCCACGTCCTCCTTGGGTTCGTAGGCCAGCGGGTCTGGGGGGGCAGACAGGGGTCAGGCAGGGAAGGGGGGGTCTCAGGCACCTGCCGGTGGTGCACCCCAGGTGTTTGTTTGGGGCTGGGGTGCTTGGGCTGTCTCGCTGATTTCCAGTTGTGCTGTGTAATTCCTTTTCCCTGTTTCCACGGCCCAGCTGGAGCTGCCGACAGCCCGGCTCCCTTGGGAAGGGGAAAGCTGCCCTCTGCTGATGAATCGCCGGCCTTGCAGCCCCGGCACACCCCGACACCCTGTCCCCGGAGCAGGAGGCAACACCCAGCACAGGAGGAACGGAGGATGGCTAAGCAAGGGGTGATGGACAAGCTGGGAATCCAGCGGCAACAGGAGCTCAGCGCTCCTGCTCCTCTCTCCCCTGTGGAGGGCTGGGAGAGGCACGGACGCAGACGTGGCTGCGTGCATGGAGTGAGCAGAGCTCACTGCCCAACCTGACTTCCCAGTGGGAATTGTGCTGGGAAGCGAGCTGGGTGCTTCTGCTTGAAACAGCAACCCCTGGGATGGGTGTGGGATGGGGATGGTCGGGGCTGGAGAGCCCCAGGGAGCTGAGGAGGTGCAGGACAGCAGAACCTCTGAGAGTCCTGGGTGCCAGCAGTGCCGCTCCTCCCGCAGCTCCCTCCCACCCACCTGAGCCGATGCGAGCCCGGGACATGGTGGGTGAGTCCACGCCGTGCGCCGGCACCGTCAGGAAGTTGTTCAGCTGGAACTGGAGCAAAGCATCGTCATCGGCGTGGCCAGGGCACATGGGGAAGGGAGGCAGGGAATTGGCCACAGGGATGAGCAGGGAGCAGCAGTGGCGATGCAGAGGACACGGGCACGGATCCTCCAAGCCACACTGCAGGGACTCGCTCGGAGCCTGGGGCAATCAGAGCACCCCAAGGCCTGGGGTCTCCCTCTGCCATCCGAACCCCGGCCCCCTCCCTGTGCCCTCCCAGGCTGGGAAGCTCCCCCGGCCCCCCCGTCCTGCCCAGCCCCGGCCGCAGCCCCACTCCGGTGTCCCCCCAGCACCTGCTGCTGCTCCATCTGCCGTGCCCTCTGCCTCCGCAGGAGCATCTGGTTCCAGGCCTCCTCGTAGGGGTCAGCCACCAGCGTGTGCCGATTGTAGGATCGCAACTGGGAAGAGATGCCAAGAAAAGGAGACTGGTTAAAATCCCACAAGGAAAGGGAAGGTCACGTCCCCGTTTCCCCTGGAGATAGATGGAACAGCCGCCAGTGGGCAGAACAGGTCCAGGCGGGCTCGTGGCTCATCCCTTGTGTGCCTCATCCTGATCTTGGCCCAGCAAGGGTTTAAAGGCTGGGCCCAGCCACTGACCAAATCAGCCTCCCCCTCAGACTATCTCAGCAGCTTCCCAGCAGGAAAAGCCTCCTGGGGAAGGAGAGTCAGTCCAGGAGCACAAGGCACAGCAGGGACAGCAGGGGTGAAGGGCCAGCTGAGAGCTTCTGGTGGGCGGTGGCCCTGCCACTCCCAGCGAGGCAAAAGGGACACGCACCGTGCCAGGGGACACCTCACCCTCTGCCTGGTTTTCTGCAGGTTATTGCGCAGCATTTGCCGGATCTCGTCCTCCTTGTCCTTGGACAGGGCCGGAAGGGCGCGGTCCTCAGGGAGGGTCTTAGGGTTGATGTTCCTTCAAGGACAGACAGGATTCAGAGCCACACCATGATTGCCACACAGCACCCAGGGGCTGCTCGCCCCGTGGCCACCAGCAGGGAGCACTCAGGGCGCCACGGGAGGGTGGCCAGGGCTGGGAACTCACTGGATGGAGACGGTGGAGACGGCAGAGGGGATCTTGCCGATGCCCCCACTCTCCACCAGCTCGATCGCCTGCTTCATCTCCATCTTGTGGTAGAAGGCGATGAGCTGGGGCTCCTTGGAGCGCTCGCCTGCGATCAGGCACTTCTTCACGTACTTCTTGTTGAAGCGGTTCAGCCTGGCCAGGAATGTGGGAGAGGAGCAGCCACAGGTCAGCCCTGGCCCTGCGCCAGTCCCCACTCCCCGCTCCACAGCCCTGCCCAGGACGGCACTGCCGGGCTCAGCGCCGGGACCAGTTCCACCAGCACGGGTCAGGCCAGGCTTCCCCGAATCCCTCCTGACTCAGGGAGCCTCCACAACACCCAGCACCTGCTGGCACTCACTAAGGACGGTCCTGAGCTCCTGCAAGGACTGGCCACTGGCAGCTCCCACCCTGCTGTGGGTGGTGTGGCCAAGGCGTGCAGCCCTGCAGCCCCACTTGCTCCAGTCCAGGGCCGTAATTCCCCACGGGGAGTCTGTGTGTGGATATTACAGCCCAGGGAAAAACCCAGTACAGGGCTGAGAAACCTTCTGGGTGGTGACTGAAACCCCTCCCCAGCCACCAAACCTCCCCACTCACTTGTCCTTCCAGTGGTGATGCCCGTAGTGACCACAGATATCCTCGATCCCCGTCAGAAGGTGATCCAAGAACTGGAGGAGACGGTCCAAGGTGTGAGCAGCTCAGAGGGCTCTTGCCCACCCTCTCCGTCCCCTGACGCCCACACTGACACAGACGGAGGGCACTCAGGGCATGTGAAATCAGGGCTGTGGGTCCAGGATGGGCTCTGGGAGGGCAGGACGGACCCACACAACCGGGCTCGGCTCTACAGGCACGGGGGGTCTGGGTCGGAGCGGGCACTGGACGACACAGACGGGGGAGAGCCCTCGCTCTGCCCCCCTTACCTTGGGCACTGCTTTAGGGGCAGGTCCCAGTGACAGTGGTGGAGTGGCAGAAGCAGAGAGAGCAGAGGGCTAAGGCAGCGCGCGGGGCGGCCGGAGCAGCGCGTTACCTGCGTGTGGATCTCCTCGTTGATGGAGCGCTTGGTCTCCTGCTTCTTCTTCACAGCCAGCAGATCCACCAAGGGCCGGATGGTCATGCCCTGCGGAGGGGGAGGGGGTTACATCCCTGCCCAAGGCACAGCGCTGGGAACGGGATGGGCTCAGCACAGCCAAGCCGCCGTCGGTGTCACCGGGCAGCCTTCTGGGGACATGGGACAGAGACAGCGCCAGGGATGGAGGCTGGGGATGTGCTCCCCACTCCCCACACGGCCATGAAGAACCTCCTTTCCCTCTGAAAGCACAACCTGAGTGCCACCAACCTGCACGAAAACGGTGAAGAAGATGACTGTGATGATGGCTGTGAGGAACATGTCCCTCATGCCGAAATGTTTGTAGTCCAGGAGGTACCCGAGGGAGAAGGCGATGGCTCCCCGCAGGCCCCCGTAGGCAATGATGAACTGGTCCTTCGGCGTCAGCTTCACGATTCGGAACTTGTTGATGAACCAGGTGAGGACCAGGACACCTGGGGGAGCAGCACAGTCTCGTGTGAGATGGTGAAGGATCCCCTCCAGTCCCAAGGAGCCCCTGCAGCCTCTCGGGGCCATGGGTGCAGGTGAGAGCTGTCTGCTCACCCCAGCATCCCTCACCAGCTTCCACTCCACGTCTGGCACAACCACGGCCTCAGTCCCATCTCCCCACAACACCAAGCAGCACAGGTGATCCCTGTGGTGGAGCAGGGCCACCCCGTCACCTCCAGCCTTCCCAGCAAGGCAAACCAACATGGTCCTGAGAGTTGACCACGACCCAGGGGGCCACTCGAGGCCAGGCTGGACAGGGCTTGGAGCAACCTGGTCTGGCGGAAAGTGTCCCTGCCCATGGCACTTGGACTTTAAGGTCCCTTCCAACCCAAACCATCCCACAATTCTTCCATCCCAAGGACTTTGCCACCACACTGACACCTCACCCAGCACTCTGGCGATGAGGCAGAAGAGCAGCGTGCTGATGACGAAGGTCCAGTTCCAGTAGTGGTGACCGGCCACGGTGGAGACGCCCAGGAAGATGAAGATGAGGGTCTCGCTCACGCTGCTCCACATCTTGAGGAAATACTTGATGGTGGTGTGGGACTTGTGGGAGATGTTGGCCTCCACGTAGGGCCGCATGACCACGCCGGAGGCGATGAGCCTGGGGGCAAGGTCGGGGCACTCAGTGGCTGTGGGGACATGGGGACAGCCCCAACCCCTGGCCCCGCAGCAGCGCTTTGTGCTCTGACACCAAACCCTGGGGCAGGACAGGCCTTGGGAACCACCAGCAAATATTCAAGGCCTCCAGAGAAGGCAACACGAGGCTTCTCCTTCCCCTGGCAGGTCAGGGGTGAGCACTGGAGCACAAACCTGTGTCCACCCGAGTGCTCAGCAGGCCCTGCCTGCTCCTGTGTGCCCAGGAGAATGGGAACGGGCTGCCAGCAGCCCGGGATCTGTGGGACAACTCCCGAGAGTCACTTCCCTCATGTGCCATCCTGCCTCTCCCAGCCCAAACACACCCCTGGGCCTCACTGGGCACGTACTGACCACGCTGGGCCAGCCAGAAGGTCGTGGTTACGCCACAGCAAATCCTCCCGAGGGTCCTGGGGACAGGAGGGCACCTCCTCCCCCATCCCCAACTCACGCCATGATGCCGGAGAGGTGGAAGAGCTCAGCAGACAGGTAGGCCATGTAGCTGTAGAGGAACACGAAGAGGGGCTCGATGACCCGGATGTGGGAGGTGAAGCGGGACGTGAAGGCAGCGATCACCCCGTAAATGACGCCCACCAAGACCCCGCCCAGCGACACCACGAAGAAGCTGAGGAAGCCGAGGAGGATGTCGATGATGGTCACCTGCTCGAAGTTGGCAAACTCCTCAAAGAGGTGGTAGAGGACCTGGCAGGGAGAAAGGAGAGCAGGGCTCAAACTGTCTCCCTGGCAAGAGACAGCCTCACCTCGGAGCAGACCTGCACAGGGACCGTCCTTGGGAGCCAGGCAGGGCCCAGCATGGCACGACTGAGCTGAGCTCTGTCGGCGCTTGGTGACCCCGAGCTGGGTCGCGCGCTTGACCAAGGCTCACACCAAAACCAGCTTGCTGTGCCAGACCCAGGGACACGAGCTCCCCGTCCTCTGTGCCCACAGGAACACGGTGCCTCTAATTCCAGCTCTGCACCTGGACGAGGTTTGGCGCAAGCAGAGCTGCCAGGAGGCACCTGGCGGCCTGGAATGGCCCTGACAGCTGGCACCACCCTGCGATGCTCCTGCACCAAACCCAAGGCCATCCCCTGGGCCAAGCCACTCACGACGGTGACGGCGTCGTTGAGCAGGGACTCCCCGAAGACCAGGATGTGCAGCAGCTCGTTGATGTGGATCTCCTCGAACACGGCCAGCACGGCCACCGGGTCCACGGCCGAGATGATGCTCCCGAAGAGCAGGTTGGCCAGGAGGCCGATGTGGTTGAGGCCGGGGCCGCCAAGCTGGCACACGGCGTACATGAGCCCCCCCAGGAAAAAGGCGTTCCAGAGCGTCCCCACCACGGCGAAGATGAGGATGGTGCCCAGGTTCTCGGTGAACTGGCGCAAGGGCAGGAAGTAGCCGGCATCCAGGATGATGGGGGGCAGCAGGAAGAGGAAGAAGATGTCCGACTTGAGGATGGGGGGTTTTTCACCCACCCCTTTGATGAGGCCCCCAACCAGAAGGCCCACCACGATGAGCAGGCAGCTCTCGGGAACGATGCTGGACACTGAGGGGATGACATGGAAACCTGGAGAGGAGGAGGAGAGAGGAAGACACACGTTGGCTGCAGGAATGGACGATGCTGCCAGCAGGGGGACACCCCTGAGTGTCCCCAGAGTCAGGGACCAGCTCCCAGCCCTGCCTGCACTCCTCGGGATCCGTCACTCCTTTTGTGCCTTGAAGTTTCCCCTCCTGCCCCACTCTGTCAAGTGGAAACTGCAGCTTAACCAGACCCTGCTCCTGCCGATCCCAGGCCAGAACCCCGAGAATCCCAGTGCAGCAGGTGACAGCCACCCCTGGGACACGCCGGGCTGTGCCCATGGACCCCCAGCCCTGTGAGAGCCCTGCAGCACAGGCAGTTCTGTCTCCACAGGAGCTGTCACTGGCTCCAGCTCTTCCCATCCCAGCGCCGATCCCGAGCGCATGCAGGCAGTGGCATTTCCCTCGCATCAGACACCAGCCTGCCCACCCAGGGCCGTTATTCCCGGCGTGCCAGGCACAGCGCCCATCCCCGGGCAGCCCTGACGCAGGGGACAGGGAGGGGAGCTGCTGCTTGCAGGGTTTCAGGCTGCACTTCCCCGCCCTGGAGGTTTTACGCGGCTGGTTGAAGCATCCTTGGGATGCAAGGTAATAGGGAACACATTTTCCCCTTTTTCAATCACAGCACAGCTCCAAACTCTGAGCCAGCCATGACCTGCTGGGATGACATTCCCACCAAACACCCCCAGCTGGGCATCTGCCAGCACACCAACACCCACAGAAGGGCTTTGGCTTCCCTGGATCTTCTCCCAGGCTTTATAATAATTATTTTGAAGAGAGGCATATTTGTACGCTGGCAAGGGAAGCAGTTTAAAATAAGGCACCCTGCCTTGGCACCCCGTGTTCCTCCGTTCCTTCCGGCCGTGCCATCTGCACAATTCCACAACAGATTCAATCCCCTCCAGAGCGAGTCACGATCCCTCCCGAGCCTGCAGGGGCCACATCTGTGCCACGGGGCCGGCTCATCCCCGCTCCACCCGCGCCGCGAGTGCAGGAGCGCAGCTCCCACGGGAAAAGGCCGCACTTCCACGATGCCTCCCTAAGGACTGGCAGCCACGGGCTCCAGTGCAGGTCCCTGGGGGCAGGATTAACTCCCAAATTGCCACCTCAGCTGCAGGCACAGGCTCCAGCATGGGCGAGCCCAGAGGATTCATCACACCCGAGGCTCCATGCCCCATTCCAGCTGCTCCAAAGGGTCCCCAGTGCCGGAGCAATGCTGGAAGGAGTCCGGTTCCTACCTGGGCTTTGCCACAGCAGCACCAATCCCAGAGCAAACGGCTCGGTGGCTTCGGGTTCAGGCATGAGGGGAGGCCGTGAGGAGATGGGAACATCCAGACTCTCTCCCAACGCTCCCCCAACATCCAGGCACCTGCATTCAGGGACTTCCCGGCCTGGATGCGGTTCCTGATTTACCCACACGGGATTTTTCTTCTTTCTTGGATCCCCTGGAGCCCACACAAGCTCCGAGCACCCCAAGGCAGCTCCGGCAGGGAGCTCCCCCTGGGTGGGGAGGTGATAATCCCTTTTCCATGCACAGCTCATGCAAACACCGGGAACCACCGACCCTTCCAGCGCACCGGGCAGTTTCTGGCTGGAGTAAGGCTTAAAGTCACACAAGCAGTGAGAAGCCAGCAGCAGATCAGTTTTTGCTTGCTAAGTATGTTCAATCATGAATAAAACACAAACACTGACAATTAAGCATCTCTCACTTCTTCCCCACAGGCCCCAGGATTCCATTAAACTGGAACATTCGTGTGCTGATGGGAATTCAGTGGTTTACAGCCTTTTTGTAGGGGCCCTAAAAATACACTCACACGGGCTGCATTTTAATTATGCCTTTGATTTCCCTGAATCTCAGCCATTTTTTGCTCCCTGCTTGCTCCACTCAGTATTTTTAGAGCATTCCAGAGCTCATTGGTACCAATCTGTTGGTGGGATCCTGCTGGGATCCTGCTCCGAGTGCTGGGCCAGCATCCCGCTTTGGGATGGGCGTGACTGATGGGAAGGAACGCGCTCACGGTGGGGATGATGCCAGGCAGGGCTGAACCGGCTGGACCCCAGCTCTGTGCCTGAGCTTCCCTCCTGGGACGTGAGGAGGGCTGTGGCGGGGTGCTGGGAGATGAGGATGCCCAGACACAGGCACATCCAGGGGCAGCAGAAAAGGGAATAAGGCTTGATCAAAGCTTTGATAATAATAATAATAATAATAATAATAATAATAATAGTAGTAGTAGTAGTAGTAGTAGTAGTAGGTTTAATACCACCGGGCTGCTGCTCCTGGCTGATGTGGTAAAAGGTTTTCTGCTGCACCCACTGCTGCCACCCTCCTGTTCCCAAATGCGGCGGCCCTGCTGCAAACTGGGATTTCTGCTGCAGTGGGATCTGCAACTCCTCCACCACGAGGATGAGCTGGGAGGCAGGGGGGCTGTCCAAGGCCCCCAGTGCTCCTCCAGCCTCCTGGGTTAAGCAGCCAGCAGCCCTGGGCTGGTGGGGCTGTGTGGGATGTGCTTCCCCGAGGGCTGAGGAGCAGGACAGGGAGGCAGCGCCCGCACCAGGCGTTCGAGGCTCCGGGCACGCTGCTGCCAGCGCAGCCTGGATCAACAGTGACGGGAGCTGGGCATGAGGCAGCTGCTGTCTGGCACAGCCGCGCTCGGAGCACGAGCAGGGATGCACAGGAGAGTACATGGAGCAGCACAAACTGCATTTCAGCCGCTTCTCCTGAATTTCCTTTGAGACACCACTTCCCTGAGAGTGAGCCCTGATCCTCAAATCCCCAGCACGGGGCACACACAACCACCTCAGCTTCCTCCTTTGGAAAACAAACTCCATGGGAGCAGTTCCCTCTCAAGAGCACGAAGCACCACTGGAACCATCAAAAGCGAGACGGTCGAGTTAAACACAAACCCGGAGAGCTTGAGCAAACACGGAAAAGGAAACCCAGGAGTTAACAGTTCCTGTTACAACAGTTCCTTGCCCACATCACAGACCTGGCTCCCATGTGGCCGGCAAGGGACACACAGGGATCACTCCACTGGTGGTCAGCCATTCCTTGGGCTGGGGCAGAAAGGAACTGGGGACTGGGACCCCAGTTTTAACTGCAGCCTAAGCACTTGATGGTCTGGAGGAAATCTAATCCTTCAAATTAAAGAGATTTTGGGCAAGGAAAGCTGGTGCTGACAGAGTTTGTTCTGCAGCCTCTGAATGTCTCTGGTCTTTATTTTGGGCTCAGTGGATTTGCACAGGGCAATTGAGGGCAACGTCAGGAATTTCGCCCAAGAACGTAAATGTGAGGGCTCCCATTCTGGCTGCTAAAGGTTCACCCCCATCCCTCCGAGGGGAAGCTTTTCCCAAGGCTCCAGCTGCTGGCGGATGCAGTGCCATGAAAGTATTTATTCCTGACCAAGCGGCCTGAGAGAGACTCTGCCCCTCTGGGGGTTTTTCCTTCCTGGGCTGTACCTGGGCTCCTGGATGCTGTGCCTGGGGTTATATAAGCTCCGTGCAGCAGCTCCTTTGCTGCCTAATGACTCAAACCCCACCATATCTGATCTGCTTCCACCCTCAGCCCGGGCAGGAGGAGCCTGAAGGGATGTGGAGGGAAGGGAAGGCCAATCCAGAGCAGCACTCCCACCCTGGGGATGTCAGATCCGGGCAGATCCCTCCCAGCATCTGCCTGAGGTGATGTTTCCCGCTCTGCAGCTGAGGCTGAGCGATCTCCATGCCCTGAGCTGCCCACAGCCCCTTGGAAAGCCCCTCCCAAGGCCCAGAGGGAATGATTTGCAGCTTCCCATCGCCCTGGCCCTTACAGCTCCACATGGCACGGGATCCAAGGTCAGGCTTAGTCAGAGCTCTGGCAGCGCGCCCCTGGTTTTAAAGACCTCCCTCAGAGCCGTGAGGAAAGAATGTTATAAGAACGTTTTAATCAAACCTTTGATGAAGGAAAGGAAGCAAAGCCTTCAGGCACTTCCCGGATCCAGGCCAGGTCAGGGAGATGTCGACATTTCCCACCCTGACTCCCATCACAGGGACGTTCCTGAAGTTGGAGCTGTAAGAGCCTCTGTGATTCCCAGGGAACTGAGAAACGCGGGTGTCCAGAGATGATAAATAAAGAATTAAACTAAAACAAATAAAACTCTCAATATATAATGCTGACACTGGAGCCAGCCTGCACCAGGAGACAGTGTGCCAGCCCTGGGGACAAGGGGATTGTCCCCACGAGCCAGTCCCTGCAGCTGGGGATTGCCATCAGCCATCACATCCCCCTGCAGTTTGAATCTGGGTGGGATTAACATCCCTGCCTTTCACAGGAGGAAAAGAAATGTGAAGGAGGAGGGAAGAAAGGGAAGAAAACCCATTTGGTTGGTGTTTAGAGTTGGAGCCAGGTAAGGATGGGGAGGAAGGAGGGGAGTGAGCACACAGCGGGGCTGGAAGGGCTCGGCACGTTCATGGTTAAGCCGGATGCTCCTGCGGCTTCAGCCCGGATTCCCAAGCACCCACGCGTGGGGACACGGCCTCGGGAAAGCCAGGATGCTTCCAGGATGATGCCTGTTAGCCAGGAGGAGGCACGAGAAAGGAGAATGGTTACACAAAGCCCCCATCCTCCCGGGCTGCCCAGGTTTATTGGAGCAGCTGCAGGCTCCAGCACGCAGAGGAGTCACTCAATTATTAACCAGGGTTAGGAGCTCTCCCACCCCGCGGGGGATTCTCTTCTGGAAGGAGCTGGGAGATGAGGGGTTAGTCTGGGAGAGGGGGTGGAGGAGACCCCTGGGTGATGCTCTCTGGGGACCCTGGGTGCTGGTTTGGGCTGCAGGGTGGGCGTGAGTGGCCGTGGCTGGTGTGGAGCTGGAGAAGCCCTGGGAGAAGGCACAGGGTCCTGGAAGGAGGCGGCGAGGGGGAGCAGGCATGCTCAGAAGGGCTGCCCTTCTGAAGGACACTGCAGAGAGCAGGGCTGGAGGAGACACACGTGGCTGACAGCACCAGGGCCCCTCCAAAGGCCACTTTAACCCTTTAGGGCATCGGGCTGCCAGGGCTGGGTGGGCCCCACAGAGGAGCAGCAGCCCTGGGTCATCACCAGTGCCGGGGTGAGGGATGCAGGCGGGTGTGGACACCTTCCCACATTCCTGTGCGACATGGGCACCACGGAGAGGCCCCACACGAGGATACTTTGCTGGCTGAACCCCAAAATCACTGATGTGTCACCAGTGCTGGGGACGAGCGCTCCACAAAGCCATGACTCAGCACCATCCGCTCCTGTCTCTGAGCTGAAGAAGCAGCAGGGAGGGAAGGGAAGGGAAGGGAAGGGAAGGGAAGGG
>VZRN01004331.1:167459-182619 GCA_013397935.1 Dasyornis broadbenti
GGGAAGGGAAGGGAAGGGAAGGGAAGGGAAGGGAAGGGAAGGAGGGCTGGGCTGGGCTCCAGGGTCTGCTGAGCTCCAAGCCCCTGGGATCTGGCTCTCCCACTCTGTTTTGGGGAGGTGGAGGGTCAAGCATGGGGGTAAGACCCCAGCAGGGTTAAAGCCCTGCGAAGATGGTGATGCAGGAACAGAATGTTTTGCAACTGGCTCCCAGGGGAAAATCCATCTCAGCCTTCCAAAGTTTGGCTGCAGCTTCTTTCCATTTCCATCCTTTTCCCTCAAAAAACCCACACTGGATTTCTCTCTCCCCTCGCCCGGCCAGCAGCTGCCCAAAGATCAGCCAGGCTTTGCTGATTGCTGGTGGCCTCCATCGTGGCATGTCAGGCGTCTCAGCCCCGCTGTGCTTCACCCAGCGGCTCCCGGCAAAGACAGGGAATGAGGAGAACGGAGGGAGCTGCACCAGATGTAATGGGGAAGCCTCGAGGGAAGGGGATGAAAATTGAACTTGCTCAAGAGAAATTAAATAGCTGGTGATCTACAGCTATAAATAGAGCGAGGCCACGGCTCGTGTCACCCTGCCAGGAGAGGGGGTAAAACCACCGCACTTAAATTACACCCATTGCATCTCACAAGCTCAAACGCCACCACGTGCCCTGAAATTCCAGCCCCACAGAGCTCCAACCTGACTTATTCCCACAGCCACCCCATTGTGGGGCCATGACGCAGTTTGGGCTTTGCCAAGCCCTCTTCTGTTTCACCAGGGAGCAGGCAGGGTTTTAATGCAGTCAGCCCAGTGCTCCCCTGCAGCTCTTTTTGGATTGGTTTCAGCACTTTGGGTTGGTCTGGGCAACCTTTTAAGAGAAGTACCCAGTGGTTTCAATGTCCAGAGCGGAAAAACGTTGATTTTCCACCCCAAAATGCCATTTCCTGGCGAGAAGTTGACTTCTTGTTTTTTGTGTTAAGACACAGGTACAGAAAGTGCTTCTAAGCAAAACAATTTCCTCCAGAACAAACCAAATGTTTCATTCAAGCCTCATTATTTTGTTGTCGCTAATTATGAAGCAAAGCCAAGAACCAGGAAGGTAATTAATTTATGCTGCTTTTTGTGACTCACTGAGTGAATGCAGATCCCACACAGGGGCCACAGAGCCACCCCCCAGACCTCGCCGTGGGCTCGGCGTGCAAAGCCAGCACCGGGAGAAGGGGACAGCAAAACATCCGGCCCTGATTTCGGGGTCACTCCTGCACCCCAAACTCGGGTGGGCAGGGGCTGCAGCCTGGCTGGTGCTCAAGACTGGGTTAAAATCCATGAGCTTCCAGCACTGCCCTGCAGCCTCCAGACATTTTCGGGAGCCAGGATTGACTTCATCTACACGGGATGGGAGGGGACGAAGCCCTGGGCTGGTCCCCCCAGGGTCTGCCTGCCCCAGGTGTCCAGCACAGGCTGGCTGTGATCCCAGCCGGCTGGATTGCACACAGCACCCCCAAAAGCCGTGCTGGCACAGTCAGTACCCGTCAGGACCTGCTGTCACACGGCAAAGGCACTGTTTGATTTTCTCTTGGTGTGCCATTACCACCCCTGTGCCTACAGATCTTGCTCACTCAGCTGGGCCCCGCCTCACAGCCCCCGAACTGCCCCGGTTCTTCCCCTCTTTCCCACCTCATGCAAACAACCCGGGGGCAAACGGAAAGAGTTTCTGTGATAGGAGCCCAAGGGCTGCCTGGTACAGCCCCAGCTGCCCCAGTCCTGCGTGTCCAGCCCCAACGCCTGCAGCAGGGCAGGTGTGTGTGGGAAGGTGACCTGGCTGGACCCTGCCTGCTTTGCAGGAGACAAGAACAGGGTTGATAGCATCGGGCCAGCCCTTGGGTGACTCAAAACCTGAAAGCCACAGGACAAAAAGCAGACACGGCCAGGTACCAGCCTTGCTGCAGCTCGGCCAAGCAGCCTCAACCCTTCACTTGAGCCGGCCTCACGCAGGAAGACTCGAGAGAAATGGCTTGGCCAAGCCCCCAAGGTACAGCCACAACAGGCAAAGCAGGAGGCCTGGCTACAGCAGCACCAGGGAAGAGCCCTCAGCCCTGGGAAACAACAGATGCTTCCCTGCACCGCTGTGTGAGGAGGGGCTGGCAGGGAGCTGCAGCAGGGCTGTGATGTCTGACAGCTTCCCTGAGGCACCATCCTACTGCAGCAGCAGCTCCCAGGTAATTCCCACTGGCAGGCCCTGAATAAACGCTCCAATGGAAGGGGAGACAAGCACAGACACCTCATCTGAGGCAGCTGGAGGCTGCCTTTCCCAAATCCCTTGCCCTTCCCGAATTTCACTGCTCCCTGGGGACCTTTGCAGAGCAAAGCCCACACCCCAGGGCAGGGTAAACACAGAATAAACCGCAGCCAGAGCCTTTCTCCCCGGGAGGATGCTGAGAGCTTCCCATGCTCCATGCACAGATGGGATGGATGCCAGGGCACCAGCAGGAGTGGTGCAGGAGTAGCTCTCTGCAAGGTCAAGGTGCCAAGGGCAGTTCAGAGATGGTCTGGGGGACAAGTCTGGGCTGTTCCATGCCTGGAACCTTCTGGAGAGCAGCTATTTAGAGCCATTTCATGCATTTTAGCTGCTAATAGAGATCCTGGGAGGGCAGGGAGGGGAGTGTCAGCAGGGCAGCGGGGTACAGCTCCTTCCCACCCAGCACCAGCCACTGGCACAACACAGCCGGGAACAGGCTGAGGAGCTGAGCCCTGGCACACACAGCAGCAGCAGAGCAAGGGCAAAGCCTCTTCTGGCAACTGAGTGCAAGGACAAAGTCTCGCCTGGTACCTCTGCCTGCAGCAGAAGCACGCACGAATGTGCCTCTAATCCCGTGCCAGCCACAGCAGGCAGTGCCAGGCTCCAGAGGGGTGCAGGGAGCGCAAACCGCACACCCTGGTGCTGCAGCCCCCTCCCAGCCACAGAGCAATTCCCGAGGATGATGATGGCGGCACCACCAGGAAACCACGAGGTTGTCCTTCCAATGCAGGGCAGGATTTGGAGATGCAGAAAGGTCCCCAAAAAGCTGAGCAGCCTGGGGAAGGTGACCAAAGGTATCACTGCATCCTGCAGCAGCCGGAGCCAGGAGCCGCATGCCGATGAGCCCAGCTCCCCACCTGCTCTGACACCCTCCAGGAGCAACACGCTCCCCTGGAAAGGCAAATCCCATTTCCCCCCCAGCACACTCCGGGAAGGGTGCAGGGGAGGCAGCTGCTGGTGTGAGCGCTGCAGGTGAGCCAGGACGCCGTGGCAGCGCTGCAGTGCTGCAGAGCGCGAGGGGACGCAGCCATCCCGGCTCTGAATCATCCGCACGCACCCCGGATTCCAGCCTGCCAGGATGGGTGGCCCCCCTGCAGAACCCGCTGTGTACACTCAGAAACGAGCTGTTTACACAGGGAATTCAATGATAACACAGAGATCTCTTCCCTGGGCCTGATCCAGGCGCAGCACCCACTCACCCCTCCAGCACAGGGATGGGCGGCCGCTCCTTGGTTTGCCTTTCCCCCACCTGAAGGGGCTGCGTCCCTCCCTCTTTGCAAACAGCACAGGACAGCTCAGAGAAGCCTGGTGAGCCTTTGGCATGAAACAGACACTGCTGAGCCTGCGGCCAAAGAGTGGCCTGCGATTCCTCCCCATTAAACCTCACTGCCCTGACCCACAAAGTCTGGTCAGCCAGGCAAGCCAGTGACAGCGTGAGTGCTCCTAACTCTCCCCGTTCCAGCTCTAAAAGATACACTAATCAGTTAAGAACAGCCCCAGCTAAACAGCTGGCTCCATGCGCTGTGTGGAGCAGCTTTGCTGAATGTGGTGCTGGCGTCCATTCATAGGGAAGGGACTCATCCTGCTCCGATCTGCACTGCTCCAGTGTGGGATTTCACCTGCCTTCGGCTTAGGTTAGGCTTAGGTTTAGTGACCAGGCTTCCAGCACCTCCCCACGGAGCTGGCCCTGACCTGGGGCAGTCAGTTCAGGGAAGATCCATGTCCAGGAACCTGCGGAAAACAGGCAGAGAAGAGCCAGGCTGACACTGGCCCCGCAGGCAGGGCAGGGCAGGAGCCACCCTGTTTCCCTGACTCACCCTCACCTGATTCATGACAGCCCTAAAAGCCCATTTTTCCCATCACCTACTCCCGCCAGGACACCCCCATGGCTCCACGCTGCAGCACAGCAGGCAGCTCAAAGCAGGCTCCTGGAATCCCACAGGGAAATGTCCCTGAGTGCTCACCATGCAGGATGGGATCATCACGACGGTAAAATTTTGGGACCAGCATCCCCTCTGAGCAGGCTGGGATGGATCACAGCCTGCTGCTTGCCCTGTGGAGATTCCAGGGAGAACTGGGAAGACCTGGAGCACCAGCTTCCCGGGAGGAGAAGGTGCCTACACACAACCACAACATGCCCTGAGAACAATCCACGGACAGAGGCCTTTAGCAGAAACACTTGAACATATTTCCTTTTCAGAGCAGCAAGAGCACGTACCCTCCTTTTATGTCAAAGCACTCACAAGAAATTAACAGATCAATTGGGAGTCTTTTACAGAGCTGGTATTAATTTCCTCCCAGCTGCAAAAGGAAATGAGAGACAAAAGACATTAAATGGACTTGCCCAAGTCCCCAAGTGAATGGTGTGAGAGCTGGCGTGAGAAGCCTGCAGCTCCCAATTTCCAGTTCTATGTTTAGATAACGCTTCTCCTTCTCACCACAAGGAAAGCCAAGGACACTCTGCAAGAAAAGCAGATATTCAGAAAGACCTAATTGCCATCAAAGACTGAGAGACCCAGGGCTCTTGGGCTGTGGCTGCAGCATTCCAAGCTGGAAGCCAGCGAGCAGCGATGGCTTGGGAGGCTTCAACGCTTGGTCCCACCACATCTTGAAAAATGCTCTTCCAGAGCCAGTTGTGCGCAGCTGTGCACAGAGCAGCTCTCCTCCACCTCTCTCCAGGTTCAGAGCTGCCCCGTGACAAGATGCCAAACCCAACCTTCTGAGCTCAGGGAAACCGGTCAAGGGTTTGGTGCTGCGTGTCACCGGTGACTGCGGGTGCTCCGGTAACCCCGGTCCCTGCTGACTGCATTCCTCTAACGGGCATGTTCCAGGGCCACTCCCAAACCGCAGCCTGAGATTACCAAACCTGTTCGGAGCCTCTGGGCAGGCTCCACACAGTTTTTCTAGGGCGGGACCGTGAATCCTTACCAACCCATGGCATTCACCCAACAGGAGCCGGGCACGGAGGCACACGGGGACAAGCTGCCACCCAGATTTCCGCTGTCATTGCTCCAAGACTCAATTTCACTTTTCCCCACCAGAACCGGATGGGTGCATCTCACAGCCAGGCCTGCAAGGCTGGGATCTTCCGGGCACAGCTCACGTACCCTGGCAAAATGAGTTTTCTACAGGGCAACAGCATCCTCATCCATGTTTATATCCTTCAAAACTACCAGAACAGCGACAGCAGCTGGACTTGAGCATTTTGAGGAGGTTTAAGGCCCAGAAAAACTTTTCCAGCTCCAGGGAAAGGGTCCAGGAGCTAAACATAACTCGCTCTCACCAGTCATGCTCTTCCCAGATTCCCTCAGCTACTGCATGGTGCTGGATGCCAGGAATAGCTGGGTTAGGAGGGGTCAGTGCCAGGGGATTTCTAGAACAGAATCCTCCCAGCTCACATCTGTGCAGTGCAAAGGGACCCTTCACACTTTTGGAGGCAGATGGTGGATGCTCTGGAGCAGAAGGGACTCAAGGTGATGTGAAGAGACAGTGCCCGGTCACCCAAAGTGAGGCTCCGCTTGCTTTCCCAGCTCCTTGCCCTCAACCACAGGACGCAGCATTCAATTCCCAGTTCCTGCTGGCCCTTGGAGCCTTGGGGAGAGCTAAACCTGAGCCAGCTTGAGGTGACCACAAACAGACCGGCCAGGCAGAACGGTGCCAATCGCCCTTCCCAGGAAGGGCAGATTTCCTACCGGGAACACGGGCAGGAAAGACAAACAAAAGCTTTTCAGGAAATAACCTGTTGGTCTGCACTCGGACAGCAGGGAGGAGGTAATTGCAATTAGCACTGATTACTACCGGGCTTTGCGAGCCCAGACAAAGTGACACCACTCTCAGCACACGCCAGCGGCGCGTCTGGAGCCAACAGCAGCACCCAGGCACCGTCACCTCTTCCCCAGCACAGGAGACACCTCTCCAGCCTTCCAGCACCATCCCCAGCCGGGATGCCTTCCACACCCAGCCCAGCTCCTGGCAGCAGCTGCTCTCCCTCCACGCAGCAGCTGAGACAGGAGAGGAGCTGCTCCTCGCGAAACGCACCCCCAGGGACCAAGGCTGCTGCGGGAAAAGTGTTCCCAAGGGAAACAGAGGCACTAACAGGGCTGGAAACACCAGCTCTTCTCTTTAAAGACCTGTATGTGCCTAAATCAGTGCCCCTGGCGCGTCTGCTGTTAAATCTCCAGCAGTGGGGTGGGAAGCTGCCTTCTCTCCACATCCATCATTAAGATTTAGCGTGTCGTGACTCCAAAATGCAGAACAATTCCAAGCACTGGAAATAAACTGCTGCCAAAGGGTGTCTGCCTCTGCAAATGTGTGTCTTGCACAAGAGAGGGGAATTATTTCCCTAGCAGCACCCTCTGTTAAGTGGGATTTAAGTGCTGTCCCTGGAGGTCGATTGTATTGCGACTTTCTGGAGACAAAGACCTCGGATGCTGAGACGTTTGTGAGTCACTCCTGGGCAACCCAAGGAAACCCGAGAAGTTCTCTTCTGATTAAAAAAGTACTTTGCATTCTCCAACTTCAAAGCACCACCCCAGCTGCGAAGGAGCCTTTCTTCACTCGTGCCCTTCTCATGCAGGTGGGTCCTGGGAAGGAACCCCAAGACATGGGGTGATGCAACACCAAATCTTTGCGCCACCAAAGGTGACACGCCACCAGATCCACTCTCACTGCTCTGCTCCAAGCAAGGATCAGCTTCAGATCTTGCCTGTTCCAACCAACAGGCAGCAACGAGTGTGTGCATGCCCTTCTGCAGAGCATTTCATTTGGTTTCTTCCTTCCCCAGCAGGAACACGCAAGTTCTGCCGCCCCAGGAAAGAGCTGAGGAACAGAATATGACAAGAGAGCCATCCCATAATTACCACGCAACTGGAAGGCACTGGAAAATCAGAGAGGTCAGTGAGATATCCAACACCACGCAGAACAGATGGTGATGGTGCAGCCTCCCTAGGGTGGTACCTCAGCAGAGTGAGGGGATCGACCATCACCGCTTGCTCCAACTCAAACCATCCCCTGCTCCTCTGCTGCTCCCTCGGAAGCTGCCTGGCCCCGATCTCAGAACACTGAGGTTTTCATCAAAGCTACACCAGCAGTTTTGAGCCCCAATGGGTGAGGAAAAGCTGCTGCTGACTCAGGCAGACCAGCAAAGGTAGGGGGGGATGAGGTGCAACCCAGCTCCCGCTCCGCTCAGCAAGGCTGCGTTTTCACGGAGTATTCCATGTGAATTTTGGGTTTTATTTGAACAAATTAGGCCTTGGAGACTCAAAAGAGAAGGGAAAAAAAAAAAAAAAGAAATCAAATCTTTACATGGCAGCTGCAGTAAACCATCCCCATTACTGCTTTTCCTCTGTCGGTACCCACAGCTCCAACGCTGCTGTAGCAAAGCAGCGACCCCTGCACGGCCCTGGGACAGGCTCACAGCCCCCGTTGCCTCTGCGTCTACAGCCAAAACCAGGGCTTGCAGGAGCAAAAGGAGAAGGATTATGTTAAAGAAGTATTTATCTGCAAGCCCAATGAGCACCTGGTCTGTGCAAGCGCTACAGAGGTACCTGTCTCTCTTCTGCACAAGAGGGGCTGCAGTCCCTCGGTGCCTCAGCATCGTTGTCACCCCAAGAACAGCTCTCCACCACCGCCTGGCTTTCCCTCCTCCCACGCGTCATCCTCAAACCCCAAAGGAGCCTATCTAGCGATTCTAATTGCAGACCAAAGACTTGTCCTCCACCCCACTAATTCCCAAGGGAACTCCAGCACCTCTGGGTATCATGGACAAGCCATGGTTGTTTGATTGGGCAATTTGGGAGGAAGGGAGGACATGAGCCAAACAGGCCCAGTGTTGGCGTGTTCTGCTCTTACCCCACAAACCACCCCAGGTCACCTGCAGGTCTCAGGGGAGGAACAACTTCATGGCATCTCCCTGCAAGCCAGGCCAGCACCAACCTGGGCCCCGGCTGCCACAGGACTTCCAACACCCACATCCCAAATTCCACCTGCAGCCCGTGTGGGAAGCCAGCCCATCCCTGACCCTGGCATCAGGTCTCCAAGCCTTTGTTGATCAACAGGATGAAACAAAAGCTTTGGTTCCTGAGGGCCTTGAGGTCCAGAAGCTGCCACAGGCGACAGGGTCCCTGTGGGGAGCAAAGCCGTGGCTGTACCGGAGCGTAATCCTGCCTTAATGGACATTAGGGCTCACCAGGGAGGAATGGCTGTGATTACAGACCTGGGCTGCTTTTCCCGCTCCATCGCCATCCCGTATTTCACAGCAGGAACCTCTCACTCTTCCAGCCATAATTAAACTAATGGTTTTCTCAGATCCATGGAGGGAACAGTGTGGATGTTTTTTAGCTCAGACACCAGCAACGGGTAGATCAGGAGGAAAAAAATAAAAGCCGTGGCTGCTTTGTCTAAGATGGCAAAGCAGGGGGAAAGGGAGCCAGAGCATGTGTTTGGATCATTCCCCAATAAGGAAGTGGGAATGCAACAAGTCTGCATTGGAAGAGACTGTTTAAATTCATTATCATGACAATTTACACTTCTGTGGCACCAGCTGCAGCAGTACTTCAAAATCCTTTGCGAACAGTCATTCAGCAAGGCCCAGCTCCCCTGGAACAGGTCCCCGACACAAGTGGGGACACTGGGCTGATCTCAGAGCACTCACCACCACAGTCTCTGCAGCCAACACGCAATAAGCCAGGCTGTAAGACAAACAGCCTCTCCAAGAATAAGACAAACATTTCCCTCCAGCTCAGCAAGGGAATCCAGATCAGCCAGTCCCATGAGGCAGTGGGAACAGCCCTTTCCACCGGCTGGCCCTGCCGAGCTGGCCCAGCACAGCCGTCCTGGCACCCAGAGAAGCCACCCTTGGCGAGGCAGAAGGGCCACAGAGGTAACCCCAGCGCCCTCATCCCGCATGCCAGACACTCATATTCCCAACGCCAGCAAAGCACTTCTGGGAATGTTTCTTTGCTGTCCCTGTCCCAGCCTTGCAGGTGGCAGTGGCAGCGATGTCCCCACACCGGTGGCTTTGCTCCGGGGTGTTTCTGCTGTGTCGGCTCCCAAGATCCAGTTCCTCCATCCAGACCACCACCACTGCAGGTCTCCTACCCGGCTTATTACCCCTTGCCCAAAGGAATTCTCCAGTTCCTCAACACACAGGGCTCTGTAAGACCTCGAGGTGGCCCCTCCAAACACCCAGCTTTCAGGGCAGGGATGTGGGCTGATAAAACATTTTAAAAGCACCGAAGTGTTTTAGCACCCAAGAGTTTTAGCACCCAAATCTCACTGCCATCCAGCAGCCACCAGCTTCTATAAATGTTTCTCTGGCAATTTTGAAATTGTCTCTTCTCCTCCACGTGCAGAAGCCATTCCTCCCCACCCTGAGCCTCTGTGAGGCTCCACAACCCCACCTGCACCCATCATGTCTGCCCTTCTCTTCTCCCAGCTCCTATCACCAGCTCGCAGGCTCCGAGAGCTTCCTTAATCTCGCTGCTCCCCAGGCACAGCAGCGCTGGGGACCGTGGTCGGCGCTGTCCAAAGGAGCGTTGCGGAGCACTGGGGCTGCGCTGGCACACTGGGCTCAGCGGAGACACCAAACTGCCCCAAGGCACCAGCGCGTCCCCACACAACCCAGCCCTGCCGCAGCTCTGGGCTCCCTCTGCTCGCTGAGCACAGACTCAGCCCTTGCTGAGCCCAACAATCACATGGTGGGGACAGTTCTGCGAGGACCAGGCTGGCGCTGGCGGCTGTCACAGCCTGGAGGGGCAGGGAACACCCCAGACGCAGCAGCGCTGCGAAGGGGGAAGAAGAGACAGAGCAATGACTCAGTGGTTGCCACAGGCTCCAAAGCCAGCGAGCAGCGTGTGGCGCACGGCGAGTGAAGGAGCTCAGCTCAGAGGTTCCGCGGGGGGACCCTGTCACCGCGTGGACACGGAGGGAATGAAGTCCCCGTGCCCTGGGTCTGGCTGGGCTGGAGCTCATCTGCCCCACAGCAGCCCCCAGAGTGCACTCAGCCCATCGGGGCTGTAAGGGGGATGATAACACCGCGTGTTTTGGCTGCTTCCGAGTGGCGCTCGCAGCTTCAAGGCTGCCCCCAACACTCACCCCTCACCAGGAGCTGGGACAACATCCTGGAAGGGGACGCTGCTGGGACAGCTGCCCCAAACTGACCAAAGGGATATTCCACACCACGTAAAAGCAAAGAGAAAAGAGGAAGAGGGGGAGGGTAGTTGTAATGACGCCATTTGCCTTCCGGAGCAGTCACTCTGTCCTGAAGGTGCTTCCCAGGAAGTGGCTGGACATCATCTGCTGATGGGAAGTAGAGGATAAATCTTTTGTTTCCCTTTGTTTCCACACACGACCTTTGCTTTGGCTTTACTAAACTGCCTTTACCTTGACCCATGAGGGTTTTTGCCACAGTAGTTTCTCCTGCAGGGGAGGGAAGTGATAGAGCGGCTTGGTGGGCACCAGGAGTCACAGAATCATGGAATGGTTTGGGTTGAAAGGGACCTTAAAGCCCACCCAGTTCCACCCCCTGCCATGGACAGGGACACCTTCCACTGTGCCGGGTTGCTCCACACCCCAGGGTCCAACCGGGCTTTGGACACTTCAGGGATGGAGGAGCCACAGCTTCTCTGGGCACCCTGTGCCAGGGCCTCAGCCCCTTCTGAGTAAGTTATTTCTTTCTTATCTCTAATCTAAACCTGTCTTCTTTAAACCACTTCCCCTTGCCGTGTCACTACAGGCCCTGGTGTGAAGTCTCTCTCCATCTGAGGGACATGGACTCCCAGAGAAAAGAAGCAGAGGCACCACCCAACTTTCAAACCTTGGGCTCGAGACATAAAGTTGAGGTTACTTTCCAGGCAAGGTGGACCCACCACACCCTGTGATTCCCTTGAGCTGCTGGTGGAACGGCCAGGATGCTCCAGGGAGGATGGGAAGCCTCCCTGGTGCAGACAGACAACAGGACATGGCTCAGAGGAGGCAGCTAACGGAATGTGACTGTGCTTTCTGGCATTAGAAGGAAGGGCCAGGATGGGCTTTGGAGACACAGGCAGCCCCAGCTCTTCTCCCAGGTGGGTAAGAGCTGGTGCTCACCACAAACCTCTGCCTGCTGGGCCCCAGCACAGCCAGCAAAGGCACTGCTGACCACAATCTCTTATCTACATTCCTGACTCACTCCTTCCCTTTCCCCTGAAACGAAAAAGTATTTACAGTCAAACTTGAATTCCCCTAAACATCCCTGGGAGCCATGTGAGCTGAAAGGTCAACCCTCAGAGTGAGGAAACCAGGTTCTCCTGCTGAGAAACCCCTCAGCCCTTCCCAACCACAGCGTGGGCACGGTGTGAAGGAACCCTCACGATATCCCTGCAGAGCCCCGGAGAAGGGCACAGCGAGCTCCTGACTGGGGTGCTTTGCAAAGGTCTGACCTTCTGCAACACTACAACACGTTAAGACAATGTCTGGTTGCAACTTTCAGCTGCAAAGGTTTCTCCTGGCAAAGTCAGGCCACCACCAGACGTGATCTGCACGTGGCTGTAGCTGCCCCTCAGTCCATCTTCCCCTACGCGGCCTTAAAATACCATGTGAGTGTCAAGTCAAGCAGCCAGCACCAGTGTCCTACGGCTCCACTGGGATTAACCAGCAGGAACAGCCCACACCTGCAGGACCTGCTGGGTGGACACGTCCCTCCGTCCCCTGTCAGCTGGGGAATCCTCCAGGAACCAACATCTCTGAGGCATTTTACAAAATCTGCAGCAAGACGGGAAGGGCTCAGCTCACACCTTTGATTCCCCAAACGAACTTGCAGTCAGCGCTGCTGGAGAGAAGATAAATCCCCTGGAAGGGACGACAGGGGGATGCATTTAAGCCTGAAGAGCTGTGTAAAGCATCAAGAGCAACAGGGGGAAACCGAGCAACAGGACAAGGGTCAGGTTGCATCTCCTGGCCCAGAGCAGAGCCCTGTGAGCACTCCTGAGCTCCTCGACACGGTCACCCTGCACTACCCCTGTACACACAGACTGACTAGGGTTTTGCAGCAACCTGTGGCTCAATCAGCAGCTTCAACCCAGCAAAGAGGCCTCTGGGGCTGGGGAAGGGAAGTCAGGAGGTGTCGAGCTGTCATGCACAGCCCACGCTGCAGGAATTCCCATTCTTGAAAAAAAAACCAGATGTGTGTCCTCAGCACCCCGGAATTTTGCAGGGTCACCCTGATGCATCAATAAATGCCCACTGACAAGATGAGGGAAAAGAGGAAGCGCCACAAATTCTTGTTCTGTTTATCAACCCCCTTCCCCTCTCCACGGAAACGGGATGCTCCAAACCCTGTCCGGTTCAGGGAGCCTGGGGATGTGTGAGCCTCATCCTGCCATGCCAGGTTGTACTGCCAGCAGCACCCAGTTGCGTAAGAGCCATCCCTGGGTGGAAAAAAGCCTATTTTGCTGCTGCTGAACAACATCCCATGATCCAGGGCGGGATGGATGAGGCTGGGTTTTGGACACGGAGCAGTGAGACGTTCTTTGCAGCTCACGAGCAGAGAGAGCTGCACCAGCAACTTGGGAACTGCATGCCAAGGCAGCATGAACAACAGAATGCAAAACCCTGGAAAGGAGGCCAAGGAAAAGGGTGTCCCAGGACCACCCTGCTGTTCAAGGTCCTGTCAGAGGTGTAGGGAAGCTAAGGTGTGGATTTTGGCATAATCAGCATCCCTGGAGCTCTGCAGAGCACCTGCCACCTCCAAAGACCTTCACCAAACTTGCAGGGCAGCCTCTCCTAAAATATACCCCCTAAACCACGCAGTCTTGCATAATATTTGTACCACCAAAGACCTGACAGCCCGCAGTGACAACTTTTCCTGCAGTACAAACGAGCCCTGACTCCAGGCAAGGGCAGCAGCAGCAGCTTCCCACAGCACCAGCGACACAGGGTAGCTGTGGGTGTCCCCCACCACGTCCATCCATTCCCCCGGAGCCGCTTCCCACTGCCCATTCTGGTGTTTTCCAGCACGGCTTCCCCCGTGCGCCCCAGCAGGGCCGCAGGCCATTGGCCCCTCCTTTCTCCGTCAGCTTCCGCACAGATACTCCTGATTTCATCACTCTTTGCTCTCCGAGCAGGGCTGAAGGCGCAGTGCAACAGCGGAGCTCGCTCAGTGCGTGCCAGGAGAGCCCTGGGAAAGGAGTTTTCGCGGCTGCGTTCCCTAGGGAGAGGCACCTGCCAAGATAAATGTGCCTGAGGTAGTTTTGGGCAAAGCCAGGAAGGTGTAAACCCCATGGATCCCACCTGGTTCCACCCTGTCCTGACTGCCTGTCTCCCAGACAAGCCTCTGGGTCTGAAGTGCTCTCACTCCTGCGCCTGCACGTAAATAAAACACCCAGGAGGGATCGTGGAAATGGGGCTTTACCTGCCTATGCACGCTCACAGCGGGCTGGGAAGGGGATGGGATATTTTCAGGAATAGCTGCGCAGGAAGGATCGGAGCTCCTGCGGGTCTCTCAGAGCCCTCCAGACCAGGACAGGGCACAGTTTACAACAAGCGCCAGCTTAAAAACACGCCCAAAGCAAGATTTCCCTCAGCAAGCTGGAGTGGCCCATAACTGAGTGTTATTAAACCACTGATGGCAATTGAGGAGCAAAACGAAGGAGTGCAGAGCTCCCTTCGCTCCTCACCTGCTCTAAGGCAGGCAAACATTTCACCTGTCCCCTTGGCTTTACCACCAGCGACGGGACCGGGGCCAGCTCAAAGTCTGCACTGCCGGAGGCTGGGGACAGCACAGCAGGGCCAGCGAGCACGGAGTGCGTTCATCACGTCACAGGTTTGGGGTAATTCGGCTGGTATTGATCCAGCTGCAGAAGTTTGGAAAACACTTTGTCAACAACCCCCGCCCTGGCAGAGTGATGCTTTCCCAGAGCGGGTCATCCAAGTGGGTGACTTTTCCAGCCCTGCTGCCGCTCTCTTTAATGCGGGAATCTCCCAATGCTTTGCAGCAGAGACAAACCCACCCCAGTTTGCTGCGGAGTGGGAGGAAGGGGAGGCCAAAGCACCGGGAGATTTTTAAGTGACTTCTCCAAGGTTACAAAAGGCATCTGTGGTTGAGAGAGGAAGCAGACTGGATGCTTCCTCCCTGAGTGTAAGAGGGAGGAAAGCAAACCTGGTCCAAGCAGGGCATGGTCAGGGCCCAGGAGCATCTTCAGCCCTGCTCCCAGGCAGGGAGATGAGGAAGTCTGTGGGAGTGGAGGGACTGGGATGCTGCTGCCCGCCAGGCCCAGGACAGAGACCCAAGGTCGTGGAGAGAGCAGTGCCCACCGCAGCTCAGCTGGCCTGGGGGATTTGCAGAGGATGTGCAGGAGATTTTGCCCGGGGATGTCTGGGGTGGTCCCACCCTGGGATGTTCAGAGGGGTCTCTCTCTAGGATGCTCCAGAGGGTCCCTCCTTGGGATGTTCACAGGGGTCACTCCTTGGGATGGCTGGGGATGCCTGTCCCAGCCAGCTGAGGGGTTCTGCCCTGGGATGCTCAGGGAGTCCCTCCTTGGCAGATGCTCACGAGGGTCACTCCTTGGAATGCTTGGGGGTTTGTGTCCCATCTACCTGGGGGATCCCACCCCGGGATGCTCAGCGGGTCCCTCCTTGGATGCTCGGGGGTGCCTGTTCCACTCGGCCGGGGGGTCCCTCCTTCTCCATGCCGCCAGGGGCCCCTCCTCAGCCCCGTTCCCACGGCCTGCCCCCCAACGCCGCCCACCTACCCAGCTTCATGAGGCAGGCCAGGAGGATCCACAGGGAGATCTCGAAGGGGATGCGGACGTGCGTGTAGTCGAGGTCGATGACCGGGAAGGCTTTGCGGGGCTTGGCGTGCCCCTCTCCCGAGCCGTTGGCCGGCTGCTCCTTGAGCGGGTGGA
>VZRN01004331.1:187358-239912 GCA_013397935.1 Dasyornis broadbenti
CCCTTGGGCCCCCTGCCCTGTCAGACACCCCCTCCCATATCCCCTTCCCTGCCCGCCGCCCATCGGTGCCCCGTTCCCTGTCAGCTACACCCTGTACCCGCTTCGCTCGCAGCTACCTCTGCCGGGCCCCTTCTCTGTCAGCCGGCCCCCGGTGCCCCGTTCCCTCTCAGCTCTTCCCTCTATGCCCCCTTCCCTCTCAGCTCTTCCCTCCGTACCCTCTTCCCTATCAGNNNNCTAGCACCCCTCGTGCCCCTTCCCTGTCAGCCGTACTCTCTTTCCCGTGAGGTGTGCCCCTGTGCTCTCTTCCCTGTCAGCTGCCTGCCCTGTACCCCCTTCTGTCTGAGCTACACCGTCCCCTGTCTTTCTCATCAGTTCCCCCCACCCCGGGCTCTGTCAGGTGCCCCCTTATCCCCACGAGGTGTTACCCCCTTCTCTTTACCAGGAGCCTGACTTCTTTTAAGGATCTCTCCTTTATCCAGTCCTCCCACCCCACCCCTCATCCTCATTATCCCCAGCCCTGCATCATCTGCTGGTACTGCCCCCTGCCAGGTACAGCACCTGCTTTTTGGCTTCCCTTTCCCCCTCCCACCCCTGACACTGCCCTGTCCTCACATTCCTCTTCCCTTTCCTGGGTGTGACCCTGCCCTGAGCCCTCCTCTGCTCACTGTCCCCTTGCTAAAGCCTTCACAGAAACTTTCCCTGCCCTGGTGGGTGTCCTGCAGTGCCTTTATTTGGAGAGGGGATCAGCCTCTCCTCTTTTGCCAGTTAAACTCCTTCCTGGGGCTGCTGGACTATGAGAGACTTGGCACTGGGGTGTTGCTTGTGCTGGGCTGAGGTGTTGCCTGGCATCTTCCCTTCTTCCTGTGGATGTGTCAGCTGGGGATCAAGGGAAAGGCAGGATTCCAGTGGGAGGGCTGAGCTGGAAGCACGGTGTGGCCTGAGCGTGTCAGAGTTTCCCTGATGGTCCCCTCGTGCCGGGTTTGTCAGGGCTCAGATCTCACCTCTTCTCCTGGCTCCCTGTTCCAGCCATCTGTCCTGGGGAGCCACTGCTGCTCCTGGCAACTCCTTCAGCTGGAGCAAAACCTTCTTTTAACAACGTGTTTACTGCTAACCAGGTCATTCCCTCTTGGTACTCCAGATTTCTCAAAGAAAAAAAAAAAGTTCCTATCTACATGTATATATTTTAATTTGATCTGTGACCTCTTGGAAAGTCAAGGGAAGGAGGGCAAGGAAATAAGTTGTGAGGATAAGGAGGCCTCCTGAGGTGGGCCCTGGGTGGTGCTTGGGTGAAATAATTTAGGATGCTGAAGGGAAGGGTCTATGGAACCTTGCCTTGGGATGAGCCGTGCATCCAGAGGCTCGTGGTGTGCAGAGTGCGGCTTTTTCCCAATGACCTTGAGTGCGGAGACTGAGAAACTTGGGCACATCCAAGCAGTTAGGAATTGGATTGCTTGTTTAAAACTTCCGATTTCAGGAGATCTGCTGCTTTGTGAGTTCCTTGGGGTGGATGGAGCTTCTCCAAAGGGCACTGGTGCCCAGGCTGGGGCTCTGACCCGCCCTGTGCAGGGCCCGTCGCTGTCATTGTCTTGCTATGGGTGGGAGGTGCTCAAGTGGTTCCATGAGAGGGAAACACAACCTGGCAAAGGAGCAACCCCCCAAATCCAAGCGGTGTTGGGAGCGTTTAATGTTAAATTGATGGAATTATTTGTGTTATCAGTGTCGAGGTTTTGTTTTCGGACTTGGATGAGTGTTCCAGGAAAACTGGAAGAGCAGAGAATCCTTTTACTCCCCTTGCTCCCCATGCCCTGGAGCACCCTCTGGAAGTGTACTTTCCCAGGAGCTTAAGGGGCTTTTAAATGACTGTCAGTGTAAACAGAGCCTGCCAGATTTGGAGCCCACAGAAATCCGTGCCTTGTTAATTTTTGACTGTGGATTTAAAGGCCAAGTGTTGCGAAAGTTCTGTTTGTGCCTCTGGAGTTCTGTGTGGCAGCAGCAGGAGAGTCCAGGAGGGAATGCAGGGAGCTGCAGGTGGGCTGGAGCTCTGTGTGCTCCAGGGAGCATTTTGAGAAGAGGTTGTCACTGGATGAGGTGGCAGCTGTAACTGGATCCCAGGTTTTCAGTCCTGTCTGGGGTGTTCAGGCAGATTTCGAGCAGTCAGGGATGAGGGAAGCTTGTCGTTGAGGAGTGGTGGAGAAACGTGCCCTGGTATCATCTAAGAAACGACCCCAAAGAGGTCACAGTCACGGAATCATGGAATGGTTTGGTTGGAAGGGACCATAAAGATCATCTTGTTGCGACGGCAGAGACATTCCCCTGGCCCAGGTTGTTCCAAGCCCTGTCCAGCCTGGCCTGGAACACGTGCAGAAATAGGGAGGGATGGGATCATCTCTTACATGTAGCCAAAGGGAAGCTGCTTGTGGAGTCAGCCCTGGTAGCAGCAGTGCAGATTGATCCTAAATTGTCCCTCGCTCTGGGACTTAATCCCTCACTCCAGCCGGAGCTGCTTGTGCAGGGTTAGTTAAAAGCCAGAAGCTACAAGAATGGGTTAGAGCAGAATTTGCACGGTGGTTTTGCCCAAAGAGGGACATCCTTTACCAATTTCTGTGGTGGAAATTTCCAAGGAGTTTCCAATTCCTTCGTGGTGACAAAGACAGACTCTTTGGAGGGGCTTCATGATTGGAAGCCTTTGTGTCTAAGAAATTGGGAGGCACAGTTCATTTTTTGTCTGTTTTTTATTATGTATATTTTCCAGGAGACCTACAAATCTTGGGAGGTTTTATGTTTTATTGCCGGGTCAGTTTGTAACTGGAGGCTGGATCTACTTGTACAGTGGTGGGGTCAATAGTCTTTAGTATAAAGAATACTTAATATTTATTTTATTAATTTTTTTATTTATTTAATGCTTGAACAAGGCAGCTGTCATATCATGGGGAGTGGGAGTCTGGGATTATGATCAGTTGTGGCTAATGGTCAAAACACTTAGAAGAGTGGAAGGCTGCAGACAAGACTGAGGTGCTGAGATGTGCCAGGGTTTTGTCCCTGTGTGTTTTGAGGATGGACTTGGGGTTAGTGGATCAGTCACTTCCCTGGGAAAAGTTGTGTAACTGCCACCAGTCACTGGTCACAGGTTCCTGGGGAGAAGTGCTGTGTGAGGGTGGGGGGCTGGTGTAGTTTACAGGAGCAGGAGGAGGATGGGAGCCTTGGGATACAATCTGTGAGGTGGGAAGATCCCGGCTTTCGTAGGGAGCACCAGTCCCTCAGGTGAGAACCACGATCTCCCTGCCCTGTTGCAGCCGTGGATGGAGCAAACACCGCTGTGTCGTGGAGGATTTTAAGGAGGCCTCTCTGTGGGGATGCAGCCTGGAGAAGGGCAGATGGAAGCCTGTCAGTTGGAAAGGTGTCAGGAGAACCTGAAGGAGAGCAATGGCAGATGCTGTTGATCCCAGAGCTGGTGATGCCCCTGGATCCAGCACTGCTGCCTTTCCCTGGGAGCTCAGCATGTGGGATGGCTCCAGGTCCTGCAGCCCTGCTCGCAGGTTTGTGTGGCTCTGGCTTGGGCACAAGTGGTGTTTGCCCTGACTCCCTGAGTTTACAGAATCACTGAGGCTGGAAAAAACCTCCAAGGTCACCGAGTCCCAGCTGTGTCCCATCTCCACCTTGTCACAACTCCACTCTCCATCCCAGCTGCCCCCTCCTGTCAGGAGTTGTGCAGAGCCAGAAGGTTCCTCCTGAGCCTCTTTTTCTCCAGGCGGAGCCTCTCCCAGCTCCCTCAGCCGCTCCTGGTGCTCCAGACCCTTCCCCAGCTCCGTTCCCTTCCCTGGATGTGCTCCTGCTCCTCTATGTTTCTCCTGAGGTTTGGGGAAGCAGCTCAGAAACTTCTCAGGAGCTGCAGAGTCAGCAGATCCACCCGTCCTTGTGCCCAGCTGCTGCTGCTTCCTCCCCTTCCTCCCCTTGGGAGCCATTCCTGAGGGAAGTTGTTGTTGTTGTGGCTTCCCCGCCTCTGGAAGTGTCCAGAGCCAGGTTGGGCAGGGCTTGGAGCAACCTGGGACAGTGGAAGGTGTCCCTGCCCGTGGCAGGGTGGGACAGGAGGACCGGTGGAAGCCCTCTCGTGGCAGCAGAGTCAGATGAGGTTTGCCAGGACTCCTGTTTGTTGCAGCGTTTCTGTGAAATGCTCTTGTTTCAATGAATCAGCATTTCCTCATTTAAAAGAGGAAAATTTTGGCTTGTTCTGGTTGGAAATATTTTTAAAGAGGATTTCAAACTACAGGGTTACCATAGAACAAAATGGGTGTTTGAAATTTAATTTTTATTCTTTTGTTGTTGTTTTTTAAAAGAGAACTGTAGAAATATCAAATGGGCTGGGCTGTGGGCTGGAAATTGGGGGAATTACAGCATTGCTCAGGGACTGACTGATCCTTTGCTAGGCAGCCTCTCTAGCCCAGGGTTGTGACCATCACTCTGTAATTTGAACGTTTTTTAGCAGGAGTAGCCAATTCCATGGGGTTTCAGTTATTTAGGTCAGTACATTAAACTCCATCAACAGTGTGCAAAACTCTTAATTTCTCCTGGAAATTCAATTTTAACTGGTTACCCCTTTTCTCTTGCTGAGGTAATTGGGTGTTCAGTTGTCACTTCATGGTTGGCTGTTGTGATTTCCAAGGAATTTTTATGCCCTTTTGGATATTTTAGGGGTGTTTTGCCACTAATCCAATGTAGTAGATGAGACATAAGAGGTGGCCAAAAGCCTCAGTGCTGTGTTTATTCACAGTATAAGCCTTGTTGGTTGTAGAGTTCGGGAAATACTGGATGTGAGTGGACATGGAATGGTGGGGGGGAAGTCTGGGACAGGACGCTGCCCTGGACTCACAGGGGCTTTGTTGGCATAGAAAGATGGATTTTCCAGGCTGATGTAGTCCTAGAATTCTGCTCATCGTGAATTTCTCTACAAACTAAGGATGGCCTTGAGTCAGGCATTCTTCATTCTTACGTTGTTCCTTCCTTGAGTTTCTTCAGGAGCCTTTATTCCAAACTTTTCAGTTCTTAGCCACCGCCGTTTCTGGGAAGTAGAGCTTGAATCGGTGTGCGAGTGGCCTAACGTGTGGTGTCCCTGCTGTGCCCCCTCCTGTGCACGCTGCAGGTAACTGAATGCCCTCGCTGTGGGTCCTGGCTCGTCTGGAATGCTTGGATGCACAGCAGCTCTTCCCGTAGCTTCTCTTCGTCTGTCCCACTGCAAGAAGATGGCAAAAGCCAACATCACCAGAGACATCATCCACAGGCAGATCAAGGTACGTGTGAGCCCCGTGTTGGGTGGAGAGAGGCAGAGTCAGTGCTGGATCGGGAGAAACTCCTGGTGTTGCCTTTACTTGGGCAGAGATCTCTGTTGCTCACGCATTGATAAGCTCTGTGAGGAGCTCAGGAGAACAAACACACCGGACCTGTCACTGTCCTTAATGGAGAGCTGGGATGAAGTCTGGCATGACAGGAGCACAGTTCCTCTCCCTGGGCTGGTTTGCCATCAGCAGCTCTGTTCCTTTCGAGTTGAAGAGAGAGAGAGAGAGCTGCTTGTGTTTGGGCACCACAAAGGCCCTTAGCCAGCTTCCCTCTCTGCTTTCTGTGTTCTCCCCGTGTGATCTTGCCATCAGAGGTATTTCTGACTGTAGTAACGCTAATGATCTCTGTCACAGCCTCTCTGTCTCCTTTTCTTTAGAGAGTGCTGTGTTGCTTCCTTTGTGCAGGGAAAAAAAACTTGTGCAGTGGTGGGATCAGTCATCTGATGGCTGCATTTGTGGAATATCAACGTGAAAGGACTGGCTGCAGCAGACACAATAGGCAATTATTGCTTGGACTCAGAGGCCTGAAATCATTTGCAGCTTTGCTGATAATCAGCATTCAGGAAAGGGATCTGTGAGTAGCCAGAATAAGGAACTGAGAGCTTGAGTGCTCACTGCAGTTTGGTACCAAACTCTGTTATAAGCTTGTAATTTAATCCATGTGCAAAGATTTATTTTGCTGCCCTAACAAGGAAGGGCTGGTTCTGTGGTTTGAGCCTTAGCCTGGGACTGTCTCACACTGTCTGCTCTGTCAGACTTTGATGTGTGACCTTGGGAAGATTGCTAAGTCAGGCAGTTCCTTGTAGGAAAAGCAATATCCTACCCCCCAGCCCTCACAAAGCCACTGAGGCTGCAGTAGCACAGAATTACACCTGCAGCACCTTGCATGGGCCTCGCAGTGCTTTAGGAATGCTCCTCACAAAAATACATCAAGGGGTTTGAAGTTTGTCATGGAAGCTTTTACAAAAAGCCTGGTTTGTTTTGCCTCCAGTCCTTTCATGTGTCTCCATTTTGTCTTCAAATAGCTTTTGGTGTGTGGAGTTCATTACTGCGCATTGGGCTGGGAAGGGAATTCAGCACTTCTGTGTGTGCTCTGGGACTGCCAGGGTGACTTTTCGGGCACCACCAGGGTGGTTTTGACATTGGTGCTCCCATCTCTAAATGCTGATGATGAAGGATTAAGTTGACGAGTGTGGCACGGAATGGGACCGTGGCTGGGTCAAGTCCTAGGGAAGAATCTCCTTGGACATTAGATGTTCCATCCCAAATCTGCCTTGCACTCCCTCTGCTTCATTCCTGCCTCTGCAGTTGGCCTTCTTTCATCAGAGCCATCTGCTGATGCATCTGTGAGCCCTGTGAGATCACAGGGGAAACAAGTGTCCTGCTTTCCTTCACCTTCATTTGTACTGGCGCAGTTCTGTGGCAGCTGTTGCCATCCCTCTGGAACAGCCTGTGCCACGGCGCTGCAGCTCCGCTCCCTCGCTGAGGAGTACCCCAGCCCTGACAGAAGCTGCCCGGTTCTGCTGCACACTGCTTCAGCTGTGGTGCCTTGGGGCAGGCTCTGCGATGGGCAGAGTTCTCCTAAGCAGCTCTGGTCCAGTACCGGCCTCAGGATTGAGTCCCTGCTGGAATCCTCTCCAAGGGATGATGATAATAGGCATTCCCAGATTCTTCCATATCTTCTGTTTCAGGCCTTGAGTAGGGTCAACTCACTCTGCCTCAGTCAGGGCCTCTCAGAGCGGGTCTTGGCTCCCCAGCTGGAGCCTGGCCCTGAGTTACACAGCATTTTAAACCCATTCAGGGGCAAAGGTTATGATCCGTCCACCTGGAGATGTTCAAAGGATGAGAAGGCTGGAGAGGGACTTGTCACAAGGGTATGCAGTGAAGGGATAAAGGGGAATGGCCTTGAGGTGAAGGAGGGCAGGGTTAGACAGGATCTTGGGAAGAAATTCTTCCCTGTGAGGGTGGCGAGGCCCTGGCCCTGGCACAGGGTGCCCAGAGCAGCTGTGGCTGCCCCTGGATCCCTGGACGTGCCCAAGGCCAGGTTGGATGGGGCTTGGAGCAACCAAGGGAAGGTGTCTCTGCCCCTGGCAGGGAGTGGAACTGGATGGGCTTTAAGGTCCCTTCCCACCCAAACCGTTCTGGGATTCTGTGTCTCCCCACTACAGTACAGGACCTGGGGCGATTTGTAAACTTCAAGAATCATCTCTGAAAGGGCGAAAGGAGTTTGCTGTAGTCAGTGTGCTGCTTGTTTGCTCCTGCAGGAGAGGGGAGCGCTGGGCTTCGAGCGGCACTACCATGTCACCGACCCCTTCATCCGCCGCCTGGGGCTGGAGGCTGAGCTGCAGGTGAGTGCCCAGAGAGCAAACCAGCTCCTTGGTGTGCGCCTTCCTGAGGAGTGTATGAAATTCTCTCTTTTGGGAGGTAAATTCTGATTTCTTAGTCCCCCAAAGTGCATTAGAGCCAGGAGCAGCTCTGTGAGAGCTTGTGTGAGCTTTCTGCAGCACCTGGTGCGCCTGCAGGAGAACCTTTAACAGGCTGGGCACCATCTAATGCCAGCACTGGTGCCTGAAGAAGACAATTGTCAGCTGCTCAGCATACTCAGCTCCCTGAGGAGCAGGTTGTAGCGCACTCTGACATACCTGAGTATTCTGAGCTGGAAGGGACCCACAGGGATCATCGAGGCCAAGCCTGAACTGAGTGGCGCATGTGGGGCTCAAACCCACAGGCTTGGCGTTATCAACACCCTGCTCTTCCCAACTGAGTCGGCCTCTAACACATCAGTCATCTTGGTCTGGGGGAGAAAAGGGTTCTTTTGTGCCCCTTCTCAGTCACATCTTCCACATCAAACACTGCTGAATGCTCCCCCACTTCCTGGTGCGGTCGGTGGTTAATGTGGATGAAGATGGATGATGTAGTCACCCAGCAGCAAGGTGCTTCTAACAGAGCTATCAAAAGTGCATTTTCCCTGTGTTCCCAGAGTGCCTGTACATGTAATTTGTCAGCCTAGCCAAGGGCTTTGGAAGCAAAGTCACCTTTCCCTGTGTACAGCGGGATTTCAGCTGTAGCCTCTGAGACTTAACTGCCATTTTATTCAACACTACCTTTTTTTATTTGTTTCATTTTGCCTTCTCTACCCCAACTGCTCTAGCATGTCTGTCTTTTCTGGAGGTGCTTATCTACCGAGTGCATGGAGGTTTTTTTGCAGGGTTGGAATAAAAAAAATTTTAAAACCTGCTTCTATTGGAACAAGTTATTTGTGGGGAGCTCTCTGTGTCCTTGTCTCAGAACAGCTCTGGCTGATAAATCTGAAGTTTGAGTAATTCCATCTTCCCTTGTCTCCTTCCCTCAGGGTCACTCTGGGTGTGTCAACTGTCTGGAATGGAATGAAAAAGGAGAGTAAGTATGTGGCTTCATTTGGGGCATCAACAAAGCCATAACCCCGCGTTTTCCCAAGAGCAGGATGTAGGTCATCTTGTAAGCAGCTGCTTCCCATTTCTAGCAAAGTGGAGTTTGAGCAGTAGTAGAGCTCACACTTCAAAAGAAGCTTTATTTTGTTAAATATATCTGGATGTTATTAGAAATGCCCCTTTAGTGAGTTCAGAAGGGAAATGGTCAGACTGAGAAGTGGCGATTGAAGGCTGCTTCTCTTCTCTTAAGTGGTATTATGGATTATAATGGATCTTTAGGATTTGCCCAGCTGGTAGTGACATTTTCCCACCCCCTTCTCCACGCTGTTAAAAGCTGCTGCTGGGGGACAAATATCCAAGGGAGGGAGGTAGAGAATTCACCCCTCTGCAATTTTAGAGGGAAACTAAAGAGCAACTTCCATTAACCAAGTGGAATGAAGAGTTTCTGCATGAGAAATGAGTGGATGGAAGGAAGAGTGGATATTTCTGGGCATGCCTCTTTACAGCATCCAAAGTCTGCCCTCTGATACTCTTCAGAATTATTTACCGGTGAAAATTTCACCTGCTTGAAAGAGATTTGGCTACAAGGAAATCTGAGTTTAAAAGAGCTGAGAGTTGCAGATGTCAGATTCCTTTGGTTCAGATGCAGATGGATGGACATGGCAAGAGCACCTTGCGATGACTTTACATTTTAAAAGCAGTTTGTGGTTCACCCTGTGAGCCCTGGGACTGCCTGGGCACATCTGGAGCCTGGGAATGAATGCCTTGGCTGGGCATCGGGGATGGTGTGGAGCAGTTAACACAGCCAGGGTGGTAAGGAAGGTGGGGGCCCTGTGTTTTGTGGTTGACCAGACATTCCTGTTTTCCCACCAGAATCCAGGTGAGGTGCTCCAGTCAGCTGCGTTTTCCGTGGAGTTGCTCTTTGTCTGCTTTAGCTCCTTGACCTGGCTGAAGGGATGAGTGCACGGGAGCAGCAAGAACGCAGAGCTGAGGAAAGAGAGAGGAGATGGGCTGAGATTAGGGCTGAATTAACTTAATGGATGTCTGTGGTCAGCCAGCTGCACGGACCTGGGCACAGCGTGGAACAGAAGAATTCATGGTGCATCTTTGTCTCCTGTTTCTTTCAGCTTGTTGGCCTCTGGCTCTGATGACCAGCATACCATTGTGTGGGATCCTCTGCACCACAAGAAACTCCTTTCTATGCACACAGGACACACTGCAAACATCTTTTCTGTCAAGGTATGTGGCTAGAAGGAATGAACAGCTAATAAAATCAGCAGCCTGAGTAGCGAGAGGAGAAGTCCTTGCTGGGAAACATTTTCCTGCAAGCAGTTCCACTCCCCCCAAAAATATATGTTTCTAATTATAGGGAAAAATGGATTAAGTCTAATAGTGCACTTAGGTCATGCAGATCCCAGGCTTATTCTCTCTGTGAATTGGAAGGAAATGATTGTAGCAAATGGGGATGTGTAATGAAGACACTCTTGTGTGTCCTGCTGTAGCTGGTGACTCGTGAGTGTGCACACTGACCTGTGTATCAGGGAATAATGTGGGTTAGCCCCTGTTCCCGAAGCAGAATTCCTGCTCCATGACTGCCGGGATGTCCATGTGAGCAGCCTCAGTGCTTCTCCAGCCTGAGTGTCCAATCCCTCTCCCTCAGTTCTTGCCGCACTCGGGGGATCGGATCCTCATCACGGGAGCTGCAGATTCCAAGGTGCACGTCCATGACTTGACTGTCAAGGAGACGGTGCACATGTTTGGAGATCACACCAACAGAGTGAAGCGGATTGCCACGGCTCCCATGTGGCCAAACACCTTCTGGAGTGCAGCAGAAGATGGGTTAATCAGGTACAGAACTCTAGCTGGTTTGGGCTGGGGAGCCATCACGATGTGTGCTGTGCACAGACCTGAAAAGAGGCTGTCCCTGTACCAAACAGCTTAAACTCGTCTCTCCCTTTCCTGGGAAGATTTGTCGTGTAGGGTCATAAATGCTCTCCTCAGCTCCTCTGTTTTCCTCACTGCTGGAAAGGGAGGCCAGAAAAGGGACGCGTTATGACTTGGAGTTTAATTTGGAGCTTGAATAAATCTGTGCACATTCTAAATCTGCATTTAGTGATTATCTTGATACTGAGGCCTACTATGTGTTGAAGTTGCTAATAATCTGTGGCACAAATGACTGTTGTTCATGTCCTTGGTGTCATCCCTCATAGCTGTGTCAGGGGAGGTTTAGGCTGGAGATCAGGGAAAGGTTCTTCCCCCAGAGGCTGCTGGGCACTGCCCAGGCTCCTCAGGGCATGGGCACGGCCCCGAGGCTGCCAGAGCTCCAGGAGCGTTTGGACAGCGCTGCCAGGGACAGGGTGGGATTGCTGGGGTGTCTGTGCAGGCCAGGAGCTGGGCTGGATGATTCTTGTGGGTGCCTCCCAGCTCAGGACATTCCCTGAATCTCTTCCTGCTGCTTCTGTTCCGCCGTGCCGCGGCTGTCTGACTCCCCTCCCTTTGCAGACAGTACGACCTGCGGGAGAACAGCAAACGCTCCGAGGTCCTGATAGATCTGACCGAGTACTGTGGGCAGCTGGTGGAGGCCAAGTGCCTGACAGTGAACCCCCAGGACAACAATTACCTGGCCGTGGGGGCCAGCGGGCCCTTTGTGCGGCTCTACGACATCCGCATGATCCACAACCACAGGTAACAGCACCTGGCCTGGGGGCAGATTTCTGCTACAGGAATCTGGTCAGGGCTCTGGTGGGAAGAGGGAATTGCAGGGATCCAGCCCTTGCCTGTTTCTGGGAAGTTTGAGGGAGTTTTTTCTATCACCCAAAGCCTTTTTGATGAGTACACCGGGATATGGTGTGAGGCTGGGCACACCAGGGCTGTGTGGGCAGGAGGCCTCGTCCTCGTGCGTGGACAAGGAGTGCCACCGTAGATCAGGCTGCCAGCAGTTGGATGCTGTGGTTATAATGAGGCTGTTCCTGTCTGTGAGCAGGAAAAGCATGAAGCAGAGCCCTTCAGCTGGAGTGCACACGTTCTGTGACCGGCAGAAACCGCTCCCGGACGGGGCAGCTCAGTACTACGTGGCAGGTATGGGCTCTGCACTGGGCTGGCGCTGGGCGTGACTGGGGAGCTTTCACTGCCTGAGGAAATGGGGTTCTACCATCACACACACAGCCCCTGCTCAGAGGATCTCTTCCTTGGGATGTTCCATGGAATTGGAGGTTATTTCACTGAGGTGGTGAGCTGGCCTTGCTGCTGCTTGTCCAGCATAAATGTCTTTTTGTCACTCTTACTGGAAAGTCAAGGATTGGATATAACCTGGGCTCTATAGGCTTTCCTGGAACTGGTCCCAGCAAAGCTGCTGTTCAGAATCTTTTTGGCACAGAAGTGACTTGTCCTCATCCTGCAGATGAGGAATCAGTGATGCAGTATCTGAGCAATCTCGATGACATTCTTCTCCAGTGCTCATTATTTACTATCTTTTTCCCCAAAATTTTTGGGTTTTTTTTAATTTTAAATATCTCAGGCCAGCACGTTCAGCAGACCAGTTCTGACAGTCCTGCTCCTGATGAGTCCCACTAGAGGATTCCTCAGGTCCTCTGAATTGGTCATGCAACACATCTGCTGTCTGAAGAACAGAACCTGTGTGTGAGCTGAATATTTAGGAGCTTTGGTTTGGTTCTGCTGAGGGCTTTATTAAGGAAGCCTAATTAGGGGGTTGAGGGTGGAGGTATTTGCAGATGGCCACAAATCACAAAAGCCAGATCCTAGTGAATCCCTAAAACTGAGATGTGCTGGGCTCTGCAGGCTCATTGTTAACAAGGCAGTTACAATTCTTGTCTTCATGTGGAGGTGGCTGTGCAAATCTGGAATCACGGAATCCTGGAATGGTTTGGGTTGGAAGGGACCTTGAAGCTCATCTTGTTCCACCCCTGCCATGGGCAGGGACACCTTCCACTGTCCCGGGTTGCTCCAAGCCCCATCCAGCCTGGCCTTGGGCACTGCCAGGGATGGGGCATCGATACCCAGAACCTGTGAGAAAGCACCTGTGCCTGTTCTGGTTGCTCATGGAAGGATCCAATAAACAGTAGGAGATGGAAAATCCCATAGGTGTTCGTGCTCCATGGCTTTGCTCTTGTAAAAGGGAGCAGCTGGGGCGGGATAAAGACAACAGTTAGGAGTTGAGCCAATAATTATGGACTTGTCCTCTCCACAGGGCACCTTCCAGTGAAGCTCCCAGACTACAATAACCGGCTGAGGGTCCTGGTGGCCACGTACGTCACCTTCAGCCCCGATGGCACTGAGCTCTTGGTCAACATGGGAGGGGAGCAGGTAAGGAGGCGGGAAAGCTCCACATTGGGTCACTGATCATTGTTGTGTGCCTTGAGAACAGGAACAGCGACTTCTCTGGATAATGTGATTGATTTTAAACTGCTTTCTGATTAATTCAGACTAAATACTTGGGATTGGGGATATATTTGTTATGCTGTCGCTGATCAAAGTTAAACCACGTTGTGTTGTGGTTTTCCAATTCACATTTCACTCTCTGGAAGAGGGGAAAGAAAATAAACAAAACCAGTTCTGGAACTGACCTTTGCTGACCTAGAAAGGATTTCATAACTCATTCTTGAAACATCAAACTGCTTCTGTAATAGAATGTAGTGAATAAGGAACTAGGAGAAGCAAAGGCCTTCACCTGGAATATTGATTGCTTTAATTTTAAGCTGTGGGTGTTATTCATGGATCTTTTGTAAAGCCTATCAATGGAATGAGAAAATCCTTCTGACAGCATTAAATCAGCGTGGATTAAACAGGACCTTTGCTTGTGGGCAGGTTGCACTGTGCTTGTCCTCTACAGCTCTTTCTCACACGTGCACTCACTCCCTTTAGGAGAAGGTGAACTGTGGGTCTGGCCTGGGCTGTCCATTGCTGTCCCAGTACAGCTGTAAATTAGAATTTCACAGGGCTGCCTTGGGAGTTTCTGAGGAAATCCTGGTTTCATCCTGGAGAGACTCTTCCCTCAGTTCACTGTCCCACCTCTTTTCTGTCAATAAGTGTTTGGTTTCTTCATTATCACTGTGTTAATTGAAATATCTTAGTTGCTTAGTTGAAATACGAAGCTTTCTGAGCAGGTTGGTCAGTGGCTCTGCAGGTGTGGAGTAAGACCAGGTTCCTGTTTCTCAGTGTTACTTTCTCTGAACCCAGTGCTGGACTGCAACGCAGCCCAGTTACTGCTGCCTTCCCAGGTGTGTCCATCTGTAAACAAGATTCCCAGTGAGAAAACTGGAAGCAGCAAACACAAACGTGGAACTGTGCACACACTGAGCCCTCTGTTATTTCTGACTTGAGCATCTCTGTTTTGCAGCCTTGTGTCACGCTCTTTTTCCTTTCCTTAGGTCTATTTGTTTGATCTGACATACAAACAGCGACCGTACACTTTTCTCCTCCCAAAGAAGTGCCACACTTCAGGGGGTAAGTGTGATGCTGTCACAAAGGGAGCGAACAGCAGAGTGAAGTTCTGTACGGCACGACTCATTTTCAGGGTGCAGGGGGAAAGCGAAGCAGGGTGTGTGTGTTGCTGGGCTGTTCCTGCAGTGCAGTTCGTACCCCGAGTTCCAAAATCCTTCTGCAGAGGGACAAAACATATCTGAGGGCAGGAGTGACCTGTGGAGAGGGGGGTGTGTGTGTGAGCTGAGGGTGCCTAAAGCTGTGCAGAAGGATTAAGCAGGTGTTGTCAGTGGCTGAGGTCCTGGTATCGTCCCAGACCGTTCCAGGACTTCATGGTACTCCAACTATGGCCTAAAATCCATCAAAAGTACTTCACTTCAGGCTGCCCTCGCTGGGTGTGAGCACTTAGTTCTTTGTGCGTCTGGTTTTCTGACCTAGAATTGTATTGCAAAGGAGACTGCAGAGATTCGTCAATGTAAGAAGCAGTAAATATGAGAGGGCAAATCAAATCCAGGTGGCTGGAGAAAGTGTGGCACATGGAATCATGGAAGTTGTTTCTGCTCTGAATGGGGCTGCGGTGTTGGCTTGGCTCTGCTGTAAAATACACCCTGAGTTTGACACTTAACGTGGTTGTATGTGTATATTTTTTTCTGACTTTCAGAAGTGCAGAATGGAAAAACCTCTACCAATGGAGTGTCCAATGGGATCCATCTCCACAGCAACGGCTTCCGCTTGTCTGAGGGAAGGGCACACGTGAGGTGAGGGCGCAGCTGCCCCTGCAGGGGTCCTGTGGTTTTGTCCTTGTGCTTTGCCTCTTGCCAGGGTGAGGTGCCTCCCAAAGGGTGTGAAGTGCGAGCCCACTCGCCCTGTCACTGGATTTTAAGTGGCCTCTGTCCTTGGGGCTGTGTTGGCCTCTGGTGCCTTGGCTGTGAACCGGAGTCAGACCAGGCAAGAGCGTCCTGGGAGAAATTGTCCATGAGGATTTTTCCTCTCTTATGATAAATTAAGGTGGACAAAATTAAGAACTGATTTTTCAGGCCTGGAATCAAAGTGTCCTGAGTGGCTTTTGCTTCCTGGCCTGCAGGAAGTGGTTGGCAGTGGCAGAGGCTGCCAGGTGGAGGAGCCTTGCTGCCCTCTGCCATTTTTTGGGCACTTGCCTGCTGAAAACTGAACTGAAGCAACCAAAATTGTTCTGTGGTAACAGCACGGGAATCACTACTGCCATTCCTAGCATCATCTATTGCTCCTGCTGATTTCTTTCTTGACGAGCAAAATGCAGTTGGGGTGAAGCAGCAGCGGCACATCTCGGTGGCTGTTTTTCCTCCAGCTGATGAGACTTGGTTCGAAGTCAAGGCACTTACTGAATACCATATATGGGTAGTCTGGGTTGCTCCAAAGTCACTTCGTGGAATGTTTCAGCTCCTCTCCTCTAGATGGCCCCTCCACCGCGGCAGCGGGAATGGGGCTGGAATTTTGGGTTGTGAAGACGGGCCTGCTGAGCTCAGATGCTTCTGCATTTGCATTGTTGTGCATTGCTGAAAGAGGATTGGAACTGTTGTTTCTGCAGTCGAAACAAAGATGTATTGGTGAAGACTGAGGCTTAAAATGCCCACTGCTTAATTTGGAGTGTTTCTCTGTGGATGAAGAGAAAATAGGAAGTCACATCCTGGTGACACTGACTTGGTGAGACTGCCAGAGGGTGGTGAGGCCCTGGCACAGTTGCCCAGAGAAGCTGCGGCTGCCCCATCCCTGGAGGTGTCCAAGGCCAGGTTGGAGCAAGCTGGGATAGTGGAAGCTGTCCCTGCCCATGGCAGGAGGTGGAATCAGATGGGCTTTGAAAGCTCTTCCAACCCAAATAATTTTGGGATTCTGTGGTCTAAACCAAACTTTCCTCCTAAACTCAGGTTCTTCAGAGTCCAGAGCCCCTTTTGCCTTTTCCTGAATCTGTTTCTATCCAGTCCCAGCGAGCGTTAGCTAAGCTGGAGCTAAACCCTGCAGACTCTGGCTGAGTTAAGGATGTGCCACTCACCTGTGCTGCTCCCTTCTTGCCCTGCAGCCCGCAAGTGGAGCTGCCTCCGTACCTGGAGAGGATCAAGCAGCAAGCCAACGAGGCCTTCGCCTGCCAGCTGTGGACCCAGGCCATCCAGCTGTACAGCAAAGCCGTGCAGAAGGCCCCCAACAACGCCATGCTCTATGGGAACAGAGCTGCTGCCTACATGAAGCGCAAGTGGTAAGGGGGCAGTGTCCCTGTAGGTGACCTCCAGGCCGCCTGCTTTCCCCCTGTGTGCGTGGGGTTGGGGTAACAGGTTGAGCCATAATTGGGCACCTCTGGCACAAGGGGATGGCGCAGCAGCCTGTGCTGGAGAGATTCTGGGGAGGCACAGCTGGTGGCAGCCCATTGTTTCACCTACTGATGTGCTGAGTGAAGTCCTGATCCTTTCCTGTTTAGAGAGAAACCCAAAATCCACATCTGAGTCACAACATTCTGGGTGTCTCCAAGGGTTTGTGTTTCGCTGGGTGGTTCTGATCCGCATTAAAGAAGGGCTCTCCATCTGCAGTCAACACATGACGTAATGGTGACTGTGCTTTGTAAAATCTCATGACAGAAGGTTGCTGGAGGGCTGCTGGGGTGGCTTTGGTTGCTGCTTTATCCAAGTACTTCACACTGCAGACACTCAGAGGTGGTGGTTCCTGTGTTACTCCCGTTAACCCACACTCCCCCTGACTGGAAACAAACCTCTGGGAGGGATCTGGGGAGGTGGCAGATCTTTGCAGCCTGGAGGGGATTCTGCCCTGATGGTTGCAAAACACCCTGTCAGCCTCTGCAGTAGGTAATGTCTGCTCTGACCAGTGGCCAGAGCTGCATCTGCAAGATACAGCTGAGTTATTTTAGTGCCTGTCCCCTTGAGCAGAGTAAGACTGAGAAGCATGACTTGCCATTAACATATTTAAAATAGCTGTGGTCCTTCATCTCCATTTGCTTTGTGAGGATATCCTTCTCTGCTCCCTGCTGAAATCCCCAGTATGAATTCTCCTCTCTTGCCAAGATAAAGAGCAGCCAGCAGTTGTTGTGACTGTTGGTAACTGGCCTACTGGCTGTTTTGCAATAGCAGAGATTTGGGAGCTGCCTCAAAAAGACCTCAGTGTTCAGAGGGAGAAGAACAATAGGTTGGGATTAAGGGATGGAACACAGAAGCTGAGTGCTGATCTCATGAATGACATTTTTCTTATAGGAATCGTTTTTCCCAAAGGGTGCTGGCACATCTGAACCTTCCAGTGTGTCAGCTACTGCTTTGCCACAGTTTTGGGTAGCAGGAAGATGTGAAAAACATACACACAGTGGGTTTCTGTGGCATGCAAGGGGTAAGATTTAAATAGCACTGAGCTGATACCTTCCAGGTGCAGAGAAGGGGCACTTTTCTGCTAGGAACAGTTCGTGGTGTGTGGAGAAGGTGTCTGGGATGTCACTGAGCAGCAGGAAAGGCAGACAGTGACCTGGGCTGAACTACCTCGTGTCTCTGAGGTGTTCTTGATGTCTGGAGCGGGAACAGGTACAGGCCACCGTCAGAACCCTGCAGGTCCTGCTTTGGCCTCGTTCTCTGAGTAACAGAGAGAGCAAGAAAAAAGGAAGGTCTGTTATTTCCTAACCTCCCCTTGCTCATCTCCCTTAAGATGCTGCTCATATTTTCCAGCACTTCCAAAGCTGTCCTTTGAAATTTTGCTCCTGAAAGCCAACTGCATCCCCCTCTGGATTGCTTTCAGCAGTCCATGTTGGCAGTACTGAGCTGATTTCTAGTTTTGCACAAGCTGAGTCAATCCTATAACAAAGGGAGAAGTCAGAGCCTGCTTTACATCCCATCTTGTCCATTTTCACACCAGCCTGAGCTGCCTGACGCTGGTGGTTGAGCTTGAAGGATGTTTGAGGGTGGCAAAGCAGTTTAAAAGCCCAGTCAGGTGCGCAAATGTGAGACACCTGTCTGTCATCCTAACAGGTAACTCGCATTCCCTCTTTGTCTGGTGAAAAGTGGCCTGTTGCTGCGTGTCCTGGATTAACCCTGGCAGTGCTGCAAAGGCAGCCCTGGAGAGCCATGTTGCTGCTGCAGATCTCATGGGCAGGGCATTCCACCCTCGGCTGTGCTGGGGAGCGGCCAATACCCCCCTGGACAGGAGGGAACTGGAAGGTGAATGCTTTGTAAAACATGCTCCTGCAAGGCTTGGAGCTCCCCTTAATGAGTCCAGACTCATTAACCCGTACCCGAAGCTCCGCCCTGTTCCACCTGTGCGTGAGGAGGAGCTTCTTTGCTGTGAGGGTGACAGAGCCCTGGGACAGGCTGCCCACAGCGGGTGTGGAGTCTCCTTTGCTGGAGATACTCCAAAACTGTCTGGACACAAGCCTGAGGAATGTGCTGTAGGGAGACTGGTTTGAGCTGGGAGAGTGTCCTGCATGACCTCCAGTGGTCCCTCCCAACAACAGTAACCTTCCTGTGATTCCCTGACAAAGGTTCCACATGATCTGAAATTGTTGCTCTGTGAATTCATCATTTCCTTGTGAGTGTTTTGGACTTTGGTCGGTGCAGTGCATAGAGTTCTGGAATGGTTTGGGTTGGAAGGAGTCTCAAAGCCCATCTCATTCTATCCCCTGCCATGGGCAGGGACACCTTCCACTATCCCAGGTTGCTCCAAGCCCTGTTCAACCTGGCCTTGGACACTTCCAGGGATGGGGCAGTCACAGTAGGGCATGCAGGTTACAGGTACGACGCATTCTTCTTCTTCTTCTTCTTCTTCTTCTTAACTATCAGATGGAGCCTTGGCACTCTGTTGAGGCAGCGTGCAGTGCCTCTGAGCAGCTGAGTGCTGGTGCCCCAAGTGTGTCTGCCCTGCCAGCCTGAGCTGAGCACCACACGAGGCTCAACAAGTCCCTCCTGCTTCCAGAGCACAGCCAGAGACACCCTCATTCCCACAGCCCCACAGCTCAGGAAGCCAGGCTGTAAACAGGATAGAAATAGCCAGTGCAGCCCAGTCTGCTGTAATGCTCACTTCTAAAACTCCAAGGTTTTTTGCTATAAAGGTGAGAAAAGGTTCCTGCTTGAGCCGTTTGTCTGTTTGTGGTGGGAGGTCCTGCAGCCGCTGGCCAGGGGCCGGAGCTGTGCCGTGTGTCCACAGAGGGGCACGATTGAGCTGTGACAGGGAGCCCGCCTGGCACGGGAGGGCTGTGCTGCCTGGCCAGAGGGCTGCTGCATCCTCCATCTTCAAAGGACTTCCCGAAATGTGCTGCAGCAGGGAGCTCTGCTCTCTTGGATTTAAAATGGCAGGTCAGGGCTGGCGGGGCAGCCTGCTGTGGTCACATCGCAGAGCTGCCTGTGGGCATCTGCAGAGGCCTTGGGGAGGCTGGGCTGGGTCAGGTGGTGCCCCCGAGCCACAGCAAATGCTGTTAGTGAGCTCCTGGGGTGTGGGATTGTGTAGAGAGCTGGAAACAACAAGCTGTGGAGTGAAATGAAGGCTGGGAAACAGCAGTGGAAAATGTTTGCTGTTGCTGCTTGGGCTGGCTAATCCACCGCTCCCCTTTCCTCAGGGATGGGGACCATTACGATGCTCTGAGGGACTGCTTGAAGGCCATATCCCTGAATCCATGCCACCTGAAGGCCCATTTCCGCCTCGCCCGCTGTCTCTTTGAACTCAAGTACGTGGCAGAAGCACTGGAGTGTCTGGATGACTTTAAAGGGAAGTTTCCAGAACAAGCACACAGCAGTGCCTGCGATGCGCTAGACAGGGACATCAACGCTGCCCTCTTCTCCAAGAGTGATAACGGTGAGTGCTGCTGCTCCTGGGCTTCTCCAAGGTTACACTGAAATCTAATGAGCACACAAGGACTTTCCGCCTTAAACTGCCCATCTTAAGTAAAGCTCCAACTTCTGAGAGAGATTGATTGCTGCCGTGCACAGAAACTGGCCTGAGCCTGTTCTTTCCTTGCGCCTGGTCCTGGTTTGCTCTTGAGAGAGAGCGTGATAAAAGGAGTCTGATGTAGCCAGGAGATAATCTGGAAGGAAGGAAGCTGGTGCTCTGAGCCCTGCTCCCTGCTGGAATTCCTTCTCTAAGGCTACTGGGGTCTCCTGGGGTGAGACAGGACACCCTGTCGTAGAACTCCCCCAGTGGTGCTGAGGGCAGTGTGTTGTCTTTCCAGCTGAAGACAAGAAGGGCGGTGGCCCCATCCGGCTGCGAGCCACGGGCCGCAAGGACTCCATCTCCGAGGATGAGATGGTGCTGAGGGAGCGCAGCTACGACTACAAATTCCGCTACTGTGGTCACTGTAACACCACGACAGACATCAAAGAAGCAAATTTCTTTGGCAGGTATGCTGGCAGAGGGTAGCAGGGGTGCAGGACAGGAGCGAGCAGCAGCAGGATGCTCTGTTCCATGGGATAAAGCCTCACGTGTGTGACTGTTCATAAAGTGACACAGACACTGGTTTGGAGGGTCAGGAAAGGCTGGCAGGAGCCCTCCTGCTGTGTGTGGCTGCATGAGCAGATCCACAGAGGACCTGGTTGGGCTGGCGTTCCAGGAGTCCATTTGGAATTGAAAACAGGGCTCCTGGGGATGCAGGGAGCCAGCATGGGAAGCTTTCTCTGGATCTGTAAGTGTGAGGGGTGTCAGCCTGCTGATGATAGAAGCCATGTGAGCTTCTGAGGCTGCTGGAGCCTGGCTCCGAGTGTGACCCCCAGGCTCTGCTCCTCTGCCCTAGCAATGCTCAGTACATCGTCAGCGGCTCGGACGACGGCTCCTTCTTCATCTGGGAGAAGGAAACCACCAACCTGGTGCGAGTGCTGCAGGGAGACGAGTCCATTGTGAACTGTCTCCAGCCTCATCCCAGCTACTGCTTCCTGGCCACCAGCGGCATCGACCCGGTTGTGCGACTCTGGAACCCCAGGCCAGAGGTAAGAGCTGCAGTCAGAGCGTCCCTTGCTGTCAGATGCTCTTTCCTGCCGGGATCCCCCACTGCAGCAGCAGGAACAGCCCCTCTTTGGTCCTGAGTGCTCTCCACTGGTGTCTTGCAGAGTGAGACCCTCAACGGCCGCGTGGTCGTGGACATGGAAGGTGCTTCCCAGGCCAACCAGAGGCGGATGAACGCGGACCCGCTGGAGGTGATGTTGCTGAACATGGGGTACCGGATCACAGGACTGACCAGTGGTGGGGCTGGAGGCTCAGATGATGAAGACAGCTCAGAGGGGCAAGTCCAGTGCCGGCCCAGCTAAAACAGAGCTGCCTCTCCTTCCTCGAATTGTTTGGCTGAAAGGAAACCGAGTTTCCTTGGTCCTGAACTCTCTCTGGTGAATGACTGCACTGTTTCGCACTATGCACAGGGTAGAACAAGCTGGCAGGGGCAGGAGCGGCCGTCTCTAAACCATCACCTCCTCCTCCATGGCAGTGCAGTCCAGGGTTTGCCTTTAGTGGAATTTAGTCCCAACAGGGGTCTTTGAGTTGTCTGTGAGCAGTGTGAACTGGTGATTATTTTTCCAGAGCTGCTGTATGATCTGGTACAGGGGCTGTTGCCTGCATTGCAGGGGGGATGTTAAAATCCTGAATAAAATACAAACCTAGGGCAGGGGTTATGGAATGAATTTACTGCAGTGATTTTGAAAGCCTGACTGCTGCTACCAGCCTGTCTAGAGGCCCCCGGTTTAGGGTTGTTGGCCGTGTTTTCTCCCATAACATCTTTCTTCTGGCTTCCATCTCAGACACGTTGTCAGCAGATGTAGCTGTGCTGTTTGAGGACTGGAGGTTGCCTGTCTTGTCCCCCTGTCGTAGCTGAGGGATCGGTGAAGGCCCTGGGTGCGTGCAGCTCCATGGGGCAGGATGTGCTCACCCAGGTCTGATCTTTCTCCTGTGGTCCCTGAGCCCATGGAGGGAGGTGACAGCGATGGGGACAGGTTGGATCAGAGACCCAGGACTCGTGTAGCTAAAGCTGCTGAGGAAAGGGGCAGGTGACAGCACCTCTCCATTGCCCAAGGTGTGTAGCTGTGTTCACCTTCTCTCCGTGCCACCTGTGTGGGAGCTGAGAACGTTGTCATCGTGTGGATGTCACAGCTACAGTCTGGAGTTGTCAGAAGCAGCATTTTTGTGCAGCCAGCTGCTCTGTCTTGGCCAAGGTGCCCACCTTGGCCTTCCCTGCCTCCTTGTTGGTGTAACATCGAACGGATTTGTGGTCCTCTCAGGAACCCTGCTTCCTGTTCCTGCTCTCCATGCCCTGACTGGCTGCAAAGCCAGGAGCACACCTGGAAACACAGCACTGTACTTGCATTCCTTCCCCCTCCTGTACCACACAGCCCTGTTTTCCCCTCTTGCAGTTGCCAAACACTAAATACCCCACAGATCTTACACAGCTGTGCAACAACCGCCTCTGGAGGTTGTTTTTTCTAGGACTATCAACTAAGACCAAAGAGCCCCTGGAGATCTGAACCGCTCTGCGCTGTCTCGTGTCTCTTCCTGCCGAAGGTCTGAACATGTTAGCCTTGGTCCCAGGGGTGTGAGGTGTGTGTCTGGGAGTGTGTGCGCATGTGTGTGTGCTGTTCTTCCATGTGGTGCAATCCCTGGTCTTCCTGTTGCTGCCGTGGAAAGATGAGAGGCCTCCCTTTCCTCCTCTGGCTGCCAGGCGCTGCTGAGCGCGGCTGCGCGGGGCTGCCGGAGCCAGGGCTGCCTCTGCCTTCCAGAACAGTCCTGGAGACGAGGAGGGAGAGAGGTCAGCTGGCGGCGTCTGTCCAAGGACACCGTTCCCTGCAGAGACGGAGAGCCGGGTGCTGAGGCTGCCACTCAGACAGAGACTCCGCTGCTCTGTCCCGGCGCGCAGCCCGAGCTCTCCCCAGTGCTGCGGGAGCCCCTTGAAAGGAGCAGCTCCCCGTGGGCTCTGCCCAGCTGTGGTGGCAGGATCAGCCTCCCCTCTCCTGCTAAGGCAGAGCTCACCTGGGCCAGGTGTCCCTGGGCTCCTGGGGCAGGTTTGTTTGTTTTCACCCAGTACCTGTGACTGTTGAGTTCACCTGGCTGGGGTGCACCCCCGGCACTCACTGCTCTTCCCAAACCCAGAGGCAGCAGAAAATTCTCCTCACTTGGGTGGCTTTCTGACACGGTCTGCCCTTTTCCCTTTTTTCCTTCAGGCTTCCTACTAGATGCATTCTCTTCTTTTTGGTTTTTTTTTTTTTTTTTTCCTTCTTCTCCTCCCACTCAAACTTTTTTTTCAGCTTTCAGTAGACAACGTCTGCAGACTTTGATTTTTAAACTGAGAGACTGAGATGGAAAGCTCTGAAGAGAACAGACCTCTCCCTCCCCATTCACCTTTTGCTGTGGCAGCTATTTTTTGGTTTTTTTTACCCTTGTGAGACAGTGCAGCTCTGTTACCTGCCAGTTGCAGTGTGAAAGCAACCAGATTCCCTGCCTCTGCAGCGGGTTGCTGTTTTTAATGGCTGCTTTGGTTAAAAAAAAAAGATGATAAATAATAATAGGAGAGAAGGGGAGAGAAAAATCTTTCTGCCTCCAGCCCCTTTTCCCCTTGCTGTGGGGAGATTACCTGCTTGTCGCTTGTTAATGAGGAATTTGTATTTATTGGTGAAGGAAAAAAACATGCTGGGGAAGTCAGGAGAAGATGTTGCTTTATTGACCTCTGCTGTTTACTTCAACCCCCTCTTTGGGAAAGCTTCTTCCTGCTCTTTCTGGTTAACTCTTTCTAGCCTGGGATATGCAGGGATGCCTCCTTTATTTTTGTATTCTAGCAGTGGGCTCTCCGTTAGGAGACTCTAGGATTCTCTTAGTGTTGCAGTGACCATTGCTTCTCGCTTTTTCGAGTACTAAAGATGATCATCTCGTAAACTTTGCCCCTGCAGTTGTAGAGGTAACACACGAGCCTTACTGCCCTCATTAGAAGGAGCAGAAAACTTGTTTCTCTGGTCCCTGGAAGAGAAAGGGTTAAGCAATTAAACAATTCTTTGTTCTAGTTCTTTCTTGGTGTCGTTTTGTTTGGGGGTCGTCGTGGCTTTGTTCTACCTCTCTCCTCAGTGAGGGCGGGTGGAGAGTGGCCTGGCTGGGCCGGGTGCCGTCTGTGCTCCACGAGAACAGAGGCTCCAAAAATGTGAGTGGGAAGGGGGCTGGGGAGCCCAACACGTGGCCCATAACTGTGGTGGCCACCGAGTCAGTACTGAGTTAATTTATCCGGGTTTGGGAGCTCAGAGCTGTCAGTGGAGCGAGGGTTTGGAGCTGCCAGCGTTGGGGTGGGGATGGGAACAGCTGCCTGGGAGGAGGGGAGGGAAGCACATCCTGCAGAGCCGCTCCAACAGTCCCTGTGTCTGAGGGGGCTTTGCTGGAGCAGTAAAACTGTGAAATCCTGGGGAGCTCCCTGCTGAACCCAAGCGCCAGAGGTGGGCGAGGGAGGCCCAAAGATGCACAAGCCCATCCTGCCTTGGAGCTGCTCTCAGAGCCTCTTGGCCTGGGCAGCAGAGCCCCGGGGCCTTGGGCACACCCGGGGTCACCTGCCTGAGCCACGCTGGCACAGAGGGACCCCCGAGGTGTTCCTGTGTCAGCAGCAGCACCTTCCCTGCCTTTGCACCCAGACGTGTTCCTTTGCTAAAGCATCTCACAAACTCACTACTTCTCTGGGTTCCTGCTGCAAAGCCTCTCAAATATTTCCTTGCCTTCCAAGCTGCAGGCCTTCAGGGAGAGTTGGAAAACCAGGCTGTTACGTTCAGAATCCATTCGAACTCTTCTTTTAAAAAGTCCTGTTGAACACCTTTCAGCTGAAGGTCTTTTGAGGCCTCTTCGTTTCAAATCCTGTCTGATATAAATTATTGCTTTAAAAGGCAGCTCTGCTGTAACGAAGCAATGAGCATCCATAGCTGGAATTGGCAATCAGCTAATTGGGTCAGCTCTTGGAGTGAGTGGCTGGAAGCTGAGTGTTTGAATTGTGGGTGGAAATGGGTAGAAGCACCCAGAAAATGAGTTTTATTTGTCATTTGGATGAGGGGGTTGAATTGAGGAGGCAGAGGAGGGATATGGGATGTAGGGGGAGGAACAGTTGCAGCCTGAGTGACAAACACACTTCTCTCTGATGGAACTGTTTGCAGTTTTGTTGCTGGCACTGCCAAGGGCTCAAGATGGGTCCTGCATCTGAGCAAAATGGGATCAGAATGTCGGGAATCTGCTGTGGGTGCTGGGAGGAGTTCAGTCCTTGTAGCTGGTTCAGGCCTTGCTGCTGCAGGAGAGGAGACCCATGGGGACCCCCTTCAGGGCTGGCCTGGAGAGGAGCTGGGTCTTGTCCTGGATTTCATGGCTGAGAAATCACCATGACCAGCACTTGGCTCTGGGAATGCTTCCCCTTGAGCCCCTTGTCCCTGAGAAACCGCGGGCTTTTCCTTGAACCAGGAAAGTTGCCCTGTGGATTGGCTTTGTCAGATGGAGAGGGAGAGAGGGAGGAGGAAATGCGGCTTCCCGGTGACAGGGAAAGAGAAAAGCCCCGAAGGCTGGAGCTGAGGGCCGAGGTGGCTCAGGGCCATGTTCGGGGAGGGTGGCTGAGCCCGGTGTGTCCCGTGGGATGTGAGTGGCACCAGCAGAGGGACCCGGCGGACCTTTGCGGCTCACACTGAACCAGGAGAGGCTCCCAGGCTGCGCCGACCAGAGCAGGGGAGCAACAAAAGCCCAGCGCAGCCTCCCCTGCGGGGCCGGGGAAGGACACGGGGCTGGTGTCCTCCATCAGCCCCAGCCTCGGTGACATTTCCAGTCGGCTCCTGCTGCCGCCTCGGCTGTCAATGTCAGGAGGGGGAGGGGATCCTCCTGGAGTGCTTTGGTTCTGGCAGTCCCTCTGATGTTCGAGCTGTCACAACAGGGAAGGTTCCCAAGGAAGCGCTGCTGAACAGGAGCTGGCTGGGCGCCTGCTGCTTCCAGGCTCTGCCCCGAGCCAGCCTGGGAACGGGAGGTGCCCGAATCCCAGCCGGGCTGGGCTCCAGCGTCTGCTGGGACAAACCCGCAATGCTCCATCCTCTCCCCTGGGGAAGGCTCCGAGGGACACCCTGGCACCTGCAGGGAGCAGGGACGTGTCCCTGTTGTCCTGAGGATGTTCTGGCTGAGGGGAGGCAGAGGAGCCATCGGTGGCAGGTCCCTGGCAAACCCTTTTGTTTCTCCTCAAACGAGAGCTTGCACAAACAATGATGGCACCATTCCTGCTCTGCACATCGATCCAGTGCTGTAGTCAGGCAAGAGAGCTGCAATAAAACCCTGGCCTTTAATTTTATGCATGGAGAACTTCTTACCTGCTCTCCCCTCCCTGTCCTCCCCCCCACAGTTCCTTTTCCAACTGCAGCTATTTTTCCCTGCTGACTTCAGGTGTTTTGTATTCTGCTTAGATCAATAGCAGCACAACAGCAGCAGCTTTCCAGTTGTCACTAGGAAGACCCTGCTGTCAGCTCCAGCTCAGCCGTGCTCTGCTGGGGCTGGAGAGCCCTTGTGCTTCCCTGACAGACACAAAGAGCTGCACAGCAAACCAGTGCTCTATTGATTTTGGTTTTAATTATTTTTTTTTTTCAATCCAGCCTGGGGAAAGCGGTGTTGTTCCCGAGCTCCAGCAGCTGGGTTTGCCTTCCTGCACTTGGTTTACGAGGGCGTGAAGTGTCTGAACTGCCCCTTGCCCAGGCAGGAGGTGGCACTGCAGGGACACGTCCTGCTGAGGCCGTCAGTGCTGTGGCTTTGCCAAGGAGCTGGTCCCTGGTGATATCCTGCTTAGCAGCCTCCCAGCCACGAGCAGGAAGAGCAAATCCATTGCCTAATCCGACCAACGTGCCAGGACCACATTAGCTGATGTGAACATTGGCCCCCATTCATGGCTTTTTCACAATCTCTGATATTTATGTTGGCCTGGAGCAAATCAATGCCAGGATTTTTTTCTTGTCGAACAAAAAGTGTTCACTGAAATGCAACCTTTGTGTGCATCTTCCATCCCAAGTGCCAAAATGGAATCATAGGATGTAAGGGGTTGGAAGGGAACTTAAAGAGCATCTCATTCCAACCCCTGCCAGCGGCAGGGGCACCTTCCCTTGGTTGCTCCAAGCCCTGTCCACCCTGGCCTTGGACACTTCCAGGGATGGGGCAGCCACAGCTTCTCTGGGCAGCCTGTGCCAGGGCCTGCTCACCCTCACAGGGAAGGATTCCTTCTGGTTATCCAACCGCAATTTCCCCTCTTTCAATTTGTACCATTACTCTTTGTCCTAAAAGAGCAAGTCAGAAACCAAAGCACCAGCCATGGCTTCATTCTCAAGAGTGATTTCCACAGCTTTCTCTCTTTTGGAGACGATTTTGTGAATTCCTTTTCCATCAGACCCCGAGGAGTGTGACCAGAGGCTGTTGCTCAGCTTCTGGCACAGTGACAGGTCCTGCAGGGACCCTGCCCATACTGCAGCTCCACGTGAGCTCCAGGTGGAGGGCTGTGGGTCCATCCTGGTGCCCCTGGAGCAGCTTTCACAGGATCATGGAATTTTAGGGTTGGAAGGGACGTCTGGAGATCATCCTGGCAAGGCAGGGTCATGCAGACGCAGGACACAGGAACACATCCAGGTGGGTTTGGGATATCTCCAGAGAGGGAGACTCCACGCCCTCCCTGGGCAGCTGTTCCAGCCACCCTCGTGGAAAGTTCTTCCTCATTTTGTTGTGTTTTAGTTTATGGCCACTGCTCCTCGTCCTGTCTCTGGGCACCACTGAACAGAGTCTGGTGCCACCTTGGAGATATCCCCCTCTTGGAAAGACTTTCCTAAGCCATGGTCTAGGCTAGGTTAGGTGGGATGTTAGATGAAGTCTTGAGGGTTTGGTAGCGGTGAAAAGATGTGTTGGGTGTTACTGAGCTACTTGTGTTGACAGCTGAGTGCTCGGGGGAGTGGCTGTGGCTTGAGGGGGGAGAGGCCACCTTGACATGAATCTTCATTTTCTGCTGCCACAGTGGCCCCTCCAAATGGGAGGACACCAAATGGTGTCCCCTGCGAGGTGGGCAGAGGTCACCCCTCTCCTGGGCTTTTCCCTGGAAGCCTCATGAGTCTAAAGCTTGGTGTGTAAGTGCTGTCCTGTCCTGGAATGGAGAACATCCGTGGCGGTGGGAGGCTGGACTCGGTCTAATGACAAGGAAAAGGCAGGGAAGGGAAAACAGGACAGGGAGACATCTTCAGTGAAGGAGAGGAATGTTGGTAAAAAGTGGGAGCTGTAAGTTTGTGATGAGAGTTGGGAACGGGCTTTGTTAATCCCAAAATCCAAGGCCACCTTGGCTCTGCGTTGTCTCTGTGCCAGAGGAGGAGCCCACCCACGTGCAGGAAAGGGCCAGGACTGGTGATTTTCATTCCCAACCCCCTTGGCACGGCAGTGTGACACCACAGGCTGTCCTGGAGAGCCTTGGCCACTCAGTGCCTCGACAGGAAACACAGCCACGGCCTCTGCGTGAGGAGGAAATGAGCAGCTTCCAAGGAACACGTGGAAGGATGTGGAGGCTGAAGGTGGACTCTGGCTGTTCTCCTGCACCCCTGGGGCAGAACATCCCCATCCTGGGCTGGGCTGGGGCAGCCCTGACCTCCCTGTGCTTCCCTTCACTCCCATGGGTCTCACTCCATGTTCCGAGTGTGTTGTGGTGGATGGAAATCTGGAATAAACACACTTCTCCAGCTTCCTCGTGTAGTTTGGATTTAACTTCCTAATAAAGTGATTGTTATTTTTCTAACCTGGTTATTCCTCTGTAAATGCTGTTGCTGCTCTGGCAGTTCCTCCCCGTGTCCCGGGAGGCTCCGTGGGATGGGGATATTTCTGCTCCCGCGCTTCCCTGAGGGCGTTTCACAGCGGGGGCTCCTCCAGCTTCTGCCCTTGGGAAGGGGGACAGGGACGAGGTCGTGGTGGCTTCGCACAAGGGGGGGCGAGAGGTGAAGGGACCTGCCAGGAGGGGCTGTCCCAGGGACAGGCGGCGCGACGGGGGCAGGGCCCTGGTCGGGACCCCCTCGCCTCCCCCGGGGCCTCCCCTCACCTGTCCGGGAACCCTCTTCGCTCCTCTCGGGACCCCCTTGCCCCTCTCGATCCCCTTTCGCCCCTCCCTTCCTAGCGGGGGTCCTGGCCAGGGGCTGGGGGCGCTGGGCCACGCGGGGATCCTGATCCGGATTTGGGGCCGGGCTGGGGGTTCTGGGTCCGGGATTTAGAGCCCACGACTGGGATGGGGGTCCAGGCCCGGGGCTGGGGTCTGGTTCTGGGGTTGGGGCCCCGGCCCGGGTTCGGGGGTGCCAGCCCCGTAGCGGAAGTCCAGGCCCGTAGCACGGGGTGCTGATCCCTGGTTCGGTCCCGTTCCCGGTTCGGGTCCCGTTCCCGGTCCGTTCCCGGTTCCCCGCCCGTTGGCCGCTGCCGGAAGCGCGCTCGTCCCGCCGGAAGTGACGCGCTGCGGGCGCGCCCCGGGCATGGCGGCGGCGGAGCCCGGGATGAAGCAGTTCAATGGCGGCGGCAGCGCCGCGCCGGACGCGGAGCGCGGCCGCTTCCCGCACTGCGTGGTGTGGACCCCGATCCCCGTCCTGACGTGAGCGCGGCGCCGGGGGCGCCCCGGGGGCGGGCGGCGCGACGGGGGCAGGGCCCTGGTCGGGACCCCCTCGCCTCCCCCGGGGCCTCCCCTCACCTGTCCGGGAACCCTCTTCGCTCCTCTCGGGACCCCCTTGCCCCTCTCGATCCCCTTTCGCCCCTCCCGGGTCCCACCTCGCCTCTGTCGGGACCCTCTCCCGGCTCCCTCCCTTGCCCTACCCGGGTTCTCCCTTCGCACCTTCCAGGGCTCGCTCTCCTCCCGGTGCCTCCTCCCGGGATCCCCTCTCGCCCTTCCCGGCCCCTTCTCGCTTCTCTTGGATCTTCGAGCTCGCCCCTCCCGGATTCCCGTTCCCCATCCTGAGTCCCCCACCTCGTTCTTCTTGGGGCCCCCTCGCCATTCCCAGCCCCGCTCTCCCTTCCCGGGTTCCTCCTTCCCGGCCCCGCCGTCCCTCCCGGGGCTGCCGCGGGACCCTGTCCCAGGGAGGGGCTCATTCTTGGAGCCGGGGCGGCTGGGGGGAAGGCTCTGTCCTGAACGGGCTTGTCCTTGCAGGAGCGGGAGTGGAGGGATCCAGGGGAACGTGGGAAGGCTTTTTTGGAGCAAAGGTTTGGGCCGCGGGGATCTGAGACCACCCCGTGCCCCGAGGGGAGTCTCGGTGCGTTGCTTTTTATGGGCTGGGACTAGATTTGCCTTCCCAGGCTCGCCAGCCAAGTGTGGGCAGGCTCCAGGGAGAACTTGGGGGTTTTGTTCTTGTCGTGGGAACGTGGAAAGCTGTGGCTGTGGAGGTTGTCTGGGCACAGCGAGGCTTGTTTTTCCACCTTCCTCTTCCCCTCGGGTTCCCATCAGGTGATGTTTACTGAGCCGGGGCTCAAAGTCAGGTAGAAGATGTGGTGTGGGGTGTGCCCGGATCGGGAACGGCCCGGAGCTGTCCTTGCCCAGGAGAGGCTGCACTTCTCCTCTTGCCGTCTCTTTTATCTCTTTTATCTCTTTTATCTCTTTTCTTTTTTGATTGCTTAAGATTTTCATCTCACCATTTTCATGGAGGGTTTTCCAGGGCTTTTTAACTTTCCTAACCCAAGCTGGGAGTGCTGAAGGGAGCTGCCAGAGTCACTCAGTCCCTCGGGGAGAAAGGAGGGAACAACTGGAGGGAGATCAGTAAACCTGAGGATGCTGGAGAATGTGGGAGACGGCTGGAATGTGACCTGGAGTATTTAGTGCTACACGAGTGCTGGAAGGGGGCTGGGATATGGGTCTGATGATAGAAGGAGCTTGGGATAGAGACCTGATGATGGAAGGGGGTTGGGATGTAGGCCTGCTGCTCCCCGGGGCTGTAAATACCCATCAGGGCGAAGGTCTTTGAAACAATGGGATCGTTTAGGGGAGGGAATGCTCTTCCTAGAACCAGGAACTCTGTTTTCTGGCTGGAGAGCTTAAATCTAGGTTGATGTGGAAAGCTGCAGCGTGATGGGAAGGTGGGCAGGGTGACCTGATTTTTGGTTGCTGGAGTGGAAAGTCCGGTTTTATCCTGAGGCAGCTCTCCAGGATCTAATCTTTGTGCTTGGCTGCTCAAAGGGGTTTGTCTAGGAGACCGGGGCTCGCCCTTCCCTGCCTGGGATGTGTGCAGGACACTGTGGAGTGTGGTGCTCTGCCCCAGCCCTGCTGCCAGCGGAGCTGGGGGTGTTCTCTGGGTGGTTTCCCTGTTTTTCTGCATCTTTTCCAGCCTTTGCCTGGCTTTAGCTCCCACACTCTCCCCTCCCAGCCGTGTGCTCTGGGCTGTGTGGAGCAGCCCGCGGTGTGACCAGGGACAGATCTCCCCGCTGAGGGTCCCTTGTTGCCTTGGCAGGTGGCTGTTCCCGATCATCGGCCACATGGGGATCTGCACCTCCACCGGAGTCATCCGTGACTTTGCGGGGCCCTACTTCGTCTCCGTAAGTAGATCCTGGATCCAGGTGCATGAGCAGAATTCCTGCTTCCTCTGCTTCTCCCCTGCCGTCTCCAGCTCAAAATAACAACTTCAAGTGGTTTTAAGGATCAGGGATCGTGGCTGTTGCTCTGTGGGCTGCTCCAGTGGAGCTCATTTGGGGGTGTGATAAATAATGTCTGGTTTGGTGAGGAAAAGGGGAAAAAACCTTGTGTTCCAGGCTCTAAATTAGGAGTTTTGGACTTAAATTCTCTTAATTCTGAGTAGCAGAAGTGCCTTCAGCTTCTCAGCACGGCTGTTCCTGTTGTGCTGCTCAGCATCAGGTGTGTGCCAGGCCTCTTAAGCTGCTGCGAGTCCCGGGCATTCTGAAAGTAAGGAGAGTTTTAATTGGGGATAATTAATGCTCCTAATAGACTGGGACATTAACAACTGAGAGTTAACAAAATATTAACACTTAAAAAAAAAAAAAAAAGAAGGGGAACAAGGCACTTGTAGGTAGATGATGTCACTGTGTCTGGAGTATAAATATGCCCGTGCCCAGATCAGGAGTGTGGAAACAACGGGAATGCAGACCCAGGCACAGCCGTGATTGGTGTCTGGGGCACTTGGATCACTCAGCCATCCACCTGTGAGACCTCCAGCAGATCCATGCTCTGAATATTGCATGGGGTTTCATCCTCCTGAGACAATTTTCCTTTTATTTGTAGGAAGACAACATGGCATTTGGAAAACCAGTGAAGTAAGTGCTGCTTGTTTGTACTGAACTGACAAGTGCCCTGCTGGTGCCTGCAGCTCCTGGGGACAGACGCGCTGTGACGTTGCTTTTCCTGGTGCTCAGCTGCCCTCAGTCATGTTGGTGGCCACGGTGTCTCTGCTTTTCAGGAAACCACATTAAATTAAGTTGAATCTTTTTAAGAGCATGACAGCAATGTGGTGGTGTTAATAACCAGAGCTTTGTGGAGCCTTTGTTAGAGAAAAGGAAAAGAAAAGGCTGAACCGTCCTAAGGTGACGTTACCGAGTGCTCTGAGTAAAGACTCGTGGCTGAGCTGATGAACTGATGTCGCTCACGTCCTGTCAGTGGTTTGGGGAGGAGAAGGGCCTGGGTTTGTGTCTCTCAGCTCAGGTTTGTGTCAGGAGTGTCTGGGGGCTTCCTTCGGGATGTGGGAGCAGTTCGGGGCTGTGCCCCTGAGCTCTGTGATTTCCCTCTCTGGGCTGCTGAGGGTGCTGAGCAGCCTTTCTGCTGCCCCTGCGTGTCTGCAAGGGCTGGGCTCTGTGCGTTCCGGAGGCACTGGGCTTCTCCAAGCCCTTCAGGCATGTGCAGGGCCAGGAGTTGGACTCGATGATCCTCGTGGGTCCCTTCCAGCTCGGGAGACTGTGATTCCACAATCATCCTGCTGGGAGGAGCGAGCAGTGGGGAAGGTGCAGCAGGAGAGCAATGCCAAGGAAACTCTTCTCGTGCTTCCAGGTACTGGAAACTGGACCCCAGCAAAGTCTGTGCCAGCGGTCCCAACGCCTGGGACACGGCCGTGCACGACGCGTCTGAGGAGTACAAGCACCGCATGGTACAGCTCCTGTCCTGCTTGGGAGGGAGGGAATATCCCCCCAGAGGCTCGAGGGAGTTCCCAGAGAGGTTCTGGATACCCCGTCCCTGGAAGTGTTCAAGGCCAGGTTGGAGCCAGGGGCTTTAAAGTCCGTCCAACCCAAACCATTCCATGATTCCAGATCTCTGCAGTGGTTTGAAGGGATACCTCCCCAGTGTTTGGCTCCCTGCCGCGGGAGCGGGACCTGTGGCTCTCCACCAGGACTGGGGAACCTCAGGGACAGCATTTCTCATCCCTCTTTGTGTTCCAGCACAACCTTTGCTGTGACAACTGCCATTCCCACGTGGCTCTGGCCTTAAACTTGATGAGATACGACAACAGCACCTCCTGGAACATGGTGAAACTGTGCTTCTTCACGCTGCTCTATGGGAAATACGTCAGGTGAGCTGAGGCGCAGCCTGGATTCGGCAGCAGAAGGGGCCCTTTCCTTCTCCTGAGCCCCCTGAAGCGTCTGCCTGTCCTGTGCAGAAGGGAGAAGCGAGAAGCATCGCCCCAAGCCGTGGGTGTGTGCTGGTGGGTGGTGCTGTCGCTGCCTGCGCTCAGCAAGAGAACCAGGAGTGCTTGCTGGTTGCACTAGATGCTGCTCCCAAAATGCTGTTTCTGGCTGCTCCTTTGGAGTGCCTGGAATTTGGGAAATGCTGGCTCAAGCAAATCTCACTCCGTGTTGTCTTCTGGCTGGGTTAGGTCAGAACATAAGGTCACAGGATGGCTTCTCTCCAAGGATTACTGGTTTCCCTCCCCTCTCTGGAGTCATGTTTACATAAAAACTAGTCCAGTTTCCAGCTGCTGTGGAGCTTCCAGCTGGAGTGGGGAGGGAAACCCCGAGCTTTCCTTAAGGAAAGGGTTTTGAGTCTCCATTTCAGCTCCTTGTGCCTGAAGAGGAGATCCTCTGAGGACTGCCTTGCATAAAGCTCCACTTGGGTTGGGTCTTCCCTCTTCTGGAAAAGCTTCCTTACCAGCTTTTGGGCAAGGGCAGCTCCTGCTGTCTTGGTTAAATCCACCAGTGGTTGGAATAACGAGCCCTGTGGCAATAGGGTTTCATTTTTGCCGTGTCCTGTCACCATTCCTCTCTGTGCAAGTACGGAATGGGCTTGTCTTTGACTTAAATTAAGCTGGAAGGAGACTCTAGCCCTGTTGTTTGGGATATATTTATTGTGGCCCGGATTGACTGTCAGTTTTCAGCACTGAATCTCCAGGATGGGATGTGGGGCAGCGCCAGCAAAGGGTAGCAGTCAGAAAGGCGTGTGTCCCTCTGGTTTCTCCAGTTGTTCTGCCATCCTTTTGTCTCTGCTGATTCCTCACGTTTAAACCTTTCCCCCTTTCCCTCCTGCAGCATAGGGGGATTTGTGAAGACCTGGCTGCCCTTTGTCCTCTTCCTGGGGGTGATTGTGACCGTGGTTCTCACCCTGCACCTGCGGTGATGGCAGCTCTGGAGCCCCCAATCCCTGAGCACACAAAGGAAGAAACTGTGACTGATCCAGCGGGATGGAGGCGTGGGACTCTGGGAGCCCTTTTCCAGGGAAGGTGGCAGCCCCACTCCATCGTAACAGCTCATCTTCGTCTCCTGGAATTGGCCTCTTTTCCTCCTGTGTCTGTTCTGTCGGTGTCTCCCGGTGTCAGGGCTCTGGAAGCTCCCGCTCTCTCCGTTTCTGCAGCTGGGGAGGTGGGAGTGGGATCGGGAAAGGAGAGGGGTGGGCACCTCTGCTTTCAGTGCCAAGAAAAGCCCCAGGCAAACTCTGCCTTCAGTGGCACAAGCAGATGCACCCTGGGAGGGTCTCTCTGATCGCCTGCTTTCATCCCCTTCACCAGACTCTTCCTCAGATTCCCTGGATCTCCAGTGAGGAGTTGCTGTTTTCCCTGTGGCACGTCTCTCCAGTAGCACACGTTCCGAAGCGGAAGGGTGGGGTTCTTCCCGGGGGGATGGGGTGCCCCAGCACTCAGTGATGCCCCCCAGCAGTGGCAGGAGGTGTTGGGGTGGGACACTCCTGAGGGATGCTCTGTGCAGGGCCAGCTGCCCTGGTCCTGCTGGTGAGCCTGGAAAGGCGGCAGAGCTGAAGGGCTGGCTTGGGAAAGGCGGCGTGCACCCCTTCCGGAGCCTGCTGCAGCATTGGGAGGCAGCTGCTTGATCCCTTTTAGCTTGTGCCAGAGAAAATAGCACTTTCCTGCTTCTCCCTGGGCTCTGAATTGCTAAATCTGGCCCTGCAGTCCTCACAAGCCTCTTGTTTCCCTTTGATTCCTGTGCTCCGTGGCTCGCAGGCAGCAGCTGGGGCAGAGAGGCTGAGCCTGGGCTTGGAAAACCTCAGTGGGAGCAGCACCTGAGCTTAGGGCTGAAAAGAGGAGGTGAAGGGGCTGGAAGCTGCTCCGTCGCAGCAGCAAACTGGGGCAGCGGCTTTCTCCTGGCTGCTCCTGGCGTGGCGGCTGAGGAATGCTTTAGGGAGCTTTGGAGAGCACACCTGGGCACAGGTGCTGTGCAGGGCTGGGTGTGAGGAGCACAGCTCGGGCAGGAGGGGCTGTGGCAGGGACGGAGTTCTGATGTTGCCTGGAGCCCCTTCCACAGCCGGGGTCCGTGTCTGCCGAGGCTCTGCCCTGCACCTGCTGGTTTGGGAGGGCTCTGAACCAGGGAGGGTTTGGAACCCAGGCCTGGCTGAGGGGTCGTGTACAGCTGAGCTGGTCCCTGCTCTGCAGAGGGGGAAGAGCTGTTGCACTCACGCCTGAAAAACCAGCTCGTTGCTCCAGTACCTGACAGATTCCAGACTCAAGGAGTACTTGTGGCCAGCAGGAAAACTTTTCTGGAGTCCCTGCCATATCTGCAGCTTCCTCTGTGTGGGGAGCCCAGTCACTGTCACCCCGCTGGTTTTCAGACGCCTCCCCATGTGCCTCTCCCACCTCCCTGGCTCCTCCGGCCACGTGGGAGGGTTGGACCCTCCCCTTGTGTTCGTTTCTGTGTTTTCCCCTTTTCCCCAGTCACTTTTAAATCACCCCTTAAGCCTCCTGCTCATTATTGTCCCTGTCACCCCATTCTGGCCTTCCCCATCAACCTGGAGCTGAAATGTTCCGGTGGAGAACATGGGATGGAGGGCGCTGCACCGGGGGCTGCTCGGGAAACTGGAATCCCGATCAAAGAGAACCTGGATGAAAGGACGGAGTGTTCTGAGCTCTGCTCTCCACCCAGGAGCCGCTGCCCAGCGTGCCCAGGGCGAGGCAGCCGGGTGGGAGAAGGGAATGCTTTCCCTGTGCGATCCCTTGGAGGGCCCAGACTCGGGGCTGGATCCACCCTCAGCAATAACCTCAGCCCCCTCAGCCCATCCCATCTGTGTTTTAGCCACGAGCTCTACAAGAATTGCCAAAGCTGAGACTTGGGGGTGTCAGGGGGCCCCTGGACTCCCCAAACCCCACTGTGAAACTCCCTCTCGTTTGCTCCTGATGCTTTTTACCAGAGCAGAGTTTGGAACGGCGAGGGCGAGCCCCCATCCCTCATCCTTTGTTCCCTTCATCTCTGCGGGGCGCTGGATTTCTTTGTAAATATTTAAACTCTGCTTCTGTGGTTTCATAATCCCGACGGCAGGGAAATAAACTGATTTCTGTGGATGTCTCCAAGTGCTGCATCTCTTCCCTCCCAGCCCTCAGCCAGGAGCGGCGTTGGGATCGGGCTCTCCCCTGCCCCACTGAGCCCCATCCCTGCAGTGCAGGAGGGATTTGAGGGTGGGTCTCAAGGCCTGGGAAGGGGCAGCCGAGTGTTCTGGGGTGGAGGATGCTCTTTAACAAGGATGATTCCTTCAGCTGCGATCAGCTTCCCTTTTGTCTCCTGTGTCTGATTTTCCAGGAGGTTCTGCTTTCCCGGCTCCCTTCCCTTGCCTGCCCAGAGCCCCCCATCTTCCCTGGGGAGGGGACGCCTGTCCTGGCCCTGGGGCTGCTGGAAGCAAAGCCGGACTCACTTCCCCCTCTCCCAGCAGGATCTGCTGCCTGAACTGGGAGCAGGGAAAGCTGTGCCTGCTGACTGCAGATGCAGCCACCGATTTTCTGTTCCATCTGATATCCAGAGGCTGGAGCTGTGGCAGGGGGAGTACATCAGCCTTAAAATTAGGTTGTGTCCGAGGCCAGGGGATTTCATGGTGCAGCCATTTTATGGAAAACCACCTGGATCCTCCTGCTTAGCCCCTCCAGGCAAACAACCTCAGCTCCTGTGGGATGGCAAGCAGCTCCAAGGGCTTCATCCCACACACATCTGTCGCTGGAAGCTGAGGTGAGGATGCCAAACCCCCCAGGACCACAGCGGTCCCTCCTCGCCTCCCAGGCCTGGCAGGATTTTCCTGACGCTCTCCGGCTGCCTGGGAGCTGCAGGGAATCTGCCGTGGGAGGTGTGGGAGCTGAGCCGCATGGTTCAGGTCAGGAAATGGGGATTACAGGGAAGCAGCCGCTCTGAGTGTGCCCAGATAGTCCCGCTTGGGTGCCCAGGGTGCTCCCCACTCCCTGCCCAGGGCATGAGGTTCCTGTGCGAGCCCTGCTCCCCTCGTTTTCTGCTCCAAGCGCTCAGCATGGCCAGCCCAACCCCGGGAGCCAGGAATGCTGCAGTGTGGAATGTCAGGATCCATCCCAGCTGCCACATGGCCTGAACTCTCATCCCGGAGTGACCCCTACCCCCAGCTGGGGCGGCCGAGTGTGACCGACCCCGCCAGGCCCCGCCGTGGGGAGCAGGGCTGGGGGTCCCCGACCTCGCTCCCCACGGGGAGCAGGGAATGTCAGCGCCAGGGAGCCGCCTTTGAAGTGGGGTCTCTTCTCTGCAGCGGGACAGAGGGGAGGGGCCCTGGGGTCACCCCTTCTGGGGGGTGCATCAAAGGGTTCCCCCAGGAGCAGTATTCCATTGCACTGGGGCACATCGGGAGCTTTGGGAGCTGCCGGGGGCTGTGGATTCCTCCGAATCCTCACCCCATTGTTTCCCAGGCAGGGGAGGGGAAGGGGCTGCAAGATCCAACACCGGCCTCCCAGCCAGGCCTCGCGCGTCCTTCCCAGCCACAGCCACAGCCACAGCTGGAAACTCCTCGAGGTCCCTGCTCTCGTGTGGGGATTTGAAACAAAAAATTTAGAGGGGGTGCAAGGAAGGAGCCCCCAGCCAGTCAGAGCTGGGGTCCGTCCCCGTGGGGCCTGGGATCCGTCCCTGTGGGGTCTGGCGCCACTCCTGTGTCCAGGCAGCTCTTGAGTGTCACATCAAAGGCTGTGGGAGGGCAGAGGGCACAGGGAGCTGAGGTGCCAGGAGAGGAGCACGGGCAGGTGGTGGTGTAAATCCGGGCTGCTGTCCTGCAGCGCTTCCCCACCGCCCCAAAGCCACCGCTGGGTCTCTGCCCACGCTCCAGCTCTTGCTCCTGCCTCAGTTTCCCCCCGGGAGAACCAGACTTACCTGCACCTCCTGGACCTGAGAAACAAGTCCTGGAGGGGGGAGAGGGCTGGGAGCAGGATGGGACTTGCTCCTCGCCAGCGCTGGCTCGGGGCTGCCCACACGGCACCCAAATGAGACAGAACCTGCTCTGCACCTGTGCCAGGCACTGACGGCACCAGGAGCGGGGGCTGCTCCTCCGGTGCTGCTCCAGGAGCTGGCTGGAAGGAAAACCATCCCCGGGGGCTGTCCTGGCACCTGGCTCAGGTGTGCTGGTGGCCAGGGTGTTCCTGGCTGTCACCAGGGTGTTCCTGGGTGTCACCAAATGTCACCGGGTTGATGCAGCCTCTGTCCCCACCACCCGAGGCACCGGCTGTGGCTGAGACCCAGCAAACTCGCTGCACCTCTGGCTCACAGTGGTGGGGTGGGACACACTGCAGGATGTGCCCCACTTCTCCCCACACCCTCCTCTCTCCCGTGAATGTTTCTCACTCTGGATGTTGCAGGAACAAAGGGTCCAGGATGCCCAGAAAGGGCTTGGTGCCCACCCGGGGGTAACCCAGAGCTGAGCTGCCAGGCCTCGAGAGCCCCTGAGGGGACACAACTGCCCTCACACCACTGTCCCCCTGCAGAGACCTGGCTGCATTCCCAGGACACCCATTGCAGGGATCGCATTCCTCCGGGACCTCCCCGGCCGGAGCTGAGCAGTGAGCACCCTGCAAGGGGAGGAAAAGGAGGGTGGCCCACGGAGAGACACAAGAAGCCACTGCTGAAGTCTCATTTCCTGAGAAACCAGGCTAAAAATAACCCCCTTTTCTTGCGGTCGGTAAGTGCTGCCATCTCGCCTGTAAGCTGGGGGGGAGCCTGACCCCCACTCCAGCCAGCTGCTCTCCCCCCGGCATCGAGGGAAACTGAGGCACGGGTCCCTCTGTGCCAGGCAGAGGTGCTCCTGCCCGGGGTTTATCCCTGCCTGGCACTGCTGGCCCGATCCTGCGTGGGGCTGAGCACCCAGGATGGTCCTGGGGCCGTTCAGAGCAAGATGGGATTGTTCCCGGCAGGATGGGAGTTGTGGGGCTGGATAAACCCAAGAGATAGGGAATGTGGGGCTGGGGGAACCATGGGAGGGAGTGGGAGGGGAACCGTGGGGTGAGGAGGGGCCTGGGGCAGTCCCATGGGAAAGCAACGATGGGCTGGGAATGCCGTATGGGATGGGGGCCGTGGAGCCGAGGACACCCTGGGGGATGCAGATCCTGCAAATCGGCAGGGACCTGATGTTTTTGCACACTGGGCTTTTGGGGCGGGGGGTTCAGGGTGCTGCAGGGAGGCAGATGTGCTTCTCCCCTCATGCCCAGCACAGACCAGTCCCCCCAGTTCCCCCAGTGCAGCCCCGGCGCTCTCCCAGCAGCTCCAGAACCACATCCCGCCCCCCAAGCCCCCGTGTGACACCAGGGTGGGACACCTCCCACCCCATCTCCCACGCCCTTGGCTTCGAGTCTCCACCAGCTTTGGGGTCCCCCTGTCCCGAGGCGCATCCCCACTGCGCCACCCCTTCCCAGGCGCCTGACACCTCCCAGTTCAGCCCAGTTCAGCCCAGTTCAGTCCCGTCCGGCGGGTGCTGCTGGCTCCAGTCCCTGCTTTCGTGCCGCCGGGCGCGGAGGCGCTCGCAGGGCTGCGGTTGAGTCACCCCGGGCACAGCACCCAGCCAGGGGTGGGGACCGGGGGCACCGCGCACCCACCAGGGTCCCCGTGGGGTGCTGGGGGCGGGCAACGAGCAACCGAGACCCCAGCACCTGGGCAGGTAAGGGGAGCGTGGGGCTGAACCCTCTGCGGGGGGGCTGCACCGACACGCTGGGGCAGGGCTGCTCTGGCTCCTCTCGCCCCACCTGAGGAGGGTGAGCTGGGGACTCCCGGTCACGCTTCTTGTCCCCACGCTGTGACAGAGGGCTGGGGCTGGCCGGCGTCTGAGGCCCCTGCGCTGGGGTCTGTGGTGCAGGGAGGAGGCGGGGGCGTTCCGGGTGTCGGGCAACGCTGGACGGTGCTGGAGGCGCCTGGGATCTGCCAGGCCCCTGGACGGCTGTGGGGGTCACCCAGGAGGGGCTGGCCGTGGCTCTGTTTTGTGGAAGGGGCGTGGGGGGTGTTTCGCTCCGTCCTGACCCCCCCTCCATCGTGTAGGGCTGCCTGCAATGAAAAAACGGAGACGTGCACCCCTCAGTTGTGGCTGACTTGGGAGGTTTAACTGGTTCGACTGGTCCCCCGTGCAGGGTGGGGGGCCAGGTGCCCAGCACCCCTCCGCGCACCGGCGGGGCCGTGGTGTTTCCTTATGGCTCGGTTTTGGAGTCCCCACAGGGAACTGGGGGCCACGGCAGCGCTTGGCTCACACTTAGGTGACATTTTTAGGTGGTGGCTCTGTTCCGGGGTGGGGGGACCCCCCCGTGCGCTGGCAGTAAACAGGATACGAGCGGCTGCGGCAGAGACACGGCGGCAGCATCACTCCAGCCCCGGTGAGAGCCCGTTCGTGTCCCCCGAGAGCCCCAGGCCGGTGCTGGGGGCAGGGTGCTGGTGGCTGTCACAGGCTCCCCTGAGGGGGGCAGGTGGTGTTGGGGGGCCTCTGTGCGTGGTGATGGGGGGTCCCTGGTGCTGGTTTGGGGGGGCTGGGGTGGGGTTGGCACCCGCCACGCTCTGGTCCTGGCCTGGGGTCCCCAGCGCAGGGGGATGTCTGACACCCCCCGGGCTGGGACAGGGGCACCTGAGGGGCAGGGGCAGGACCCTCTGTGGGGCTGGGGACAGACTGGGACAGGGCCACCCATGGGGCAGGGTCAGAGGCACCTTTGGGGCCGGGGACAGGGCCGCTGGTGGGGGTGGGACCCCCAGCCCTGCCAGGGTGTGGCTGTGGGGGTGCTCAGGAACCCGGGCGGTGGCCAGGAGGTGGCCGGGGGGTCCAGGCTGATCTTGCCCCACGGCTGCTGCAATTTCCTGCCCCCGGTGACAGCACGCAGCGCTTTCCCAACACCGGGGACAGGAAAGGCTGAGGCAACGCCGGGCGTGGGGCAAGAGCCCCCCGGGAGATGTGATGAGCTGAGCACGGTCTCAGCCTGGTTCGCTCTCAGCCCATGGTGGGGCTCTCAGCCCCTTCTGCCATCTGTCCGTGTGGCCTGGCACCCGGTGAATCCCACGGGAAAGCGGGCAGGGACAGAGCCAGCCCTAAGCAAACACGCTGGGCAAACACAGGCCGCGGGCAGGATCCCGGCAGCGGGCAGGGCTGGCCTGGCACAGAGCCGGCAGCGGGAGGAGCGGCACAACGTCCCCGAGCCCGCCCCCGGGCTGCCCGTGCCCTTCGCTTGGCACCCTCGGCATCGTCCCGCTCCTCGTTTGTCGCCGGTGGGGTCGGGGGCTGTTTGGGTGGGGGGTGTGGGCTGAGCTCCTCCCCGCTTGTCCTTTCAGCAGGATGACCCGGGGGGATCCTCCACAGCGGCCCCGAGGTGCCTCTCCAGATGTTGGCATCGCTGGTGCACGCCCGGCACGCTGAGCGCCCCGTGTCCCTGTCCCCAGCCGGGCCAGCCCCTCGGGGTGTCCCCCGGCTGTCCCCACACGCCGCCATGGCACTGGAGCCCGAGGCGCTGCTGGACCTGAGCTTCCTGACGGAGGAGGAGCGGAGCTCCATCGCCGAGGTGCTGCGCCGGGACTGGCAGCTCCGCCGGAGAGAGGAGGGACGCATCAGGTGGGCTGGGGGTCCCTGCTGGGCGTCACCTTTGGGGACAGCATGGATCCCCCAAGAGCAACCAGTGTGGGGTCCATCACCCTTGTGGACAGCATGGAAACCCGTGGGAGTAGCCAGGGTGGAGTCTGTCACCCTTGGGGACAGCACTGACCCCGCCAGGAGCAGCCAGCTCGGGGTCCATCACCCCCTGGGGACAGAGCATCCAGGCTGAGGGTCCCCTTTTGGCCTGGGGATGGGGTCACCCGTTGAGCTCAGCCAGGGTGAAGCCCCTGGTTTGTCACAAACCCCCGGAAGGTGGTGGCTGGTGTCCCCCAGGCCCCCTCGCGGTGGCTCCGTTGGTTGGGAAGGCCCTGGGGCAGTGGCACAGGGGCCGATGCCAGTGCCAGGATGGGAATCCCAACGTCACCTTCCGCCACCAGCAAACTCCGCAAGTCGGTGTCGGACCCGGCGCGGCTGCGGAGCCTCACGGGGGACTGGTTCTGCGACGCCCGGGCCCAGCGCCACCGGCACCACCTGGGCTCCGACCTCGTCCGAGCCTCCATCCGCCGCAGGAGGCGGCCCCGGGGTAGGCGAGGGATGGGGCATGGGGAGCTGGGGACACGGGGGGACCAGGTCTCAGCCTGCTGAGCTCCCCGGTGTCCCCAGGAACGGGGGACCTGGAGCCTGGCGCCAGTCTGGGTGAGCTGGAGGCCATCGATGAGCCACTGGCAGAAGAGAAGGAGGATGAGGATGGTGTGTCAGAGACGGAGAGGTGAGGGCAGGGAAGGGAGGTTGTCACCCCACAGGTGCCCCAAGGCTGGTGGCATCTCACCGGTACCCGCTGGGAGCGGCTGGAGGGGCAGCAGAACCCGGGGTGAAGGGGATGGTGCAGCCAGGGCTGGTGTCTGACCATCATTCCAGGGCCTGGTTTCCCACCATCTGTCCACCACTGTGTCCCACCATCCCAGTGTCCGTCTGTCCATCATCCCAGAGTCTCCCACTGTCCCGGTGTCTGGCTGTCCACCAGGGACACCAAGCTAACAGTGCTCTCTCCCCACAGCTGCCCCACGGAGGAGGTGCAGGAGGTCACTGAGCTCCAGGTGGGTCCCTGGTGTGGGGTTTGAGCAGCACCCGACACCTCAGTGTTGGGGGGTCACTCTGCAGCACCCCCAGTGCCACCCCAAGATTGCACTGAGCTTAGACTGATCCCAAACCCTGGCGAGTGATGGGAAATGTCCCACAAAATGTCCTGTGGGGTGTCCCATGGGTCATCCCTCACCCTGTCCCCAGGAGCCCAGAGGGGCTGGGCTGGGGGTGCAGGGGGTGCCTGGTGTCCCTGTTCTCACCCTTCTGCTCCCAGCCCAGCCCTCCTGCCCACGCTGTGGAGGGGACCCCGGTGTCTCAGCCCCTGCTGCAGGGTGACAGCCCACCGAGGGAGCAGGACAGCCTGGCCCAGACAGGTAATTGGGGTGGGGGGTCGGTGCTGTGGGAATCTGGGGGGCTGGAACCCCCCAACTCTGCTCACCAGCCTCCTCCTGGCCCTGCGCCGTGGCTTCTCGCTGCTGTGGCCAAAAAAGGGACCTCCCCTCCTACCCACCCCTTGTCCTCGCAGGTGACATGGGAGGGGGGAAGCCCTTCAGCTCATCCAGCGCAGAGGAGGATGAGGAGGAGCCAGACTCTGCACACAGCAGCCACGATGCTGGGCAGGTCGGATGGGGGACTGGGGGGGCTGTGTGGAATTGGAGGGGCTGTATGGGACTGGGGGAGCTGGAGAGGGCTGTAAGGGGTTTTGGAGGGGGTGTATGAGGTCTTATAGGGTTGTAGGGTCTTGTGGGGGCTCTATGGGGTTCAGGAGCTCCATAGGGTTGGGTGGGTTGGAGGGGTTACATGAGTTTGGGGGGCTAGAGGGGTCTGTANTTGGGGGTCTGGAGATGACTCTGTGGGGTTTTGGGGACCTGGGGGGACTGAGCAAAGCCAGCTCAACATGGGCACCAGACACTGCCGGGAGCTGGGTGCCCTCAGTGGGGCTGGGGGCCCAAGGGGGGTGCTGAAATGCAAATGAAATACAAATCCTCTTTGCATTTCCAGAGACCTGAGGCGCCCCAGACACATCAGAGCCCCCCAGAGCCGCTGTCCCCACAGAACGGCCACACCCCCCCGAGCCTGCTGAGCACCAGCTCCTCTGTGTCCAGCCTCAGCTCCTCCACGGTGAGGGGCAGGGGCCGGGCTGGGGTGGGGTGCGTGGGGGTCACCCCACAGCCCCCCTGACCGTGTGACCCCTGCAGCTGAGTGGGAGCCTGATGAGCCTGTACAGCGAGGGGGAGCTGGGCAGGGTGGCCGTGAGGGGCTGTGTCCAGTTCTCCCTGCGCTACGACCCAGCCAAGAAGGAGCTGCAGGTCCACGTTCTGCGCTGCCGGGAGCTGGCCGAGGCCAAGAAGCAGCGCTCGGACCCGTGAGTGCCCCAGCCCCCGGTGGTGCTGCCCAGGGCATGCCCGCCCTGGCCCCCACTGCAGCCAGCTCGGATTTTGGCCCCAGGTACATCAAGACCTACCTGCTGCCAGACAAGTCCAACCGCAGCAAGCGCAAGACCGCGGTGAGGAAGAGGAGCTTGGATCCCGTCTTCAATGAGACCCTCAAGGTTTCTAACCCTGCTTTGGGGTGGTTTTGGAGGGTCCCAAATTGGATGGGTGGGGGTGGATAATCTCACCCTGTGTCCCCTCCCCACCAGTACAAACTGGAGAAGAGGGACCTGCAGGGCCGGACCCTGAACCTCTCTGTGTGGCACCACGACAGCCTGGGCAGGAACCTCTTCCTGGGCGAGGTGGAGGTCGCGCTGGGCGCCTGGGACTGGGCCAACACACGCCCCGAGTGGTTCAGTCTCCAGCCACGGGTGAGCCCCTTGCCCCCCCAGCCCGCCCTGTTCATGCACAGTCCCTGTAACGTCCCCATCCTCTGTAGATGCCCATCGCCTCAGACGGCCTCGCCAGCCGGGGCAACCTCAACCTGGCGCTGAAGTTCATCTCTGCCGGCTCGGAAGGTGAGAGAGGTCAGTGGGCAGCCGGGGTGGGTCTGGCGTGGCAGGCTGCCCCTGACCCCTCTGGCCTGCAGGAGGGGGGATGCCACCCACGGGCGAGCTGCACATCTGGGTGAAGGATGCTCAGAGCCTCATCCCGCTGCAGAGCGGCACCGTGGACGCCTTCGTGCAGTGGTAAGGGGGGGTGGCACCCTGGGGGCACCCAGAGGGGCTGCTGGGGTGTCCCCCCCTCACCCCAGTGCCACCGCAGCTACGTGCTGCCGGATGACAGCAAGGCGAGCCGGCAGAAGACGCGGGTGGTGAAGCGGAGCCTGAACCCCCTCTTTAACCACACCATGGTGTACGACGGCTTCCAGGCCAAGGACTTGGCCGAGGCGTGCGCCGAGTTCACTCTGTGGCACCACGAAGCCTTTTCCAAGCGCCAGCTGGGCGGCATCCGGCTCAGCCTGGGCACCGGTGAGGAGGAGGGGGACCCCAGCTCCTCAGGGTGTCCCCAGGGTCGTGGCTCGGGGCTGACGGGGTGCTCTCTCCGCAGGGAGCAGCTACGGGCTGCCCGTGGGCTGGATGGACTCGACGGAGGAGGAGCAGGGGGTGTGGAAGCAGCTGCTGCAGCAGCCCGGGCGCTGGGTGGAAGCGCTGCTGCCCCTGCGGACCAACCTGGTCCCCCGGGCATAGCCCCCCTTCCTGCCATGGAGCAGCAGGACTGCGGGATCTGCGGGATGGAGACCCGCAACACCATTGTGCGGGCGGGGCTCGGTGCCCTCCCCTTCCAGCAGCAATGAAGTGGCACCAGAGGACACATCTGGCAGCTTTTTGTTGCTAGGCGCACATCTGGTGGCTGTTTATCACTCTGGCCACCATTCCCTGGCTTCTCCTGCCGCTGTGGGGCTGGAACTGCTCCGTCCTACTGCTCTCATCATGAGGCTGTGCCCTCCATCGTTGTCTTCCCAGCCCCTGGGAAGACTCCCACACCAGGATGTCCCCACACCGGGCTGCCCTGGCCCACTGGGAGACCCCACACTGGTTCCCCTCCCTGGTCACTGGGAAGACTGGAGTCATTGGGATCACCCTGTGGGCAGGAACAGCCAAGTCCCCGAAGATTTCATTCGCAACCAGAATCTCTCAGGACAGCACCCCGTGCTGGGACTCAGGGGGTGACAGGTGATGGGTGACAATGACACAGACGCCAGGAATTACAGGAAAATCCTTTATTGGTTTCTGTCCCCCCTGTGCCAGCTTGGGCTCTGCCCGGTGGGGGCTGGGGTCAGCAAAGGGCCCCCCACTGCCACCGATGGCCACGTGTCCTCTGGCTCCTGGATGCCCTGGGTCCCCTGGGCGCTGGGCAAGCACAGCGTGGGGCCCGAGGTGGGATTCAGGGCTGGATGGGCTCCCCTGCCCACCTGCACCCCCTGGGAGCAGCTGGAGGGTGCAAAGTCCCGGAGCATCCCCAGGCTCAGGGACAGGGGTCAGGCCTGGGTGACTGTCCCACCCTGATGTCCCCAGCTTTGCATAGTCGTGGTGTGCAGGGCCCGTGCAGGGGGGACAGTCCGGCCGCGCTCAGGGTGACACCGGCAGCAGTGGCCTCTTCACCCGGGGAGGACGGGGACAGTGTTCCCCCCCGGCCTGGGGGTGCAGGGGCCTCAGATCCTGGTGCATAGGACAGAGAAGAGACATAGCAGGAAAGGTCCTGGGGGGCTTCACCCTGCGGGCCCCAGCCCCTCGCAGCCCCCAGGGACTGTGGGCAAGGGTTGGACTGCACTGGACCCCCCTGCAGAGGAAGGGGGAGGCATCCCCTGCACCCCCCTGGCCACAGGAACCCCCCGGACGCGACACAGACACCACCTCGGAGAGTTTAATGGGGCAGCCTGAGCTACAAGTGTCACCCCACAGCACACGACACGCAGCCCCCTCCCCAAAACAGCACACAGAAAGAGCATGGAGGAGAGGGAGTCCCCCAAGACCCCCAGAGCACACAGAGGCACAGCAAAAGCACACAGCAAGGCCCTGGCTCCGCTCCTGCGGTGGGAACGGGGGCACGGTGGGGGTGTCAGGGCAGGGTTAGGTACGCCAGGCAAAATGTGGGAGGGAAAAGCACCCAAGAGTCCATGAGGGAAGGAGGGGATGTCCCCATCCCCACGAACCTCGAGGCTGTGGGGAGGAAATGGAGCAGGGGGTGCCGAGAGTAGGACGGGGGCTGCTGGGTGCCAACAGGGGCCAAAGCGGGAGCCCCGCAGTTCCTGTGCTGCCGCGGGTGCTCAGGGTGAGGGGGCTGCACCCTGCTGTCGTGGGGCTCGGGGCTGTGTGGGGCTGCACCCCTGAGGGGCTCCGTGCTGAAAGGGGGCAGGGGGGACACACACCCCCTTCACTTCCATCCCTAACAACTCACAGGAAACAGCAAAACCAGGTGGGAAACACCCATCATGCAAACCAGGAGGGAGAGTCCACGCCCCCCCGCGCCCGGGGAGGTGCCAGGAAAGGGTGAAGCTCTGGGGGGGCGGGGGGCACCCCCTCCCCAGCGCCGCCGGCACCCAGAACCTACTGGTTGTCCTCTCTGGCAGCGTGGAAGGAAAGAGAGACGGGGCACAGCCCCCCACGTTAGACACAGCGATCCCATGGGCGCGGTGAGAGCACGGAGCAACACCGGGCTCACTCTGGGAGACACATTTGGGCCCCTCCCGCTCCCCACGGGGCTCAGAGCCAGGACTCAGCCAGACAGTGACAGACAGAGGAGGTGGCAGGACAGCCGGACACCGGCGAGGGGACAGGCAGGGGGACATGAGCGCCTCCATCTCCCAGATCCCCCCGCTGGGTGAGGACAGACCGGCACAGAGAGCCCTGGGACACAACACAGCGGCAGACAGGACACGCCCCAGGGTGACCCCAGCCTTGGCTTCAAGTTGGACCCAGCCTTGGACCCCGGACCCCCCTTCCACCCCGGATCCCGGCGGGAGCGCGGGGCCCTTACAGCGTTTGGTAGGTGCTGTCCTTCGACTTGATGAACTTGATGACAAAGAAGGCGACGGCCTGGACGCACAGCACCAGCACGATGCCACCGATGAAACTGGCTGTGTCAAAGCCGGGCGGGTGAAACTCAGGGCTGCCTGTCAGCGGGGCACTGGTGGTGGTGGTCCCTGGTGGCCGGGGAAAACAGGAGGTTTGGGGAGTTATGGGTGCTCTTGGCATCCCTGAGCATAGATGTTCCCACCAAAGAGGGGGGATTTGGGGTCCGTGCAGACCCCAGTGGCTGCACTGGGAGGAATGGTAGCTCCCAGTTCGGGGCTGGGATGTCTCCCCCAGGATGTGGATGATGGGATGGGCTCAGCCCCTTCCCGTGCCAGAGCAGCTGGAGCTGCAGGAAAGGAGCCAGTGGCAAAAAGATCCCGGTGGGATCAATAATTCAGCAGGCTCAGGGCTCCGGTTACCCGCTGTAATTAGCCCAGCGCTCTCCAGTTCCCGCTTCCTGGAAGAGGCTCCTTCTCCACTCCCAAGCAGGCTGGAGCCTGCAATTCCCAGCAAGGAAGGAATCAGGGCTTGTTCTTGGAGGGCTGCTGGCTGTCAGGAGTCCCCAGCCCTGCCCGGGCATTGCCCAGGGCAGAGAGAGGGGGCAGGGACAGAGCTGTGACCTGGGACAGCAGGCTGAGCCATTGAACCAGCCCTGGGGGCAGCTCCCCTCATCCCTCCCACAAGAATGGGAAACACAGAGGGAAGTGCCTTGTTGGGACTGGTCACTGCTCCCTGGGGCATCCAGGACCCACATCCCACCCCTCCCCAGGCCACTCACTTGAGGAATGTGTCACTGGCTCCTTGCTGTGGGACCGTGGAGGCTCCTCCGTGTGGGACTTCAGTGCTGGAGGAGGCAGGGGCAGAGGGAAGGGGGTAAAAAGGGTGTCAGGGGGCATTGCTGCACACCCCTGCACCCCTGCTCCTGTCCTGGGGGAGGGACATCCCCATGGCCCTGGCAACCACAGCAGCACCTCTGTCCCAAAGGTAAGAGGCTCTGGGTGGTTCGGGGCCCTGGGGTTACCTCGGCACACGGTGCTGCTGTTGTAGAGTGCACAGGTCTCCCGCACTGCTGACCCTCTCCGCACACAGCTCCCTGTTTCTGCGGGAAGAGGGAGCAGAGTTTTCCCAAGGATCCCAAACCAGTTCAGCCAATGGTGTTTGGGCCCAGGGTTGCCCTGGGCACCTGAGGGTTTGGGATGAGGAGGCCTCATTCCCGAGGGTAGGCATCCACCTGAGGGTCTGTGAGTGGAGGCTGAGGGCTGCACCCCCGCAGGGCAGAGCCCCAGACAGGGGCGTTGTAAACAGCTGGGGTGGACCTTGACCATGAAAGCAGCTGGGACTGGGCATCCAAGGGTGCTGAGTGCCAGCACGATGCAGGCATGGCCCCACTGCAGTGACAGGGGCTGGGGAGGGCTGATGGGAGCTCCTCTCTGTGCCCTCCCAGCCGAGCCCCTCACCTGGCTCCTCAGGGGTCCCGCAGCCCACCCAGACGCAGTCAGTGCCGTTGTGGGAGTGGGCTCTGGCCGTGCACATCTCACAGGACCTCAGCTCGCCGCACTCTTCTGCCAAAGCCAGGGAAAAGGGGTGAGGGCCAGCACCCATCCCTCCGGCAGTGGGGTGGGGGCTGGACCCCCAGCCCCATGGAGGGGGAATTCTGATGATTCAGCAGGAGGGATGAAGGCTCATCCCACAGCACCAAACCCACCACCAGCCCATCTCGGTGGGGTGTTCTTAGCATCAGCAGCCCTCCGGAGTGGGCACCCCACAGCTCCCAGACCCACCCGGGATGCACAGGGCTCACCCATCGCTCACAGTGCAGGAAATATCCCCCAGCCCCAGCGCTGGGGTCTGGGATCTTTTGGTGGAGGTTGAAATGAGATCAGGCGGCAGCACCAGCCTGGTGGGGGGCGTTACCTGAGCAGTGTCGCCCCTCTGCCCACCCAGGCCATCCCCCAGGACCCCCCGTTCCCGTGGGCCTGGTGAGTGCCGTGAGTCACTCGGGTGTTTGCGGAGCTGCTCTTCCCCCCCACCCCGATCATCATTAATTTACAGCGCTCACTGTCGGCGAGGGAGGCTGCGACGAGCTGCGACCGGACCCTGCCTGCCCCTCGCTGCGTCCCACGCCCGCGCTTGCACCATCCCGGGAAGAGCCGGGAGCCATTCCCCGCCCTGGAAGTGTTTCCAGGCTCTCAGCGGGGAGAGAGCCCTATGTTTCTCCTCCCAGGGCTCGCAGGAGGCTGTTGAGGGCTGGCATTCCCCCGGGCTGGCTCCGCAGGGGCCGGAACAAGCACAAGGCATCCCTGCCGGCAGCGCTTCCCACCGCACCACTTCCCTTTGGAGGGACCAGCTGTAGCCCCTCAGCTGTTAGGGCTCCCTAAAACCCATGCGTGGCTGATAGAAAAGCCCCTTTCCTTCTTTCCCAGGAAAAGCCAAGGGGGCAACTGGTGGCGTAAGGCAGGAGGTGGAGATGCTGCGGCCCCATTGCCATGGCTACGGGAGGGGGAGGTGGGCACGCCGCTGGGCCCCCCCTTCCACCATTTGGAGACCTGCCGGGAGCCAATGGGAAAGTAGGACTTTGTTCGCTAGGGTTTAGGCAGGTTTGTAATTTATTTTTATCGCGGCAGGCGCAGGAACAGACGTTTGAGCCCAGCGTTGTCAACTCCCGCTCCTGCCATCAGGTGTGGGGAGGGAGAGGGAATAAATGGGGGCAGCGGGACCGGCCGAGGGCAGCCCCATTGCCGTTGGTGCTCTGGGAACACGCGTGGGTCCCACTGGGATAAGTCAGGGTGGAAATGTCTCCCGGGAGCAGCAGGGGGATGGGACAAGGGGAGCAGAAGGAAGCCTGGGGTTTGCATAATTAATGCCCGGAGTTGCAGCACCTCGGGAAGCCGGTGACGGCTCCGTTCCCCTCTCCCCACCACGGTCCGCGAGATCCCCATACTTTTTGGGAAGGAGGTTGGATCCTGCACGGCTCTTATCCCGCTGCAGCCCAGGGCACCCCCTGGCCCTTGGGGGTCCCGGCCCCCCGGAGCACGGCAGGGAGCAGGAGCAGGGGTTCCTCTCCCCCAAACCAGGGTCGGGCGACGGAGTTTCGTGGGGGAGAGGGGAACCCCTGGAAATAAAACAAACCCCCCAAAAAGTTCAGCTGCCCTAAATATGCAAAACCCCGAGTTCCCCCTGCCCACGCCCCCCGGCCGTACCTGCACGGGTGGGAGCGGGTCCCTGCGCGCACAGGAGCGCGCACAGGAGCGCGCAGCGCAGCGCCCCGGGACCCGGCGGGGCCATGGCCCGGCCCGGCTCGGCTCAGCCCGGCTCGGCACGGTCCCAGGGGGAGGTGTGTCCGCGGATCTCCCGGGAGAGCGGAGCGGAGCAGATGCGCACCCGCGGGAGGCGGCCCCGGCGGCGGCGGGGGAGGGGAGGCGGCCCCGCCTCGTCCCGCCCCGCCCCGCCCCCGTAGGCCCGGCCCGGGGGGGTGAGGGTCTCTCTCGAGGGGCATCGCCCACCCATCACACACCCCCACCCTATCACACAGCCCGGCCCTGGAAAACCCGGGGCTGTACGCTCTGTACCCACTGTGCTCACCTGTGCTCACCTGTGCTCACCTGTGCGCATCTGCATACCCTGCACACACCTGCACCCCCTGCACACACTGTGCACACCTGTACACACCTGTACACACCTGTACACACCTGTACACACTTGTACACACCTGTACACACCTGTACACGCCTGTACACACCTGTACACACCTGCACACTCCTGGACACAGCTGCACCCCCTGCACACACTGTGCACACCTGTACACACCTGCACACACAGCTGCACACCCTGCACACACCTGTACACACCTGCACACCCTGCACACACCTGTACACACCTGCACACCCTGCACACACCTGCACGCACCGTGCACACCCTGCACCACACACCTGCACATCCCACCCACGCCGCACACGGCTGCACACCCCGCGTGCCCTGCTCCCGGCCCGTGCACAGCACACCCGGCACAGCGTTCAAGCCCTGCACACGCTGCACACCCTGCACGCACAGCACTCACTGCGCGCTCAGAGCACACGCACTGCCCCTGTGCCCGCCCCAGCCCCGTGCCCAGGACATTTCCGTCCTTCCCGGCGCTGGCGCGGGTCCCCCCCGGGGCCGGGTCCCCGTGTTCAGCACCGCGAACAGCTCCAG
>VZRN01004331.1:249542-289922 GCA_013397935.1 Dasyornis broadbenti
CCTTTAAAAAAGTTTTTGTTTGTGAAAAAAAAAAAAAAAAAAAAAAATCCAATCTATCCTTTCCCTGAAATGACACTCTCCATGATTCCTCAGCCATCTGGGACCTCCGGGAGCCCCTTCCCTGGCTCTGGCCTGGTGCTCTGGCTCTGATAAGAGGAGAAGCAGTGAAGGTCACCGGCTGCGGCGGCGGCTCCGGGCTGAGCCCGGGGAGCCGGGACGAGGCTTTCCCAGCGAGGGGAAGGGGGGCGGCGGGGGAGAGGCTGCCGGGAGCAGCAGCCAAGCACTGCGGGCGAGGACACCGGGAGAATGTTTAACCAGGGAAGAAGGGAAGGGAAGGCAGCCGTGCCTGCCCGGACTTGCAGCCCCGAGCCAGCGGCTCCCAGGATGGGTGAAAATGGCTGCACCGGGGAGCAGGAGGCAGCTACTGCGGAGCGCCAGCTCGGGCTCTGCGCTTTGGGAAATGCTTGAGGTTCACCCCAGCCTCATGTGGGAAGGGGGGAGGAAGGAGTAAGAGCTGCGACACGAGGGCAGAGCTGGCAGGGCAGCCCAGCACTTCCAGCACAGCTGCTCTGTCTTGCAAAGGTTGGTTTTGGCACCTCTCTTCCTCCCCTACTGCTTTCAAAAACATTGAGCTCACTTGGTGGCCCAGAGCTCTGCGATTTTGCAACGATACTCAGAGATGGTCCCTCTATGGCAGCTGCTTCTCAGGGATCCCCACACAGGCTCAGCTCACTCGGCAATCAAAGATTTAAGAAAAACAAGGAACCAAAGGAGATTTAAAAGACTCCAACAACTAACCTTCCCTACCTGTCCACAACCCTTCTGTTCACGATCCTGCAATTTTGCTTCCTGCCCTGGGATGGGATTTGGGAGCAGAGGGTGTTTCCAGCAGGCTTGCAGGGACAAGGCAGCGTCCCTCGTGCTGCCAGGAAGCCAGAGGGGCCGCCTCCACCCACGGCTGTGCCCACACAGCAGCATCCTTGTGCAACAGGCAGAGTGCGAGGGACATGTCCCCAGCACCCCAGGCACGGCCCTGCCTGACACACCGTCCATCGGCGCTCAGGGAATATGGCACTTCTCCGTATTTCAGGCGACAGGAAGACTCAGTCCCCTTTCCCAACAGGGGCTAAGTCTAGTTAAGGCAATCTCAAATTAAGCCAGGTTTGGCATTTGCAGGTTCCTTGCTTCCCTGTGTGATCCTGCTGTCAGCCCAGGTTAGCTCAGGGCCCATTTTTCCCAGTAACCTGTCTCCCAGAGCAGCCAGAGGAGGATGCTCTCAGAAAGAGCAGTAGAACAAGGCAGAGCCTCCCTCACCCCCTCACCCATCTTGCAGCAACCATCCCTTTGCATTTCCGAGTCTCTCCACTGCACCATGGCTCACCGGTACTCCCGGGGTTTGTTCCCTTTTCCAGAACCTGGAACTAGTGCTGCTCAGATGTTCCCAGCCCGTCGGGATGCCTGGCTGCCTACGCCCTCCGCATCCTGCCCGCAGACAAAGCTGATGGCGCAGCCATGCACGGAATCTCTGGGGTCTCACTGGATCCCAGCTCGATCCACACCCCAAAGCCCATGCTCCAGGCCATCTCTGCCCCGGCCAAGATTAAAATGCACACACACACACACACACACACACACACACACACACAAGCATTCGGTAAGAACTCGATGGCACAAGCTGAAGCCATCAATCAACTCCCAAGCAGGATTTCCAGCAAGCCTCGGGCAGGGCCTGGCGTTCCAGGTATCAGCAACATCATTAAAGGAGGCGAGGCAGGGAATAGAGAACAGGCACAGGCTGGTAAAATACTTTAGGAGAGGCAAAAAGATGGGAGAGTTGGTCTTAGTGGGACACACACCCCATAATAGCTGGGCCCATAACTTCAAAAAGGCTTTGGAATTGCTTTTTGCATGACCCTTACCAAGTCATGTCCAAATTAAAATACACATCAGGGGTATTTGGGTTAGATTTCCAAGATATGTTCATAATCTGTGTAAGGTAACATAAAACAGCAATAAAACTGAGGTCAGCTAGTTCAAATTCCCCATTTTCCCCTGCCGGTACTGGATCTATAGTGAGCAGCCTGGGAATTAATTCACAGGGTTAGTGAGGAGAAGAAACGTTCTCTTAAAATTAACTAATGAATTATAATAACAAAATTAGGGTAGGTTAGGTCTGATGTAACTGACGGGCAACTCAGTTCACACACACGATGTTTTTAGGCACACAAACTCCCCTCCCTAGGTGGAAGGGAGAAGAAGCAAAGGCAATACCAGCATTTAAGTCCCTGTGTTAAAAGTATGGTCACCCCACTAAAAAAAGCACCTCTCAAACTGCCCTGGCCAGGCCAAAGACCACCACAGTGCCTGGTGTTCACAGAACCTCTCCCCACACCATCTCCCTGCCTTAGGCACTGGATTTGAAATTTTAAAACACAATCTCAGCATAAATTGGAGAAATCAGCCCGGCAGGGTCTGGCCACCGCTCAGAGCTGACCACAGATGTGTCTCAGCGGGGCAGTGGCTCTGGTTTCCCAAGAGCGGGAAGCTGAGCAACCATCCCGCCCTGGTTTTACATCCCTCTGTGCAAGGCTCCTCTCGGCAAAGCAGTCCAGGAGATTTGAGGAAGGTAAAGGCAGCGTTCAAAATAAAAAAAGTCCCTCCTCACATTGCACCCAAGGCACTCAGCAGCCTCAGAGCTGGGAAGCACACCCCACACAGGGTGGTCTGGAATTAATACTCAGGGGTCAGAGGGGAAAGAATTGTGCACTATTGCCAAAAACCCGATTATTTGACAGTGGGATGCAGCAGAGAACTGACATTTAAAGCCCATTTTCTTGCAGCACTACCAGTATTCACTGGCAAGGAAGAGCCATCAGATCAACTGTCTGCTGTTGCACTGAGAAAACCAGCTGAAAATGTCCTTCATCCAAAAGGCCACACGGCCGCAACAGGATCATCCATCTTTACTTTAAAAATCCCTCAGGATGGAGGGTTTATATGTGCTCTGCCTGGTGGCATCGAAAATCTGGAGCTTTAGCTCTCTTTTAAATAAGCAACCGTTACACCCCCTCCAGCTAAATCCCAATGCCGCATCCTCAGTGTCCGTGAGGAGACCTTTTGGAAAGGCAGAGCACAAAGTCCTGCCAAAGCTGGAGGGGGAGGGAGAGGGGAGATATGCTGCTGGTTGTCTGAAAACCCTTGGCACATCTTTGGTTATGGGATGAAAAGGATGTGGTGCAAGGTTTGGCCACCTGATTCTGTAAGAAGCGAACCCAGGAGAGAAGGGAAGGAGGGGATGGGAGCGTGGCTAATCCGACCATTCGTCCTCATCGAACTCAGAGGAGTCGTCCTCGGAGTCGCTGTACTCCACTGCGATGCGGCGCGACAGGATCGTGGCCACATCATTCCCTACAACGTCCCGCTTCTCCTGCTCCCGCTGCTCCTCCACCTTGCGCAGCTGGAAGCCTGTCGGGAAGAAGGGATCGGAGGTAATCACGCTAAGGTCCTGGTCACACTGAAATCTCTCTGTCACAGTGCTCTGAGCAAGGCAGGCTGGGACTGTTGGGATAACACTGATGGCGAATGACAGGCTGGGTGAGGGGGTGGAATGGGAAGCAAATCCCTTCTGTGCCCCTCCAAGGGATAACCCCACTGCTGTCCAATCCCCAACAAACCTGGATCACCCCAATTCCAGCACCACCATCTCAAAAGGTATAGGGGGAGGCATAAAACCCAGCAAGCTGCCCATGAGGGTGGGCACACAAGGACGGACCACAAGGGACAAGCCTTGAGCAGCAAGGCAGTCACACTGCTTCCAGGAGAAAGCTCCCAAGGGTTTTCCAGAGGCAAAGGAGAATGCTGGCATGGAAACACAACCTTACCTTGCCGGATAGCTGAAAGCAGATCACTCCTGGCATCGCTAACTGCGGGCAAGGATGACTTGGTCTTGGATGTAGAGGTGTCAGAGGGTGGAGGAGGGGGCGGTGGGCCATCCAGGCCACTGGAAGCCAGGGGTGGTGGGCCGGGAGGAGGCGGGGGAGGCGGGGGGGGGGGTGCAATCCCACTGCCCGGCTGTGACAGCGGAGCTGGGAGAACACTGGAATAGTCGGCTGCNGTGGGGTTCCCGGGGAGGGGAAGCCCATGGGAGGTGGTGGAGGCGGGGTGACTTCCGTCAGTGGCGGCGGTGGAGGAGGAGCCGGAGGCGGAGCAAAGCCCGGCCTGGCTGCCGAGGGGGAGCCGATCGGAGGAGCTGGTGGCGGGTGGCTCGGGCTAACCAGGCTGGATCGTTTGGGCCCTCCAGAACCAGAACCTCTTTGGTTGTCTACAGGATAGCTGTGGCAGCAGAAGGAGAGAGACAGGGAATTAGTCCTGAGGCCAGACCAGACTGTACAGTCTCAAAGTTAATGGAAATCATGTGTGTTTGCTGCAGTCCATACAAAAAAAAAAAAATCCACGTTCCAGCTTTAACTGCTGTTTCCATGAGACCTCACTCCTTGGTTTTAGTTCCCTCACAGTGTTTCTTTTGGCCTACACCTCCAGAACAAAGGAAAGCTTCTAGGGATGGCAGGAATGCTGCCCTCCATCCCATCTCCGAGGCTGACAAGAACACAAGCCACCTCCCCTCTGTCAGAGGCCAGGCAAGCACGTCTGAGCTCGGAGCAGCCTCCTGGCTCCAGAGCTCCTGCCATCACCCCTCCTCACCGAGGTCAGGCTCGTGACACGCCAGGCAGGGATCAGGGATGTCTGCCGGGATAAACCACGTGAGGAGGGTGGGGGTGCCAGGAAAGCACATGCTCTGACCACCTGCTAGGAACAGAGCCCTCCCTGGATTGCAAGGCTCAGAGCTGGAAGGTGGCAGCCACGTCTCTGCGCTCGCCATGGAGAGTGAGGGGAAGGACATGGAAACCCAACAAACTCTTATGGAAAACACCAATGCATGAGGGATGGAATCTCCCATTGTGAAGGCTCTGTTCATCCCACAGGACCTCAATGTGAGAGTGTGACATCCTATGTAAGGCAAGCCCCAAACCGACATCTGCCATGGCAAGACAGAAAAATAAGGTGTATTTGCCACAAAAGCATCACCATTTTTAACAGTGCTGATCCAAAACAGAATCCTGGAGATCAAACCTACCTCCCAGGGTTCCTTAAAAAACAAGCACCAAAACAAAACCAGAGAGGGGAGATCTGTGGGGCTGGGCAGAGATCTAAGCAACTGCATAAGGCAGTGAAAGCTTCATCTGAGCGCTCGTGTCTGCTCTGCCCGAGAGGCACAGGCTGCCGAGTGCAGTGCTGGGTCTCTCTGACACATCAGAACAGCCTTTGCTGCAGCATTGCTGCCTTTGGATAAGATGGAGACAAGCCAAGCAGCCCTGTCTATCAGACAGACTTTCTCTTGTTCCTCTTGACTCTGTTTTAATGTCTTTAAAAAAAAGAAAAAGTCTACTCTTGTTTTGCCCTCTGCGTCTTGAGCCACTGCTGGACCATAACTCTCATCTCTGGAGGTGCTTGGGAGTCACCATTTCATTCAATCCGAAGTAAATGACCCGAACTTGCACCCAAGTCTCTGGGAAGGAGGTAGCTGCTGTGCTCAAGTCCTTGAAATTTAAATACATCTCCATCTCCAGTGCCCACATCGTGCGTTTCCCAAAGATCAGAGCCAAAGAGGTTAAAGCAGCTGTTCTTTGCAAAGCTCTGTCCTGGAATATCCTGAGTAGGAAGGGACTCACAAGGATCATCGTGTTCAACTCCTGGCCCTGCACAGGACACCCCCAAGAATTCCACAATGTGCCTGAGAGCCTTATCCAAATGGAACATAGGGAACAAAAGTCCACGCTACGGAACAACTGCATTGGAAAACCTGGGCAGCGGAGCCAAACCATTCACCGGACGCTGCTGCGGAATAAATCTGCTGCAGTTCTCCCCTTCCACCTGGGAATGGTGACAGTGGCTGGGATTCATGGAGAGCTGTGCTGCCTGTGCCTCTGTCCCTACCTGCAGTTGCACCTTCCCTCCAGACAGGAGCATTCTGGTCCCTGTACAACACCCATTAGGAAGTTCTGCTGAACTATCTCAGCCTGCCTCATGTCATCCTTTTACACCACCTACTACTCCTTGGTGACAGAAGGGATCCCGTAGGCTTACCTAAATTCCACCGGGGGTGGAGGCAGGCTGTCATCTGGGAATGAGGGAGGTGGTGGCACAATAGAGTCAGTCTGCGGCGGTGGCGGGTAGCAGTTCCCATCCATGCTTTCATTGGAGCCGATGCTGCCATTCTGATACACCATATTGGAGGGGTACCTGGGAAAAGCAAGACGAGCAGTTTGTTTAAAGAGCTCAAGGCAATGTCTAAAGTTCATTTTTTCCCTAGAGAGTTGTCCAGAGAGGCTGAGGCTGCCACATCCCTGGAAGTGTCCAGGGTCAGGTTGGACGGAGCTTGGAGCAACCTGGGATAGTGGGAGGTGTTCCTGCACATGGCAAGGGGTGGAACTGGAAGGGCTTTAAGGTCCCTTCTGACCCAAACCAGTCCATGATTTTATATCATTAGAAAAACTCCCTTTATTTCCCAAAGACTCCGTATGGAGAGCCACGTATACCTGTATGTGACTGCTCTACGTAATCCTTTGGTTAAAATCTGCTCAGATGCTGCCCTGTTTGTTGCTGCCGCACACCAGAACAGCAGGAGTATGTATTTTAATAAACAAGCAAGCACCTGAATAAATGTATTTTTTGTAACACTTGATTTTGTAAAAACACTTAGGAGTGTTTTGACCAACTGGGACTTCAAGAACTTGCAGTTACACTCAGTATCATCAGTGGCAAATCCACGAGATACTCAAAGATGCAAAAAACCAAGCTTGAGAATAGAATATCAAAATGGACCCAAGAAGTAGCAATGCCATTAAAACAAGTATCCAAAGCTGGAATAGTACTGAAAAGAGACTCTCACACTTTCAATGGGCTCATTTCACTGTGGGGTGGGGGAACCATTCCATTTCTGGGGGCTCTGGACCCCAAGTGAATCCAAATGCAAGAACATTCTCACATGAGAAAAGAGAGGAGCAAGAAAATGGTGCTGTTGTGCTGCTCGATTCCCCTGCTAGAAACCAAACCTGTTCTCCTATTAAACTAAAAGCAAGTTTTATTTTTAGCTGGAGAGTGTGATTTAAAGAGAGATTTTTTTCTTATATGAAAGGAAGCTGCAAGGAAGAAGAGCATTGTGGGGAATTCGGTCTGCTTCCAGCCTTGCTGGTGTCAAAAGTTAAATGAATTCCCAAGCCAGAAGTGCTAAAGAGAGATCTGTAGCTTGAAATACTTGGATGGGGACAGCCCCCGCTTCAACTTTAGGGTGTGAAGAGCCATTTGCGAAATGTAACAAAGCCACCTCACAATGGCACCGAGATGCCATCCTCGGCTGGGTGTGAGGGAAGGGCATCGCCGTGGGGCAGAGCCAAAGCTCCCAACACCTCTGTGCCCACAGGCAGCAAGAGCAGCTGAAACCGTTCCCGCCACCTTGTTCCAACCATGCAGCTCCCTGATTTATTTGGCAAATTTTAAATCAGCAGACGGATTTACTTTGGAGAATCTGATTAGTGGCAGTATCGATCTGCAGATCCAGAGGAGCTGCAGCGCAGGGTGAACTGCATCCCAATCACCCAGCCCCAGACTTGCTTACCCAGCAGGACCGTGCTTGTCCTTTGACTCGACAAATTCTTGTCCCATTTTCAGCTTCTCCCACTCCTCTTTCCGCGTTTTGATTTTCCGTGGATTCACATTTCCTCGGTTCGGATTCTCCTTTTTCTCTTTCTAAGAGAGAAGGAATCAAACACAAGCTTTGTTTTGCTTTAAATTCACTGGGACTAGAGAGGAACAGACCTGGAGCAGTTACAAGAAGATAAGACTCTCAAAGAGGATTTTTAGTTTACTTTCCCAATTGCTGCACTCTCCAAAGATCTTCATATAAAAGATCTGGAGCACAGACAACATAAAAATGCCAGACAACATCAGGTTCCCCAGTGCAGCCCAGACACACCACACACGATGCCATCGTCACCCCTTGGCACAAGCACCTTGAGGAGAGAGTAAAAGCTCGGTTTCCCACATCAGTTCAGGTTTTGGCCTCTGCGTCGAGACTCCCAAATCTCACCTGATGGTGTTCAGTGTTTAGGAGTGCAATATGGACACTTGCTGACAGAGAAGTGGGCTTTAGCTGGCCTCACTCGGAATTCTAACACACCCTCAATCTCTCCTTTGTTACTTCTCACTGAAGAATCACAGTCTCTTTTCATACTTAATACTCCAGTTGCTCAGAAGCTAAATAAAGTATGTTAAGACTACATCTCTTATGCTATGATATAATTTAACATTAGGGCCCAAAGATGGTGGCATTCGGAAAAAAACAATTAAAGGTATCTTTGTTCTCTTTTTTTAATTAACAAAGATGAGGGGAAAACCAGATAAAAACTTCACTGAATTGATCCCTCGGAAGTGCAAAAGTGCAAACCTGAGTTTTGGATAGCACACTTGGAGTCCAAGATTTATTAACACTTCCCACTTCCTATTCCCTTCCTCACCCTATGTTTCCGCTTCTCCTTCATGATATCCTTGGTGTCCTGAAGCATTTTCTCCTTCCAAAGGTCAAAGAAATATGAAGGATCTGTGTAGAATTTAAGCGCCTCTTTGCCATCATCCCTGGAACAGGGAGAGGGAAAAAACACACAGAAAAGGATCAAGTCACACATTTGTTTGAAGGAAACACAAGGCACAATCTCAGATGACAGTTTAAAAATGCAGCGAGATGGTCAGAAGTCCTGCTCTTGCCTCTGCCCCCCACTTCAGAACAGGAAGAGATCCCCAGCCTCACTCATCCCAGCTCTCCCCCTTCCCATCCCTTCTGCCCTCACACTAAGCCTCCATTACTCAGCACCTGAAGAGCTCAACTGCTCGGAACAATCACCAAGAGAGCAGCAGGTCTCTCACTTCAACTCCCTTTTGTTTGTGCTGTATTTTGGTGTGAAAAAACCTCCTTCTCCAGCTCAGGAACCCTAAATCAGACCAGCAGCGTCCTTGAAGCTCCTGAGTGAGCGCACACACACTCCCTCTCCTCCCACTTTGCAGTGCAGCCGCGTCTGGCAGGAGACAGCTGCCTCCAGCTATCTGTAATTACTTTTTACCTGCTCAAAAGATATTTATGGATGTGGGATAAGTCTCTGGATTCTGACCCCCTTTGTTTCTACTACCTGCAAGATGGAATCAGAGCAGGACTGCTCAGAACTGGTTACACATCCAGTGTAGGTCCCACCAGATGTCTCAGACCAGGCACTGGAGGCCACAGGAAGCGTCTCCAGGAGCCCGCTGCACCCACCTGGGTGAGAGTCACCTCCAGGTGGATGCTCAGCACCTTGCACTGCGGCTCTTTGGAAAGGAGCCACAGGGCTACGGAGAAGCACAAGAAAAATGCCTCATCTGCAGCACACCCAGTATGGTTCTGCAGCGCCAGCCAAGCCCAGCCCCAAGGCAGTCACAAAAGTGACAGTAGGAAACCAAAGACATCATTTCCTAGCTATGTTCATTTGTATGACCTCAAAAGCAAAGTTCCACATAATCCAAAGGATGGAGATTTCCTGAGGGATCTGATTAGCAACTCATTTTCCCAGTGGAAACAGCTACTTCAGTCCAGCACAGGACAGGAAAGGACCTTCCCAGCAGGCTGGGAGGAAGAGATTCTTCTCTGCGAGGGAACAAGAAGGTATTGCAGTCCTACCTGTAAGGTGAGAGGATGTTGAGAGGTGGGGGAGTATTGCAGGTCCCGTAGGTTTCGAGGACAGGCACAGGGAGAGAATCTCTGTCAAAGAGCTTCTGGTCCTGAGTGGTGGAGCTTTTGAAGGCCTTCCTGGTGTTAATGCCTTGCAGGGAGACTGTGAGGAAGAGAAGAGAGCAAGTGAAGAACAGTTTGACCCAGGCAAATGACACTGAAGCCCAAGCAGTGAACGTCTGATTTCAGTTGGAGTTCTTGGCATGCTTTGCACTTCTTAAGGTCAGGTTCCTTTTCCCACAGATCCCTTGGGAAACCCATCAAATCTCCATAGTGCTGTGCCAAGATCCGCTGCTCCATCGACACGACTTTCCCTGGAGCGGCCCGTGGGGTTTGGAATCCCAAAGACCAAGCTCAAGCAGCTCATCCACTGCCACCCAACTGCTGGAGAGCCAGTTCCCACACGGAAAGACACTGAAGAGCAAAGCTGGACCTGGCCAAAGGCTGCCAGCTGTGCTCTACTGGGAGGCAGGGAAACAGCCCCTCGTAGCTCCAGAGAACACATTCCAACACCCATGGCAGTGTCACGCTGGGTTTATGGTGCTGAACTAACCACGCTGACTCAACGAGAACCTTCACCGTGCTTGGCCTGTGCTCCACTCCATTACCTTCCTCCTCTTTGGGATCCAGCTGAGTGACTTTGACTTGCAAACGGTCAACTCTCTCGACGAGAACGCTCACCCGAGAAGCAAAGGTGTTGGCTTGAGTAAACAACTCTCCAAATATGTCTTCTGCAGATTTACCTGCAATATTAAGGCGTCCACATTACCCTTATGAACCACATCAGACCATACTCAGTCTCCCAGCTTGTTTTCTCGAAGAAAGAAGAAAGCAAGAAAGAAAGAACCAACCACTCTTCTTTTCAAGCTCGCCAGGGTTGAGTTTAACATCCAGGAAGAAAATGCTTTGTTCCACCAAAACCTGACATTTCCAAGGGATCTTCAAGCAGTAAGATAGCAATTGAGACATGCTTTAAACTCTATTAAAGTAATGAACTAAAGAGGGCTGACAGCACTACACTGGTCTGAATGTGGATGGATCTGAAGGTCCTTTAGGATTCTCTGCCGTTCTGGTTATCAGACAAGGAAATAGTTAGATTTTTATTGCTCTGGAGAATCTCAAAGGCTCCCAGTCTCCAGCAGGCCTGCCTCCAGGGGAGCTGGCACATATTTACAAGCTCAAAGCACTCTGGAAGTAGAGTGCAGACCCAGTCCTGGATCCCGAAGCTGGAGCTGTAGCCGCAGCCAACAGCACTGACCCTGCTGTTCCTTCAGGTGGCAGTGTCTGAAAAATTGATGCATTCACGTGGATTCTAAATCAAAACCAAAGGGGAACTTTGCAATCAGGGACATTCTCTCCAGAACAGCTTGGACTGCCCAGTGGGCTGCTATGACAAACACCATCCACGGTTTGGGCTGCGAGAGCGCCCGGGGCTTGGATCAGGAGCTGCACCAGTTAAAGGAGACACAAAAACATGGGCCTGTCCTTAGGAGTTTAAAACCTACAGTGCAACAAGAGATGGCCACAGGTAGACAGCGGTGGGAGAGTTCGAAGAAACGCAAGAACTTCAAATGAGTCCTGTCTTTCTGTTCTGCTTCTGGGCACAACCCAAGTCAGGGAGCCCCAAGCATGGCGAGGACAGCGCAGAGCAGAGCAACTTGGCACCGACCGCAGACACAGGCCCGTGGTGTTCCCACTGATGGGAAACATTTCCAGCCACGGCTGCTGAGTACAAGGCTGCTCCCAATAAGCAGTCTGGTTTTGAAGTGCATCATCATATGGTCAACAGTTTGTTCTGGAATCTATTACTCCTAAGGATCCTCTCTGACATTCAGGAAAGACACACTAGCTGGAAGTATAATTTCAATGGTGATTTTGGGAAACGTGGTTGTCTGCAGAGTCCCATCAGAGAGACAAAGCGCCCCTTGCACAAGGCAAGGCGAGGGCATCCCCCAAAAGCCCAGCTGCACAAACACTCCCAGCTATCTAACCTGACATATCAGCTCCTTGTTCCTGCTCCCGGGAGATCTCCTTACACTGCCAAGCACGGGGAACCAGCCGGGTTAAAATTCAACCTTCTCCACCCATTTTGGTGGCAATGCCAGCTCCAAGCGGTTGTAGAAAGCAAATGCTGAAGGTTAACTTCAACTGACCTCTTCCTTGCACCCTCCCAGACAATGCAGACTCCATATATGCTCAATTAACAAACTCAAACTCATGAGAAGGATTTTACGTTTGGAGACCTAAGGGCCAGGTAGTTCTTGCTATAGCTGTGTTTCATGAAGCACTCTCCATGTTCAACATCAGCACAGACCAGCTCTCCTATATGACCAAAGACAGTAAAAATTTATCTGTGGGAAAATGCGAAACCTTCCACCAACAGCTCAAAAAACGAAGCGTTGTAATTTCGTTTTTACTTTCAGGAGAAGTGAAAAACACTTCTGAATTTCACAAGAAACTGTAACAAGCACTAGGGGAAAAACTGAGTCTTTGGTTTGCAAAGTGTATTTCAAATATAAAATAATATGTAACAGCATTTTCTACACTGGTTTTGACCCTGGAGGGAGAAGAAGAGATGGCCTGTGTTCCCTTGCCTGTGTAACTGCACCTGGAGTTATCATCCAGCATCTCACACATCACCTGTTCTTCATGTACACTTTTAGATAGGGTAAGACAGAGATTAATTTTTTAGTTTAGTTACTTTGACTGCAAAAGTGCAGCTTACAATCAGAATTATCTTTGTCATGCACTGGCAAGAAGACAGACGGCATGATTTAATAGGTCCTTCCATCTTTAGCCTGTGGATTCTATAAAATCACACAAAACCGTGCAGTCGACTTATACAAAGTGCTCCCAGCTGCGATAGTAACGAAGGGTAAACTCACTGGAATATGAAAGTTTGACAAGATTTATGTTTGCATCTTTGTAAAGAGACTGTGGTGCACCAGGCATGGCTGATTATTCACTTGACAGGGCTGTCACAGCCTACTGAACCTGCTCTACGTTCCTGTAATAGTCAAGGTACAAGGAGAGAGTGAATTTGTTTTTTGGAGGAGAGAGGGAAGGGCGGGGGGCAGGAGTTTGGTCATTTGGGTGCGAGTGCAGTCTAAACATTGCTTTATTTAAAATACTGCTGACCCTGGGGAAGTGGATGGTGCTCAGTATTTCCTCCCCACCTGCCTGCTCCCCTCTCACACCGAGTGTCAGCAGGAGCCACCTCTCCTCAGTTTCCCCTCCAGGCACCTGTGACTGGTCCAGAAGCTCGCACCTCCTCCCTGCACCCCCACATTGCAGCCCCCAGGGTACCTTCCCGAGGAAGACACCAGGCTGCAATTTGGCTCCCAGCACTTCAGAAGCAGAGAAGCTTTGAATATCTGTGCAAAGAAGGCCTAAACCCGTGGGATCTGGCCAGGGCTCTGTCACACTAACCCACAGCGTGTCTCCGAACGCGGATGAGCCTTCCCTGCAGCTGGGCTTTGCACAGCTTTACTGCCTCCTTCCTCACCATTTCACATGCACGAGATGGATTTCACTCACACTCCACAACCATCTTGGCTACCAGACCTAACAAATGAACAACAAGGGCCAGTTGAACACGAGCAGAGAGCCTGGTCTCGCCTGTGCAGTGACATTTCTCCAACCCAACAGAATGTGACACCGACTGGCAGCGAACATGGGCCCAGATTTCAGCGACAGCCATGGTTTGCACTGCTGGAAGGAGGCTGCACCCAAACTATCCCTGCCACATGGTGGAAGACAAGGGCTTGCTTTGCAGAGCAAGCAGAAGGGCTTGCAAACACCCCAGAGAAGCTGAACAATAGATTAATTTGATTATCAAAGTCTCGCTTCAAGGACAAAGGTGGTTAATCAGAACCCAGAGCATTTCAACAGAGTATGGAGTCATCCCGGAGAGACCACAATTAACTCTTCGTTTCTCCTATGGCATGTAGGCCTGTGTTTTCCCTCCAGCTTTTCCAAGGCTACGGGTCAGCCCACTGGAGAGCTGAGCCAGGCACCGCTCCAGCTCGTGCTGCCATTTGAGTGAACAGCCCCAAACCATTGATGCTCCGGAGGCACCGCTTGGCTCAGACGGGTCTTTGGGTCTCACAACACAACAAACAGCAGCAGGGGCAAACAGGAGCTTCTGTGTTGGGGCTTTAATTATCTTTCATTAAAAATAAGACTACTGACTGGGTGTAGATTCAACAAAGTCAAGCTCCATTTAGTAGCACATGCAATTACAGGCACGTTCTCTGACACAAGATCCTGCCTGCTCCAAGAGCCTCCCATTTTACAAGCCTGAGTTGTGCTCCATCCTTCCATCTGCAGTTTCACTGCAGCCTCTCACATACACACACACATACACACACCCCCCTCCCCATTTTCTCTTAGATAGGAAGGCAGTGGGACCAGGGATATGAAATTAGCATCAGATTTCTTTAGGAAAACATTTTAGCATTACCCAGGGAAGGCAGATGGGGGAGAAATAGGAACATGAGAGTAGAAAGGGAGCTAAATAAAGAGCAGTAGCGACTCCTGAGGGCAACGCGCAGGCTCGCCATGGTACTCACTCAGGCTGCCCAGCTGTCGAATGACATTTGCCAGGGTGATGTTGGTCACGCATTCCAGCTCGCTCGGAACGCTAGGCAACGTCTGACGGCACAGGTGCCTTGGCTCAATGTTCCTCGTTACTAACGGCATGGTGGACCTGCTTCAGGCACTGTTCTGAAAGATGAAAAACAACCCAAAAAAGAAACAGGAAAGGATTACTCAACCGCAAATTCCAGGCACACCAGAGCCATGGTGTTCGTTTTTCCTGCTCTCAAATGGCTTTATTTATAAGCCTTCTTTCCCCCCCTCCTCACCCTGAGAAAACTGGTTCATCAGAAATAAAGATCCTCCTGTTCTCTGACTTGCAGTGACAGCAGAGCCCCACCAGCCCAGGTACAGAGGCAGAGATGGAGAACTCCACATCTTTGCCCACATTCCCGGTGCTGCTGGCAACGCCACAGCTGTTGTTCCCTTCCTACCCATCCGCCACCTGGATCGGGCTCCTGCCTCCCGCGCTCACACAGCGCCTGGCGTGACTCTTAGGAGCTCCTCTTCAGAAACATTTCAAACTTGCTATCAATAGTTGTTTGAACAGAGGAGATCAAGATGGGAGATGTTATTACATAAAAAAAGAAAGAACAAAACAGCTTCTCCCAGCACACCAAAGCACGTGTGGTACCTCCCTCCTGGAGCAGCGCACAGGGCTCTCCTGGAACAACAGGAAGTGCTTGCAGCTGACCAGGAAACTTTCTGGTGACTGTTCCTTATCCTGCAGGCGGTACCCCTCTTCCCCTGGGAAATCCCCCGGGGGATGAGGTTTACACTGGACCATTGTTTTTGTGCTAGAGCAGTTTAAGGTTGAGGGAGCTCTAATCAGGATGCAGCACTGGAGTGTGCTCAGAAAAAAGTCAAGATTGATCATACAACAGGCAGGAAAAACTTCCAGTTCTTTAAAAAAAAACAAAAAACCAAAACCTGAAGAAAACTTAAGTGTCTGGAAGTTATGCTTGAGACAGAAAATGCTTTTATGTGCGGGTCAGTGCCTTGAACTAACAAAAATCTCCTTTGCTAACAGGCCCAAATATTGAAGTACCAAACAGCTCCCTCCCAGATCACCCAGCTCCAAAGGGGAGAAGGAAACCTGGGTGACCAGCTCACTACAAGGAGCATCACACATGCCTGAAATCTTTAGGACTAAGTGAAAGCAAATACATCCCAAGTTCTTGATTAATTTAGAAGGGGAAAGAATCACTTTTCTAGGTCAGCTGAGGAACAACCCAAGAGAAGCAGGCAGCTCCCATGTGATAGGCATGCGGATCTGCTCCGGCTGGGTGTAAAAATAAAACAGGAAGCGAACAGCTTGGAGAACATGGCTTCCTGTCACCACCAGCAAAAACCCAAGAACCATAAAAAATCAGCTGTTTGCTCTTGACTTTGAGCCACCCTTTGATAGTCTCTGTGGCAGCTGGCAGCTTATCTTTGAGGTCCAGGAGTCCTTCCTGGATGCTTTTCTATCAGGGTGTTAAGAGGAAGAAGAGGGCATTATCCCTCCTAATTACCTCACAAGCCAGATTTTGAATTGCTAAATTTGACCCATCAAGGCAGAGGAGTTCAAGAGCCGCAGCACCGGGCGCTGGGATATCTCCCAGACAAGCAGATGTAGGTTGCTGCCATTTTGCAACGCCTCTACACGAGGGATTTCACAGCATCTCAGAATGCCAGGACGGTTTGGGTTGGAAGGGACCTTAAAGCTCATCCTGTTCCAACCTCCTACCACTAGACCAGGCTGCACGGAAAGGGTCCCCAAAACCCGAACACCTTACAGAACAGGGGAGCGACATCTGCACCCAGATAAACAAAAGCAAGACCCTCCGAGGATCAAGTCCGTGTTGTTTTTCCCTGTGTCCACTGCAGCCATCGGTAACTGCTGGGATATTTAAAGAACAGGGTAAACTAGGGAAGGGCTCTGACCTTCTCTTCCCAACACCCCATGTTTTATTGATTCCAGCCCAAGCCCTACAATCTTTTGTCAGCTTTAGTGCTTCATGCCAGACAAACTTTCCCAGCTCCCCCCGGACTGCAGTCTGCACCAACAAGCAGCTCTCATAAACAAGGCAGCATTTGCAGGCTGCCTGCATCCAGCTTCTCCCCCGTGCTTCCCCAGGGCTCGGCCAGGGAGCACACGCAGTGGGATCTGCCGAGCTGGAGTGGACAGCCTGGCTGGAAACCTTCCAAGGTGGAGGACAGACAGAAGGAAAACAGCAACAGGAAAAATAAGCCTGGAAGTGGGGGATGAGATGTGAGGCTACTGTATAAAAGGAGACCAAAAAACCCCCAAGATGATGGGTAGCACAGTCAGATAAATGCAGGTAGCACTGATCTCTGCAAGGATGGGGAAAACAGCAGAAAATGGGAGTAGTGCCCCAAATACCAACAAGAAAAGGCTCTGAATACTTTGCCTGTATACAGTCACCCCAGAAGTGTTTGCCTTCAAAGCATGTTTTGAAAGTAAAAGCAAGGAGTAGTGGCGAGAACTGCTTTTTTTTAAAAGAAAAACTAAGGTAGAGCACATGTGCAGCACACATTTGCACTGGTGCAAGACAGCAGAGATAAAGGCTAAAAAACCACTCCCTTTACAGCCCAGCTCATTCTGCCAGCCACCCCCACCCTCTCGGCCACACTCCACTGCAGAAGGAGAGTTTTGCCCTCGTGATCTCCACGGCAGCGCTTCCCAAGGCCGCGGGGACAGCTCTGCTGCCCCTAAACCCAGCCAGGAACCAGCAAACTAAGGGATTAAATTAACCCTGTGGAGCACTGGAGATGATCAAGGCAGGAAGGGCAGGATGGGCTATGGACAACCACACTGCTCTCCCAGCAGCTTTTGGGATAAGAGGCATTTTAAAGCAAAAATTCCTCTCTTCCGAGCAGAATGATGAGGAGCCCAGGAAGGAAATCTGGGACCTGCAAAAAGAGCAGGTGATGCCCCCACAAGAACACTGTTAGACCTTGCTTTTTCCTGGAGTGTTTGGAGGATAGGGTAGAGATAACAGCTAATGGGCTCCTGTAAAACCTTCATGCCTCGTGAGTAGGTGGGACAAAGATTAACAGAGTGGATTGGAAAGCAAGTGGTGTATTTCAAAAGCAGGAGTCAGGCAGGGCAGAAAACCAGGTGTGGAGAAGGGACAAGGTATGAGAGCAAAGAGGGATGGAGAAAGAGGAAGCAAAACACCGGAGGCAGCGCAAGGCATGAGCTGGGGGCAGGGAGGAGACACAGTAAATGAAAGAAGGGACAGAACTAAAAAAGCTTTCTGGGAGGCTCGTGCTGTTATTCTTTAACAGCGTCATTAAGGAGGCAATTGACAGCACGGTGCCAAGCATGGGCCATCCAGAACCGCTTCACTTTCCGTGCTCAGGGCATGACAGCACAGCAGAATTCCACCCCGGCTGGCCAGCCTGGTCATCAGGCATTAGTCACTGTCACACAATGACCGCAGACCATATATTATAACTAAATCCTACCATTCAGATGCAACTTAAATGAATTGCAGGGCCGAAAATCCTTATCTTCAGGGCAAAGATAAGCGTTTCCATTTGCTTATGAATGCTGGAGATTAGATTTGTTTCAGGAATAGGGTTTTGGGGTGCAAACACTGTTTTTAAAGAAGCTGCAAGAATGTCATGGGCACAGAGGACCTGCCCTGATCCCAGCGCAACAGGAGAGGAGATCAAATACGTTAGAAGTACAAGGAAACTGCCTCTAGAAACAGAAAACTGTCTGCAACAGATTTCTAATGAATATGGAAAACAAAGAAAGGCATCAAATTGGAACATGGTGCGAGGAAAGAAGTTCAGTGATCTCCGCTGGCTGGGAGAGCCGTAAGGAAAATCCACAAACCCTGCTGCATCAATCCACGTTCAGAAGGCTCATCCTCCCAACCACTGTGCTTCACACCTTCTTAAAAGCAAGGAAACAAATGATTTTCCTCTCACACTTGAACCAGACCCTTCCTACCTGCTCCCAAGCGCTTCCTCTGAAGCCTCAAGTCATGACTTGAATCTCAGAAGGCTCCAAGCCTTGTTGTGACGGCAGTGACTAAAAGCCAAACCATCTGAAAAGCCCAGTTTTGCCCCGCAGCTCCTTTCCCTTGCTGCCCCACCTCCAGCTGGGCATTGCCAGGATTCCTCATAATTTCCCCTCTCCCAAAATGCTTACGCAGGCACTGCCGAGCCCTGGTCTGCTCCAGCCCAGAAAAAAGTTTGCTGAGCATTAAAAAGCCCTGGAAGCTGAACTCACCACTCCTACATTCCTTACTGATCTTCCAGCCACAACTGGCATCTTGTTTCCAGCATTCACCAGGTTTTTGCTCCCCATCATCCTTCCCGACAACTCCCGTCCTTTCTTACTGTACATATCGTGGTCTTGGACGCCTCATGTTTCTCCAAGAAAGCAGGATCCATGTGTAGAGCTTCTTCCCAAGGTTGCTGATCTGACACCCCACTCCCTCCACAATAAGCTCTCACCTTGAACGTCCTGCTCACCAGTTTTTAAGAGGATTCTGGGTTTTGCAATTAGTTCTGTAAATACTCTTGGGCACTGGGGAACAAGCGTGGCCCAACACAGGCCCGAAAAGGGGGAAAAACATGTCACTTGCAATTCTTGCCTTTCCGAATCCAGCACTTTAAGCAAAGCCGAGGTAAATCCAAGATAAGCATGCTGCTCCAAGATTTCTTATCAGCAAGCCATCGACTGCTCTCCCCATGAGCTCTGCTACAGCAGATCACTCAGGAATCCCAGTTCTGGATTAGAAACAAGTACAATTGGTTTGTTTCAAACAAGAACTGCCAGTCCATAAACCCCTCGCACAAAGCTGCGTCTTATTGACTATTTTTAATAAATAGGACTGGCACAGTAAAATTGAACAATTGTTAGGAACAGTAAAGGAGACAGATTTTGATTACAACTATTGAGAAGCAATACAGGGATGCTTTAGGTTTGAGTATTTGCTTTCCAAGGCGAGTTCTGTCAACTGAAAACAAGCAACTCGGAGCAAACATTAACAAGCGGTTTGGAGCAGAGCAGAAGACAGCACTGCACAGCAAGAGCAGAATCAGACCTGGGTTTTGGGTTTTTTTTGTAGAGCAGGCAGACAGCACAGTCACCGCGGTGGTGCAGGGGAAAAGGCAGGCAGGACTCCAAGGCGAGCCCTGCGGATGCAACGCACACAAAGAGCTGTAAATAACAGGTGAGTTGGAGGGAGAGATCTGGCAAGGCTCTCCTCACTGGTATTTGACCAGTTAGCACAGCGTTACTGGGAGTCACCTGGGTAATTCCCCGCTCAATGTGACACACAACCTCTTAGATCAGGGACCATCTGCAAATAAATCTGGACCCCAGCAGTGAGATCATCTGTCATAGTGTCTGGTGTAGCACAAAGCACCTAAGGAGGGCAGAGTGCTTTTTTTGGGGAAGGGAATTGAGGCTCGATTTCCAAGTACGTCAGGGTGACCAAGTACCCTGCCCTCGGCAGGGCTTACAGAATCCTCTGCCTGGACACAAACAGGCAGCACAGTCAAGGAGACCAAGCCTTCAGCTAAGCGCTTTGGAGAGCCGCCTCTAGGAGTGCCCATCGGGGGATTAGACACACCAGCAGGCTTGGGAATGAGGGGGAAAGGAGATAATCAGATCTGAAATTCCCATCAGTATGAAATAAGACTTAACTCAGTAGCTTGCCAACGCAGACCGACTGTTCTTTCTAATGTCTGTGACAACTCTGCTTCAAATTTCAGCTTCTCTCAGCAGTAGCTACTCCCCCATGTAGCTGTAATGGCCAGAAAGAGACTGGCTTTTATGTAACCCCAAAAGACTTGCAGAAAGGGAAGCAGCAGCCACACACACACACAGAGGGAGAACTGAGGGGAAAAAAAAAAAAAATCAGCAGAAGGCTCTGCTGAGTGCTCAGGGCTATATCCAAGCTCACAATGCAGCCACAGAGAAGTGGGATGCAGCAATCAGAAATGCTCCAGTTCCACGCTCAGAGAGAGACCCAGCAATCAGTGCTGCATCCGAGCAATAGGGAGCGAAATTATAGAGCAAACTGCCATGTGATGCCACAAACTACTCCATCCCGCCAGCTGTAACAAGTATTCATTCCCAAAAACGCGTCACAGGCTCATCTGTCATTACCAGCCCAGCCTGCCAGCAGCTGAGCAGGAGTCAGCAGTGAAGGGCAGCTGCAGGGCTGCTTCCTTTCACAGTGGTCTATTCTCCCAAAAAACCACGGGGGAGACGGACGGGTGAAACCCCCCAGGCATGGGGGAAAACGTCGCCCACCATCTCACAGCAGCCGGTGGGATGGAAAGCACAGGCTGTGTTTTCATCCACCATCACACAAAAGCTCTCCTGAAGCCGGATCTACTGAAAATCCAGGACCTTTGGGAGAACACACTTAGCTGATCACAAAAACCCACATCCACAGCCCCTCTGTGTCTTAATAACACACTTCAACCACCAAGTGGAGAACTTTGCAGACCCGATCTGCTGGCATTATGAAAGAGGCTGTTTGGGCAATAACATGGGGCAAGAGCAGCACTGCCCTCTTCCACAGTGATGTTCCAGCCCTGGGAACGTCAGCCCTGATCCCGCAGCATAACGAGGACTGTGCAGCACACCGTGGAGTCCTTGAGACAACAAACATCCAGCCCGCTCCATTCTCGGAGTAAAAATACTCTTCTTTTTTTTTCCTCCCCTGCCTTCCCCCCCGCCACTCCAGTCTGCTGGCTCTGAAAAATGCAAAAGAGGCTCAGAAAGCCATTTTCTGCGGTTTTTTTTGTCTGGCTCATGCATTATCATCATCATTTACTGCCCTCAAGGGGATTGCACAGGTGTGACTGAAAATTTGGCTCTTCCTTTTAAACTTTTTGTTATCAGCTTTACTGAAGATGATCTTGCTGGAATAAATATCAGGCTGCTCTCCTGGAGAGGGACTCGCTCGTAGCTGTTGTCAGAAATCAGGCTGGGGGTGGAAGAATGGGGGTGTCATTAACAGGGAACATACAGATCCTCCTAGCTTCTGCTGGAGTGCTAACAGAGCCAGCAGTTTGACCCAGACTTTTATTTTTTTAATTCCTTAAAAACAAACCATTGCACTAATTAATGTTTCCATTCATTTAGCTGAAAAACAAGTTAAACAAAGAGGGTCACCTGGTGTTCCTATCAATACCTGACTAGGATATAGGCAGAACAAATGCATTTAAATAAAACTCTAGAAGAGATGTGACAAGAGAAAGGCAGTTTAGCTCAATTAAAGAGAGCTGTCACAGGGATTTGATTCTCAGAATACAGAACTATTGATTAAATAGGAATTAAAGCTCCGGAACAGAAAGGTTTCAAGGTCTTTGCTGTGAGGGTACACATCAGGAGAGGCAGGGCTCCTTCAGTGCCACAAGAGCTCTGGCTCTGTTGCTTCCTAGGAAACGGGAGCAGCAAAGGGAGCAGAATGCTCTCTGCTAAACCTGTGAATAATCTGGGCAAGGATACAAGGTCAGTGACAACACAGAGTGACATCATGAGTGTCAATCAACAGGTAGCTTTGGTGCACTTGGGTATTGAAAACACACAAGAGGTTCTAACATATTTCAGGAGTATGTGGGTAGAGGCCTGGGCAGGTTTCAGTCCTAGAATCCTACAATCATAGAATGGTTTGGGTTGGAAGAACCTTAAAGACCATCTCATTCCAACCCCTGCCACGGGCAGGGACACCTTCCACTAGACGAGGTTGCTCCAAGCTCCATCCAGCCTGGCCCTGGACACCTCCAGGGATCCAGGGGCAGCCACAGCTTCTCCAGGCATCCTGTGCCAGGGCCTCAGCACCCCCACAGGGAAGAATTCCTTCCCAGTTTCCCATCTAACCCTGCACTCCAGCAGTGGGAAGCCGTTCCCCCTTGTTGAAAGTCCCTCTCCAGCTCTCCTGGAGCCCCTTCAGGCACTGCAAGAGGCTCTAAGGTCTCCCTGGAGCCTTCTCCAGGCTGGACATTCCCAGCTCTGCCAGCCTGGCTCCAGAGCAGAGGGCCTCCAGCCCTTGGAGCACCTGTGGCCTCCTCTGGACTCACTCCAACAGGTCCACGTCCTTCCTGTGCTGAGCAGCCCAGAGCTGGAGGCAGCTCTGCAGGTCACCAGGGCGCAACAGAGGGGCAGAATTTTCCAAGCCTCAAAGTCTGTAACAGCGCTGAATTAACTAAAGGGTCTTGACTAGAAGAGACACAACGTAGGTGGGAAGGCAAGCAGTGCCCCTGCCCACAGCTCCCCGTGGAGGTCCTGCAGGAGCCTCTGGTGCAGCAATGCCCGCGCAGCGCAGCCCCGCTGCCGGCAGTGGTGCGGCTGCTGAACCAAACGGCGCTGCCTCCCTCAATCCCGGCCTGAATTCCCGCTAATGAGCACAGTGGCTTTGCTTCCTCTGCTTCCCACCAGCCTCCTCAGCCAGAGGAAAGGCTTGTGCCTGTCGTACTAACAAAGCCCAACTCACAATACAGCGGCACATTCTCATTCCTGGGCCGCGCTCGGTAATTAATAGGGAAAGAGAGGGTGTGCTTTTCTCCCTCTAAACGACTTATTCGTTAAGTTCGAGCATATTTTAACCTTCCTTTTCAGCAGAGAAACTCTGTCTCATTTGCAGCTAAGCTCAGCCTTCCCTTCTTTGCCACACACTAAACTATTTTGATTAATGAAATAGTAGGAACAAACCAGTTCCAAGTGTTTTCTATAGAGCTCAACTGCTCTTTCAGTTTCAACTCACGCCTAGATAATTATATCACAGCTCTGAGTGCCCCCACCCTTCTGCTGCACTTGGGGAATACTGGAAAGATAAGTCTTTTCTTAATTATTAAATGTAAATAGCTCATTAAATATAATCCAATTACTTTAATTGTAAGAAAAAGGAAGTAATTACAATATGTACATGTATTCTTGCCTGAATAGTTTCAATATCTTAAATGAATCTTTGCAGCATTAATATTTTAAGTTAACCTTTGACATGAGGGGAGAGAAAAAAAAAAAAGACATTGACTCCCTGATATTTTCCAGAAGTGTTATATCTGCTGGGATCTTGGTCACAAAAAAAACAAGAGAGCAGCCTTGAGCATCTAATTCAAAATAGTTTATAAACAGCATCTTAATAAAGTCAAAATAACACACAGGCTTTCTATTGTGGAGGGAAAAAATAAATATATAAACATGATGCCACAGCAAGAGCCTGAATATGCTTTTGGGATCCCACCACACCAGTACCAAAAGTCACCACGTATTTGGGATTTTCCAGGCAGTTCTCCTTTCCCACACCTATGGTTTTTCTTGTTCAAGGGTGGGAAGAGGAAGCAGGAGTGGGGGAGGAGGGACCTGCTCCACATCTGCGGTTACCCAGCTCTTCCACGGCGGTGTCCAGTGGGGTGATCCCACAGAAATGCCGAAGCCCGGGTTTGTGTGTGCACAAGCCATCTGCGCAATGCACAGGCACGGCGCAGGATCCCAGGCCGCCAGTTGGGATTTGCAGGCAGAGCAGCAGGAAGCTGCAAGGAGCAGTCCTCTGGTCTTGCTCAACAGCATGACAATCTCTGGGCTCACTTCCTCCATGCCTGCAACCAGCAGGACTGAACCTTCCAGCAGACTCCAGTAAGGCCCCACTGTTTTGATCAGCCCCCCATGTCTGACAGAGCCGGGTAAGGTTTCAGCTTGGCTATGGCCACAGATGCCTGTGAAATCTCCTTGGGACAGGCAGAAAAATATTCGGTTTGATCTGTAGTTGTTTCCATTTTGTTCTGAGCCCAGCAGTGATCTCACCTTATGTAATCTCCAGTGCAAACCTCCAGGCTCCAGACCATCCACAACTATTTCAGGGTGTTTGAAACCATAAAATCCCAGAATGGTTTGGGTTGGAAAAGGCCCTAAAGACCATGGGAACGACTGTAAACTCGGGAGGACAGGGAGGGGATCCCACCACACCAGTACCAAAAGTCACCACGTATTTGGGATTTTCCAGGCAGTTCTCCTTTCCCACACCTGTGAGTCTTCCTGTTCAAGGGTGGGAAGAGGAACCATGGGCAGGGACACTTTCCACTAGACCAGGTTGCTCCAATCCCTGTCCAACTTGGCCTTGTCCAACTTTCAGGGATAGAGCAGCCACAGCTGCTCTGGGCAGTCTGTGCCAGGGCCTCAGCAGAAGAAATTCTTCTCAGGGAAGAATTTCTTCCCAAAATCTAATCTAAACCTGCTCTTTCAGTTTGAAGCCATTCCCCCCTGTACTGTCCTCTAGGCCCTCGTCCAAAGTCCCTCTCCAGTTCCCTTGGAGCCCATTTAGGCACTGGAAGAGGCTCTAAAGTCTCCCTGGAGCCTTCTCTTCTCCAGGTGAACAGCCCCACTCTCGCAGCCTGGCTCCAGAGCAGAGGGGCCCGGACTCTGGAGCAGAGGAGGAATCATCACTGTATGGAACTGATCTTTTTGGGACAAGAGAGATTAGACCATATTAGGGATGCTAAGGATGCAGGCCTTTCTAGCCAAGCTTACCACAAGGTCTATAATATGCTGCTTTATGGAAACCTTTCATGTGAAGCCAGCCCCTAGATGTAACCTCCTTGATACAATATTGAATGCTCAATAGCAACCAAAAGGCTATTTCGTATAAGTTAATTACAGCCGTTTTTAATTTAGCTTGCAGAAGGGAAGTGGCCAGTGATTTCATGCTGCCCTACACAGAAGGTAAAGGTTTTCCACAAGCTGTGTTTATAGCTCTGTGCTTTCCTCCAGCAAAGCACCGGCTCTGCAGCTGCTGGTATTGAAAGAACAGGATCTGGGTGTGTGCACGGTTCTCTCTCGCCTGGTTGGGCTTTTTTTGCAGCTGCAAGGCCAAACCCATACGAGTGCGTGTGTGCCTTTTCTTACGGTGACAAAGGCAGGGTGCCTGAAAGGGAACTCGCTTCCGCTCTGGCAAGCACTCAACCAACTATTTGCTGGGCTAAGGGGTGGTCGGGGAACTTTCACCCATCCATTCAGCCAAGGCCGCTACTCCCCCTCCCTCCCAATTAAATCCCATTTTTTGCACTCCATGCATGAACCTCAGCCACACCAATACATCAGATATTGTGGCTGATAGCCTCCTCTGAATGCCACTTAAAGCCCTCCAGTGCAGAGCGCTCTGAAAGCAAAGCATCGCTTATTCTTTGAGTGACAGAAAGAGACTTCTGCTATAGAGAGACCTGAAGTAAGACTCTAAGTAGTAGGAAAAGGGCATCGAGAGAAAGAGGAAATGAGAAATTAAAACCACATTCAATCTTATTAATGGTAATACAATAGGTCAACAAGAGCATTTTGCACAACTCCACAGCATGGGAACAATTTATGCAGAACTCTGAGCAGTGACACCAGCGAGTTTGGCATTTACCAAAACCAGGAAATTTTGTCAGCACCATTTTAAAGAGCCTGACTGGGACGGGAGAGGTCTGGAGGGGGGTATTGCCTCCATGCCTTGCAGAAGAGTTCACTTACGAGAGGAGATTGCGAGGAATATTCCCCCTTCTCTTTTTCCATCTGAACAATTTTCTCTCTCAAGGGATTTCCAGCATCTTATGAGCACAGCCTCTTTGAAGTGTTGCAAAGTGGCATTGCTCATCATTTCAGTAATGATAGTAAATAAGCTCCAGTATTTTGTTGATCCTTTTCCTTTTGCTTTACAAACAAAAGGTCAGAGTCATTAGCCCAGATTGATGAGTGGGGAGTAATGGAGGCTTGGAAGAGGCAGGTCGCTCTGGAACATCATCGGGAACATCAGTGAATGAACATGACAAGTCACAGGACTGTGGGACAGCCACGCTGGATCATCCAGCCTCCACAGATACCCTATGTACTCTCTCCATCAGGGCCAGGTATCAGATGCAGCAAGAAAAGAGCACGGGAACAAGGCAAGCACAGAGCAAGAGTTCTCCCTGTTTTCCAAGCTGCAGCTTAAGACCACGTGGAAACAAACATGGTCATTTAACTGTCCTTCGTGGATTTCACTTCCATAAACCAGTCTGATCAGTTCTTGAATTCATCTAAACAGTGCATCCATGAGATCCTGGGGCAGCAAATCACTTATGTATTACATTAGGTGAAAAAACAATTCCTTTTATGCCCTTCACTTCACAATTAGGGGATTTTAATCTCAAATCTATGTGTGGCTTTGCTTCAAAAAGGAGCTGTTCAAATAAATTCATCATCATTCACATAAAACAAGCCCATTCTGAGTAGAGGGTTCTCAGGCTGCATCTTCAAGGCCAAGTTGGACAGGACTTGGAGCAGCCTGGTCTACGGAAGGTGTCCCTGCCCACAGCATGGGGGTGGAATGAGATGAGTTTTAAGGTCCCTTCCAATCCAAGCTGTTCTGGGATTCCATGATCAAACACAAGAGAAACTCTCAGTTCTTACTGAGCACTTTCAGAATAAACCAAACTAATAACTCATGGTTTAAGTTTGATTTACAGCAGCAGCAAGAACAAACCATTTTTAGTGGCCAGCTCTGTGTCTGACCCATTCTCGGCTGAGCACTGCTTCCAACAGTAACACAGGAGAACTCAAACCTCACAAACACGTCACCAGTGACCTGGGAACAGCTCACCTGAAGCAGTGACACAGCAACAGCCTCCCGGGCAGAACTTCCAGCCCTCAAGAACCAACGACAACTGCTGCTGCCTCACAGGCATCTCCTGCCTTCCCGAGACACGGCATCACCGCATCCCTTAAACCACCACTTCACCCCCAAAACGAGCCTGCGATATTGCAGTGGAAGAGGAGATGATACAGAAGGCGCTGAAGGAACACAGCAGGTCACCACTGACCCATTTGTAAGAGACACACTGAGCCTCCTGGTGCTTTAAGTTTCTTCATCGAAGGCCCTGGCAGATGCATACTTGAGATATCTGAGCTCTACCGCTTCTCCAGTAGCAACCTAACACCAGAGACCTTTCCTGCGATTTCAGGAATTAGGGCAGGATCTGGAGAAACTATTTCCCAGGCCCGTTACTGTGGGGAAGGAGCTGCGACAGACAATGCCATTAACAGCTCACGCTGCTTGCTCAAGAAAATAATGTGGAAGTTAATATTTCAGTTCTTCCGGGAAGGGACCTCCCCTCCTACTGCCTCCCAGGCAGAGAAAAAAATATCCTGAAGACCTTCAGATGCAGCAAGAAATGTCATATAAATGAGAATTAGACCTGAATCTGATCACCTTCTACCAAGCACTCCCTTCACAGTGAAGCCTGATCTGCCTCCCCTCCTCAAAAAAGAACCAACATGTCTCTTTTATTAAGCAGTTGCAAAAATACAAAAGGAAGTAAATGTCACCAGGGTGGTTCTGTTCTGAGCAGTCATTTGCTTATTACCCAGAAGCCATTGCCACACGCCTTTTTTTAATCCTGTGTTTATAAATACCTAAAGTATTTAAATAAATGTTAATCCGCGGTAACTAAGGCCCTGATCTCACAAATATTTATCCTTGCACAGTGAGAATAAACACTCAAATATACAAATTTCTTACTACAGATCCCATTTCAGCCAGAGTGTTGTTGAAAACAGTAACACACCAGAAGACAGGCTGGGAAAATAGCTGCATTTTGCCTTCCTGGGTTTTCACAGTGTGTCACTTTTGGGTTGTTTCCTGTGCATTTGCTGTAGAAACTGTACAAAGGAGCAAGGGCAGAGCTGAGCCACCGGACAGGGCCTGTTGTGGCTGTTGGAACCCTCAGAAGGAGCTTTTGGCAGTGTTTTTTCCTGGTGTCCCATTCTGTACGGGGACAGCAGGAACTTTATCCACAGCACATGCAAACACAATCGCTATTCAATCCCTTTCCTGGTTTGTGACTGACTCATGAGAAACATACTTTGCTCAGCTGAATGACCAAGGGCTCAGTATTATCATCAAACTGAGCAGAGGCAAACCCAAAACCTTGCATTCAAAGTTATTAAACATTTTGAGTCCAGAATACCCACAGAGAAAAACTATCTAGAAGGATTAAAGCCAAATCTTAACACTTACTGAAATCTTCTTTATTACAATCTGTCAAAGAAAACCTGATTTTTTGAAAAACATTAATCCTACCAGCCTTCGTTCTTCTATCGCCTCAAAAATATAACAAAATAAACCCAGGAGAGGGATTTGTTGGTGTAACTTTATGCATATGAGGCAATCACAGAAGTTTTAACCCCTCCACCCACACGCCACAATTATCTAACCTTGGTGAATGAAATCAACTTTTCCTAGACCAGCCCTGAAGAATGAGATATATTCAAAGCACGCTGAGAAACTGGGTTGGGACTGATCAGAAGGGTTATATTCCTTGTCATGAATCACTGTCTGCAAATACCTTCTGAGTTGTAACTCACAAAAATACACCATTTCTGTGTGGTGTGTCACATTAGTCATAGGGAAACCAGTTTTATACTAGCATGAGCCATCTGAAAGGTTTTATTTCTTTAAATAAAAATAATGAAATTTGGGACATTTACTTTTTGATCTCATTACCAGACAGGACACAAAAATATCACAGTTCTTTTTAAAACCAGGGAAAATATATCATTTAGGGCAAAATTTACACTGAGTTCACCTGTGGAAGTTTATCTTCTTACAATCCACACTTAGAAAGCACAACAAGGCTTCACCTCATCTCAGGTGGGCTACAAGGGAGCTGCTAAACCAAATCCTCCAGGCTTTAAATCATGCAGACATCAAGGCTTGGAAGGCAAATCTCAGAAAGTCTGATCCCACCATCACCAACACACCCAGGAATAATGGTAACAACTGCAGCTTGAGCCCAGATCAGTGTCAGGCAGCTCTTGCAAGCTCAGGTCACGCTCTGTCACTCAAACTTCATGTTTTCAAGCACATTCCTTAAAAAGAAATAAAACCCCCAAAGTGCACAGAACTTTGTGCCTGATGTGCTCTACCCCACTGTGGGATAACGCTCCTGCTTGGCTCTGGATGCAAGGGGGATTCAAAGTCACTCTCTGGACATGGCTGTGCTCTCGTGGGGAGATGTTGGTCCCGGTTTGTTTTTAACTCAGTTTAGGATTAAACTCCGAGTCAGTTTCTACGGCAAAACCCACTCAAGGTCAGCAAGGGACAAATCGGAATGAAAAGTGCCGCAACGCAGCATTTTGAATTCCTGCAGTGTTTAGCAGCAACTGATTCTGCAGATGTTGAAAATGCGTGGAAAACATAACTATTGCCCTTCCTCATATGACTGAGTGTGCAAGACTTGGTACTTCCCATAAAGTGGGACTTCCCTGGTCTGTGGAAGGTGTCCCTGCCCATGGCAGGGGTGGAATGAGACAGTCTTTAAGGTCTCTTTCAATCCAAACCACTCCATGATTCTATAAAAGCAACATTTTGCATCAGTTATGTCTCAGGGAAGCACATCCGCACCCTTCAATTGGCTTCCAACATCTTTTAGTTTCAACTTCTCCCTCTGAGGAGTCTTTGGGAAGGACACACAAGTGTTAGGGTTACAGAGGGCTCCATCAATTATGACTCTGCCTGCAGTTGATGGATTTAATATAAGTTTTCAAATCATTATTAATGGAATTTCGTGTCCACCAACACCTGCAGTGCTGAAAGATTTAAGACTTTCAGTGTTTTCTAGTGCGGAATTCCTGGCATTAGTACATCCCCCAGCCCCACCAGTGCTCTGACCTGTGGAGAGGTGCCCAATTCTGTTGTTGCTGCTAAAGAAAGTAAAACAGCAATGCCAAATGTGAAACTCTAACAGGGAAATAAAAAATCCTGCCACAGGAAGGTCCTTGAGATCATGTATCAGCTAACAGGGAGAAGCTGCAATCCCTGCCTTTCTCCAGAGTATTTGTATCCCAAAGTAACCCCAACACAAACCTAGATGCTGGTGAGCTACAACCCCAAGGACATTCTCTAATAACGTCTTTCTTCTCTACAAGAAATATGGTCTGGGGCCACCAGGAGGTCAGTGCACTTAAGCAAACTATCCAACCATATCCCAAGCTTCTTTTCAGGGAAAGAAGACAACATTTCCCAAAGCATGCTACAGCACCCACAGGGTGTCACAGCAAGTAGTTTTAGATTTTACGTGCTCTATGGATGGTTCACAGACAAGGGGATGACACATACAGTGTTCCCAAACAGATCGAGGAGTGCACCCAGGAGTGGGGATGGAAGACAAGCAGGAGGGAGAAGTTTCCCTCAATGAGGGCACCGAGCTCCCACCCAGACATACTTCGGACACGAACACAGATACATTTTCACAAGTCCCAATGGCAAACTCAGGCAGCAAACGCGTGGAAAGGAAGGGACCCCCTCTGCTCCCACTGCTCCCCGCTAAAAGGGACCCTGAAGCACCCCCTTGTTTCCTGAGTCCCCAAGCGTTACCCGCTATGCCAGACCTCTGTGACATCTCCAGGACAACAGACACCAGACAGGCCTCGGGAGAGCCCCACAGGCGCTAATTCCGTCACTCAGCACGGGTCTCTGAGCACCCCTAGGCACCCCCCATACCCAAACGCGCCACAGGCCAGCCCGGCCCGGGTACACACCCTGCACCGAGCTGTGGCCCCCGGGAGGGGCTGCGGAAGTGTCAGCCCAGGGATGGAGCCTCAGACGGGGACGGACCCCTCCAAAACCCCCGCCCGGGACCACAGCAGTGCTGGCTCACTATATGGCAGGAAACACCACCCGCCTCACCCTAAGAGCTCACTATTTCGCAAGGGCCTTGCGGCCCTCCCCAGCGCCTCTGCCTCTGTTCCCCGGGAAGAGGCGGCCCGGAGGGCCTGGAGAGGCCCCGCTTTGCCCTCTCGCACTCACCCTGTCCGCGGCTGTCCCCTCCGGGCCCCCGGGCTCGCTACCACCAGGGCGGGCCGGCCCGCCCGTCCGCCATTCCACGGCTCCCCCTCCCTGCCCTAACGGAGCCTCGCCCCGCCTCCCCCCTGCCACCGGACCGCCTCGCCACTGGCTGCCATCTCGGACTCGCTGCCGCTCTATTGGCTGCGGCTCTCTGTCCATCAAAGCCTTCCTACGCCACTTGCGTACGAAACTGGCGCAGCGAAAGAACCGCACCCAAGCCGGCCGCGCAAAGAGAGTCAACAGGGAGGAGTGTACCATAAGGAGAGACAGTTGGGGGGAGCTATGGATGGTCTGGGGACAGATTACAGGGACAGAGGGGAGAACTGCACCACCAATCACAGTTACAACATCTTAAAAATATTTATTTTTGTTTATGAAATTAGGGCTTGATAGTCTTCCGAGTGGCATTGAAGGAAAGGGATATCTGTCACTTCCGCACCTCCCCCAGAGAACTCCCCTTTGGTGTTGCCTCTCGCCTCTATGGTCTCCCGCCCTACGAGGAAAGTTCCACCTGGGGGAGCGGGGGTGTCAAACCAGGGCGGGGCGGGGGTTCTAGAATTTGGGATTTGGGGTGGGAGTTGTGGGACAGGGAGTGTAAGGTGAGGAATTAGGGGATAGGACTGCAGGAGAAGGGGTGGAGAGATGGGGGCCCTTGGGGAGAGGCGGGGGGTGGCAGTGGGGTAGGGACAGTGACCGGGACAGTGTTGGGCTGGCCAGCAGGAGCGAAGTGTGGCTGCTCCCGGTCCTGTCGCAAGTCCCAGGACCCCCAGGCCCCTCCAGCCCCCAAACCAGGATCGGGGTTCCTATCGCGGGGGTCCCCGGAGCTGGGCCATGGCGACAGCCCCCCGCCCTCCTGCTGGGCCACGCAGGGGCAATGGCCACTGGAGTCATCCGGGTGATGCTGACTTTGGTTCCCGCCTGGATTTCTCCCCATGACCTGATGAGGCTGGAAACAGTCAGGGTTTAAAGAGCCTGGAGTTACAAATAGGGCTGGTGGGGACACGGGGACAAGCCCTGCTGGGTGGGCAGTGTCCTGCATCCCAGTCCCACAGGAATGTGGCAGCAGGTGGGGCTCACACCAGAGCTTGGAGAAGCCCTGTTCCTTGCCCGGCCTCCAGCACAGCATAGAAACAGAATCCTGGAATGGCTTGGGTTGGAAGGGATCTTAAAACTCATGGGCAGGGACACCTTTGACTAGACCAGGTTGCTGCAAGCCCTGTCCAGTGTGACACTTCTAGAGACGGGGCCAGCATCATGCAGCTCGTCCCAGTCCTCGGCAGAGCCAGGGTGATGCTAATGCCCTCCAGAAACTGCAGGAGCAGAGATCTAATCAGAAATTCCACCACATGGCATTCCATGTTTCTGCTGGTGCACCTGGATATTAAATCCTCCCTCCCTGCCTGATTATCAAACCAAACCTGTGGGCTTGAGGGGGAAGAGGGAACAGGGTGAGGGGTGCTGGCACAGACATCCATCTCTTCCCTGCTCTGTCCTCCTGCTATAAACCAAACCACAGGGAGTAAATCACCAGTGTTCCCACTGGCAGGCAAACAAATCCATGTCGCAGCCAAGATGGCAGAGCCAGCATCCTGGGGTCACTCCTGCGTGAGTCCGTGCCTCATCTGCCCTGTGGCACAGCCTGTACCCGCTCCAGGGTTCTCTCTGCCACTGCTGCCATCCCTCCAGATCCTCCTGGGAGAGACGGACACACAGACATGTTGAAACAGCCATTTCTTGCCTGCTTTGCATCACTTTCCTCCATGTGTCCCATCTCGGTAGGATGGTCAGTGCTTCCTGGGGCTCCCTGCTGCCCTGTACTGCATCCTGGCAGGATGAAACGGGACACATGCGAGGGATGGAGTGCCCAGGGCCTGGGATGCGCTGACATGGGGTACCTGGGGTGCGTGGGATTCATGGGATGCCTGAGATGCAAAGGACAGGTGGGATCCACAGGGTACTTGGGATGCACAGGACACACAGGATGTCCAAGGTACCCGAGATGCAGTCCTAGGATGGGATACTGCCCCAGAGCCCCCGTCCTGCCCCAGCACCCCCTGTTCTCCCCTGCGGGTGCAGACCAGGGGCCGAGGCGCTGCTTGAGGCCGCTCAGCTCCGTGTTTTCCAAGCTGCCAGCAAGCCATTCCCTTGAAGAAGATCTGCCTCTATCTCAAGGTGTCACAGCCTCAAGGGACCCACCTAATCTGTATCTGCACTGCAACCTTTATCTCTCCTGCTCTGTTTATAGCTACCGAATAAAACCTGCTAAACTGCAGGCTCCAGCCCCCCCTCCCCACTGTGGTGCCCCCCGACACTTTTTTCTGGTGCTCTCGCCTGCCAGGTGCTTCTCTGCGTTTGGCTGGAGGTAAATTATGTTCCAGTGGATGGGGAAGGGCAGCCAGGCTGCTCCTGCCTCCCATCTCCCTCCCAGGTGGGCTCCAACCATGTCCAAACCCTTGATAACCCCAGACAGACCCTGGCACAAATCAGTGCCTCATCCCAACCCCGATTCCCTCAGCCTGGGCTTGGATTCTGCCGGAAACCAGGTGGGATTCAGCAGGTCCAGCCCCATCCCTTCTCTGTGTGATCCAGGGATTGGGAGAGGGGACATTCTCCACGGGAGGGAGGAGATGGCAGCTTGTTGAAGCCTTGGATGTCCGTTCCCTGGCCAACTGCCCCTATCCCGGCAGGCACAGCTGCATCCCTGCTCCCTGTCGGAAAGGAGCCAGGGCTGTCGGCACCAGAGCTGTGAGGATGCTTTGCAAACATGCACCCAGGCTTCTCCTGCGCCCCTGATTCCCATGGACCTGGGATGCACAAGGACACATGGGGTACCAGGGACGGAATGGGGCACACAGGATGGACAGGGATGGCTGGGATGCACAGGGTACCCAGGATGCACAGGACACGTGGGGTGCACAGGATGCCCTGGATGCACGGAGTAACCAGGATGAAATGATGCACATGGGATGGATGGGCTGCCCAGGGTGCCTGGGATGCAAGGACACATGGAGTACCTGTGGTGCACAGGACACACGGGATGCACGGGATACCCAGGATGCACTCGCCATGGGAGGGGTACGCTGGATACCCGGGGTGCCTGTGGTGTGCCGGGCACACAGGATGGACAGGATGCGGGGGATGCCTGGGATACCTGGGATGGGCGGGATGCCCGCAGTGTCCGGGATGCACAGGAGGTGCCCGGGGTGTGGGGGTGCCCGGCGGGTCCCCGCGCCAGCGTGGCGCGGGCAGTGGCTGCGCCGCTGACATTTACTAATCAGCTCTCACCCAGCGCACACCCGCTCCCTTCTCTTGCTGTCTTGTCTCCATGGAGACTCCGCAACCTTTGCTCGCTCGTTAATGGTATCTCAGCAAACGAAACTCCAACGCCACCCAGCCTTCCCCTCCCGGCCCCGGGAGAAATCCTCGCCTCTCACCTCCATCCCCATCCCCTCCTGCCGCTGGGGATAAAAGGGACGAGTCCTTGTTAGCGAAGGACCCAGCCACGGGGGCAAGTTCTGACGGTGGCACAGGGAGGAGGGAGAGCCACCATCATCCTCCTCGCCGCCAAAAAAACAAGGCCGGGGGATTTTATTGCTGTGGCAGCAAGGACAGGCTCCATCCATGCGGGATTCCGGCCAGCAGCCCCTTTCCTGGCTGATTTACTGAGCCACGAGGCTTGGCACGTGGTTCTGCCTGGGTTTCTGTGTTCCCCCTTCCCAAACCCACACACCAGCATCCACGGAAGCCACCCAAAAATCATCCAAAGGGAGTGGCGGGTGCTGGGAACACGCTCCATCCCTGGTGTCCTGCTCTTGCTGATTCTGTTTTCAAATTAACATGGGAAAGATGCCCATTACCTGCTTCCAGATAATGACTATGATTAGGCAGAGCTCTGCTGCCAGCCGAGATCTGAAGGATTTCTGTGCTCTCCAGCAGTGCTTTGCCAGTGCAAAAACAAGAGCAATAAAGTGTAAATAAAAGACTAAAGGAAATCACGGGTCCATCAGCGGATGGGGTGTGTGGAACAGGCTCTAATGATGGGCTCTCTGCGGTGGGCTGGTGGCTTCAGCCTCGCTCCAGGCAAGGGAAAATTGGAGAGGGTCTGTCCCAGTGCCTGCATCCCATGTGTGAACCTGTTTCGGCCTCTACTTGCTGGGAACTGGGGGTTTAGGGGAGGAAAATTCAAGATGTGCACGTGTAAGGCTGTTCTGGGAGGGCTCCTGGCTCTGCAGATGGAGATGGGACTTAAAGAAGAGCAAGAAAGTACCTGAATCTCCTGAGATGGCTGCACTGGCTCCCGGAGCACTCACGGTGGTCCTACACCCCCTCTGCCCCATGGTGTGACACCTGGCACCCATGGAGCTGGGCAGGGGTGACCCCTCTGTGCTGGGAGTCCAGGGGCATCTCCATCCCCAGCCCACCAGAGACCCCCAGGCAGGAGATGCTCACGATGGAGCAGCACAGGACCCCCAGGGCTGAGCTTGTTCCCATCCTCTGGGAATGCTGGGATGTCACTGGGGGCGCTTGCCCTCGTCTTTTGAGGGAGGCACAAATCCCCTACCCGTGCTGCCAAGCTGAGCTCCAGCACCCCCCCAAACCTGCCAAGATCTCTCCCACACCTTCCAAGATCCCCCCACCATGGCTGGAGGAGATGGAAGACCTTGGCCATGGCCATGAGCTCACCCTCACCGAGAGCCTTTGAGGTGGCTCTCACCATCCCTGGGGCAGGGCATCCCCTCTGCCTGGCCCTGCACTGACCCGTGGGGGGATCTCCCAGCACAGGGCATCACCGTGCCTGGGGGAGGGTGATGGTCCCCACAGTCCTGGGAGGGGCTGGAAGAGGAGCTGCCATTCCCTCTGCCAGCTGCTCCGGGCAGTAACTGGCGTGTCCAAAATCTGGTTCCACATGTGGCTCTCAGGCAAGGCGGATCCCTGGGGACCCCATGACCCCGTGTCACCCCACTGGGCTCCCACTGCCCATGGGAGAGGCACAGGGGAGCCCGCCGGGCCCCTATCCCAGCCGGGTGGAGGCAGGAAGCTAATCTGCTCTCCGATTAGGCAGAGTTCCCTGCAATGGAGGTTTCTTCTTTTTTTCTCCCCCCCTCAGTGATAACAAATAATAATATAATCCCCTTAATCCCTCCCCGAGGAGCCAGCGCGCACTCCTGGCCAGGAAGCACCGCGTTTCTGCCACCGCTGATAACTCGCACCCAGGGCCCCTGGAAAAATAAACGCTTTGGCTCACACGTTGCCCCCCAAAATTCCATGTGCTGCCCTGTGGCTTCCCCTTCCAGCATCCCCAGACTCCCCCATCTAGCCCCACTACCATCCGGGGTGGGGTCCAGCAGTGGCTCCTTCCCTCTCAGCAAGGCCGTTATGACCTTGCAGAGCCCCCAGTCCCACCCAGAGAGGCCCATCCAGGACCCCCATGGAGGCTCTGCCCTCTCAGCTCCTGCTTCCTTTGCAGCAGAGAAGCAGCAAAGCCCCTGGAAGCTGAGCACCCCAGGTGCCCCTGTACCTTCTGCTCCCCTGGGACGATGCCATGGGTGTCCCCAGTGCACCCTCCTTGTCCCCAGGGAGACACCCTGGGAGGTCCTGCGGCTCCCCAAGCTGCTCCAGCTGAGCCCCTGTGCTTTGTTTTAGGGGTGTTGGTGTGGGGAGCATCACATCCTGCCCCAGCTGGGTTCCCAGGAGTGCTGGCACGGATCCTGCACCCCTCACCCATCACTGGAGTGCCAGGAAGGAACCCAGGCATCGAGCTGCCAAATCCCCCTCCCTTCCCGGGGACCCCGGCCTGCCATTTCCCCCCTGGTGCCGAGCCCTCCCTTCATCACCATCCAACAAATATTAATAACAACCCTGCAACCGCCTGTGCTTTTATTCCCTGGCTTTGCTGGCCCTGGCTCTGCTGAGCTCAGCTCCTCCGGCTCCAAAATGCCTTTTAAAATTACCGGAGAGTGGAGACCCCTGCAAACACCCTGCCCCTGGCTGCCCCCTCCTCCCTGGCACCCGCCCTGGGGCCAGCAGCACCCATGTGCCATGGGGGGAGCTGGGTGCCATCCGCCCCCCTTATTTAAGAGGCGCCAGGCTGGGCTTGATTAAAACCAAGTGAAGGCCAGAGCCAGGGCAGAGAGGGGGATGAGATCGCTCCGGGGAATGTTAATGGACTCCAGAGCTTTCTGCTCGGCTGGCGGCTGGGATGAATCCAGCCCTGGATGGGCAGGTGGGTGCAATGAGTGCGTCAGGGCTCAGCTGGACCCTGGAGCACATGGCAGAGCGGAAGGGTGGTGGGGGACAGACACACGGGGGCTTGGAAATATCTTCCAAGGGCCTGGCCGTTCCTCTGGGAAAAGCAGGGGTGGTCTGGTGCTCCAGCTGGGCTCTGCCGCCCCTGCTGCCAGCGCAGGGAATGCGGCACAGCAGAGGCTGCCCGTGGCCGGGCGGCACTGCCATCACCCACACACCCATCCCAGCTGTTCTGGGTACAAGAACAGCCTGGGGTGACGCCAGCCATGGCGGGCTTCAGCGTGTTTGCTGCTGGGAAGGGCTGGTGTGGCAGCACGGGTGACGGATCGGGTGACAGCGCTGAGATGCTCCCCACACTATCTTCCTGTCCAGCAGTGGGGGACAAGGAGAGGTTGGGGTGCCACCAGCCATGGGGGGCTTCAGTGGGGCTGAAGGGGCTGTTTGCTGGGGTGCTGCTGGTGGGAAGGGTCGGTGCTGGGGCGGAGGTGCCGCTGTTGGGGTGCCGGATGCCCCCGACATGGAGCTGCTCCCCACCCGGCTGCGCTGGATTGCGGGTCTGACGTGGGAAATCGCCTCCCTCCCTCGTTAGCTGTGATTAGCATGTCAAGTGGTTGAAGTTGGTGGGTATAAAGGATGCGAGCGAAGAATAATGGCTTCAATTTTCTTCACGGCACAGCCATTAATTTGAAGGCGAAGGGGATGTCCAAACCTCCCGGCAGCTCCCGGCGGCTCCGCCGGCCCCGGCACTGCAGGGCGAGGGCGGGTCCTGAGGCTGCCCTGCCTGGGGTGGGGCACACGACCCTCGCGGAGAGCCTGGCCCCGGCACAGGCATCCCATGTGCCTGCCGTGCCGGGGTGATGGTGCACATGGGTGTGCAACACGTGCGCATCCGCGCACACCATCCTCTGCCCCCGCACATCGCCCCGGGAATGAGGAAACCCCCCGGCTCCAGCCCCAGGTGCCGGGCAGGAGGGGAAGGCAGGGGCAGGAGGGCAAATTCCTGCCGTGTTTCCAAGGGGATGGAAAAAAGTGTTAATGGCGGCAGAGCTGCCTTTGCCAGGTGCGTGCTGGATCCTGGCACAGTGCTCTGAGCATCCCTGCATCCATCTTCCCCACGGCTCGAGAGTTCAGCGCTCTCGGCTCGGTGACGGTCCAGCCCCGGACCCCTCTGACATGGAGCACCCCTCACCCCGTGGTCCTGCAGCAACCCCTGGGCTCTGAGCTCCAGCATCCTGAGAGGCCAGAACCCTCCTCCCGGCAGAGCTGCTTAATTAAAATCCTCATTTCCATCCTGAGGTACAGCCAGGCACCAGGAGGACCTGGCTCATCCCACATCCCTGGGCACCAAGTGGCCATGCTGGACTCACCCTGGGTGCCCCCACCAGAAGCTCCCAGAACCCTTCAAAAAAATCGCTGCTAAACAAATAAAAAAATAGCAAAACAATCACTTCCCCTCTGAATTTTGAGGTCTTTCCTCCTTCTCCCCTGCAAACCCAGGCGATGCTGGGCTGTGCTGATCAACCCCCAGCAATCAGCCCCAGCACGAGGTTTTTCAGGCTCCAGAGTGGCTCATGCTGCTTGAGAGATATAAAATTGATAATTAATATAATTATCTTTTAAAAAGATAAAAAATAATAAAAGAAGTCAAACCCAGCTGTGGTCCAAGCAGCTGGTTGTAGCCAGTGAGGCTCTGGCTGGGCCAGGTGATGCTTCCCAGTGGGATTTACCTCCTGGCGGGGGTGGGAATTTCATTGTCTTTCAGTGCTGCTCATTATGACCTGAAATGGGATAGAGGAAAATTGGGTCGGGAAAGGGTAAATGTGGTGCTTGTGGGAAGCATCATATCGGAGCAAAGTTGGGAATGAAGGGCCATGAATGCCCAAAAAACCCCCCAGGAGCGGTCATGGAGGAGCCAGAGTGGGGGCTCAGCACCTTGGGATGGGTGCTGGACATGGGCACAGCACCAGGGAAGGCCAGACCCCCCAGCCTGCTCCCATGCCTCAGTTTCCCCCTGTGCAATGTCACAGTTGGGACATTTGGTGCCCACCAAGGTGGGAGCACAGCATCGGGGTGCTCCCCGAGGGGTCTCCTGTCCCCCCAGCTTTGTCACTCCGTGTGAGGATGGTGGGAAGGGGGGGCTACAACCCCCATCCCATCCTCACCAGCAGCCCCCCAGTGCTGTGACCACCATGAGCTGGGGGTGTCAGGCACCCATGGGACTCCCGGGTGGAGGGACAGCACCCAGCCCTCCTCCATCATCCCCCTGCTCACCCTGAGGGCGCTGTGGGCTCCTGCTGGGGCAGGACAGAGGAGCAAAGCCCCGCAGTGCGTGGCTGTACTGTGTGACCCATCTCATGCCATCCACACGCGCACGGCCGTGCTGCAACAGCCCCAGGCAGCCCTGGGGGGTCTGTGATGTGCACGGAGCCTCCCTGAATCCCCACTCTGCACCCCCTGCATCGGGGTTGGAAACAAAGCCCCCCAAATGACCAGTCACCCTCACCCGGGTGCAGGGACTGGCAGGTGCTCCCCATTCCCTCCCAGCACCCCGGGGTGGTCGGGTGGGTCCTGTGAGCCCACCCGGGTGCTCAGGATGCCCCTCGCCCCCTCTAAGGGTGGGGCTGCACGGGACTGGGCTCCTCCCAGCTGGGGGGAGCTCTGTTGCTCCCCCAGCCCAGCGAAGAGGGGGTCCCCCAGCATCCCCCCCCCGCCCCCATTAAGCATCTCCCTGGGCTGTGGCGGCGCCGGCAGCCCCNGCTGGTCCCCCCCACGCCGCGACCCCGCCTCTCCTCGCCCAAAGGACGCTGCCGCCTTCATCTTCCCGGGCTGGAAGTTGGTGGATTTCTGAATTTTATTTATTTTGTCCTTATTTTCCTCTTTTTT
>VZRN01004331.1:290969-301158 GCA_013397935.1 Dasyornis broadbenti
TTTTTTTGTTTGTTTTTTTTTTTTTTGTTAAAACTCCTTTTCATTTTTATACAAATTTGGATCTTTGGGTGTGTACTGCCAAAAAAAAAACAACAAAAAAACCCAACAAAAAACCAAAAACCTGCCTTCGTTCTTCGGAATAATAATAAAAATAAAACTCAAATAATCATCGAATCATTAAAAAAAAGGCAACGAAAACCCAAGGAACCCATGCGGAAGTTGCACACCACAAAACCACAGCAGATGTACAGAATGCAATATACAAGACACGATTTATAATAAAACATTATATACAATAAATAGGTTATTGTTACTTTTTTTTCTTTTTTTTTTGTCCCTCAATCTGTAAATAAATTTTTTCTCAGTGCATACTGGGGGGTTTTTGCTCTTTTCTGCTGCATATTCACCTCTTCGATGCTTTAGGCCTGTTCTCCATCGTTTTTGGATTCTCCCTCCGGTGCATGACTCTCTTTTTTTTTTTTTTTTTTTTTTTTTTTTCTTTTTTTTGTAATTTTTCAGCTTTTTAATTTTTTTTTTTTTATCCTTAAACATTTTTTTTTTTAACTTGTTTTCTTCAAAAGTATTTACAATTGCTGGTTTTGTGCAGAAAATGAAAATTAATCAAATAAAAAATAAAACTTAAAGAGTCCCTCTGCTTCTGGCTGGGAGGAGAGAGAGAACGCGGCGCCGGCGCCACGGCCGAGGCGGGGCAGGGCCCGGGGGCGAAGCGGGGGCGGCGGGGTCCCCTCCGGAGGTGGCCCCTTCCTCTCCTCTCCTCTCTGCTGCGGCGGCCGGGATGGGTGGGGGGCACAGGCCCGGGGCTGCTGTGGCTGGGGGGAGAGGGAGACAGAGGTGAGGGTCCCACCATGGGGTGCCTGCCCACCCCCAGCCAGCACCCAGAGACCCGGGGGTCTGGGGTCCTGTTCACCCCTGATCTGGCACCCACATTCCCAGGTGTTTGGGGTCTTGCCCACCTCCCACCTAGCACCCACACGCCCAGGGGTCTGGCACCCAGACATTCGGGGCTCCAGGGTCCTGCTCATCCTTGTCTGGCACCCGAACAAGTCAAGGGGCATCCCACACCCCCTCAGCTCTGGCATGCCCAGGGTCCTGCACCCCACACCCCAGGCTCCAGCCACGCCCAGACGCTGGAGCCGACAGAGTCCCCAGGTTGGTGGGGCAACACCCAGGGCAAGTGCTCACAGCCCAAAAGGGTCTGGGGGCACCCAGAGGGTGGGCGCAGGTGGGTCGGAGAACCCACAGGAGCACGAAGCACCCAGCGCACCCTCCTGGGGGACCGGCACCAAGTGGTGGATTCAGCTGGCACTTACCTGGTGATGGTGGCATCTCCGAGCCCCGCTGACGACGCTGCCAGAGCCTGGTGGGGGTCAGCGCTTCCCAACACCCATCGGCGTCCATCCGGCAAGAGCAACCCCGCAGCGAGCAAGTGGACAGGGAGGGACAAGAAAAAGAAAAGAATCCCCAAACAGCCTCCCTGGGGGCGGCCAAAGGGGTCCCCAGCCGGGCAGTGGGCAGGGGGCACCCAGCGCTGACCCCCAGATCCCCTCCTGCCCTCCCTGCCTGCGCCCCTGCGCCGGGCCTGGCGGGGCCTGCGCTGTCCGTCCGTCCGTCCATCCATCCGATTGTCCTGCTGCGGGGCAGGGGGGCGGCAGTCCGGAAAGCAGAGCCGGCGGTTGGCAGGTGGAGTGGGTTTGGGTGCGGAGGGGGGAAAACGGGGGGTTTCTCTCTTCATCCATTATTATTAATTTTCTTCCTTTTGTTTCACTTATTTATCTTTTTTTCTCCTTTTTTCCTTTTTTTTTCCTTTTTTCTTTTTTTCTTTTTTTTTAAGAAAACAAACAAACTGTTCCAATCCCAGTTAAATACAGAACTTGAAAAGTGTTCCAGAAAAAAGTGCTGGCTAAATTACCTCTGAAAGAGAAACACAACATGGAGAGAGAGGGGGACACGATGAGAAGGGCCCTGGGGGTCCCGTGTCCCCCTCTGCCACCCTCAGCCCAGGTTCTCCCACACCTACCCTGTAACAAAACCTCGTTGTCCGGTTGGCACGTCAGCAGACACTACAATGAGGTGACTGTAAAAGTGTCCTCGGGATGTTGTTGCTCTACCATGGGTCCCAAAAACCCGCTCTTCTGGGTGGAGGCCATGACGGGGTGCCCTTGGGGTGCAAAACTGGGGTACCTGTAGTTGTCCTGCAGCTGCAGCATTGAGTCTCTTGGTACTGGGGAGATGTTCAAGTCATTGATCAAAGGACAAGCGTAGGGTCCTCGGTGGTGAGCCCGGGACATCTCCAAGGGCTCCTTCTCGCCCTTGGAGGGGTGGGTGCCGCTCGGGCTGCTCAAGTGGGGGTTCAGACACTGCGGGTCCGTCCTGCCCATGAAGTCTACCAGCATCCCGGCCCCTGCCTTGCCATCGTATGAAGGGCTCCGGGTGCTGGCATTAGGGGAATACCAGTACGGGGGGTTTTTGCAACTGGGCGAGTCGTAGTGCGGTTGAGGCATGGGGAGGTCGCGGCAAGCCAGGTGTGGGGCATGCGGGAGGTTCCCCCCCTGCATGCTGTGTTTGAGCGAGTCGCAGGCGGGCAACTTGCGGATGCTGCCTGCCCGGAGGTCCTCCTTGAAGGCCAAGGTCGGGGAGCAGTTGGGCGAGAAGGCTTTCTGCAAACCAGCCTCGAACACAGTCTGCTGGCCGGGGGCTGCCAGCTGGTGCGGTAGGGCAGGGAAGTGCTTGCTCTCCAAATCTGGCTGCCCCAAACCAGGGGAGTCACTCTGGAACCCCTGGACAAAGGTCCCATCCGAGGGGGTGGAGGGGTTCATGGAGTAGGGGCCGGCATAGTCACAGGGGTCCCGCTCACCCACCCCGAAGCCCCGGGACTGGGAGGGCAGGGGGGACATGCTGCTGTCCCCGCTGTAGTAGTCCAAGCCTAGGTCCGTGCTCTCCTGGAAGAGGGGGTTCACTGCCTGTGACTTGGTGGGGAACTTGGCTTTGCCCGTCCCCCTCTCCTTCTTGGAGGCACAAGCCCCCCGGGAACCCCGGGGCTGCCGGGGTCCTGTGTTCCTCTTGGAGGGGTACACGGAGGAAGAGGAGGAAGAGGAGGAGAAACTTAGGTGGGAGGTGTCGAACATATCCACCTTCTTCCGTCGGCCTCGACCGGGCTTGGAGTTACTCTGGAAGAGGACGCTCTGGTTCCAGTTGTAGCCAGGGGCAGAGGATGCCTCATTCCAGTCCATCATCAGCTTCTCCAGGCTGGAGAGGCTGGACTGGCCCTCACTGGAGGACGCCTCGCTGTTGGCACGCCGGTAGCCGGCCGGTTGGTTGAACTGGGTGCTGTCAGAGGAGGACTCGGAGAAGGTCTCGGAGACCGTCTGCTGCTTAGCTTTCTGCGGGGTATAGTTGGAGATGTCCAGGATGACGTTGGGCTCATTGAGGTGGCACTCAAAGCCGGGGTTGTAGAGCTGGCTGAAGGCTTCTGAGCTCCAATCCAGCCCACTGTAGCCTTGCCGGAAGGCCCACGGCGCAGTGCTGGGGAACTGCCGGCAATTTTCGGGAGAGGGCTGGAAGGATGCCGACCCCTTGGGCACCATATAGCTGCCGGGCGAGACGGTGCTGGCCCGGCTGTCGCAGCGCAGGGGGGTGTGCGCGGCGTTGGAGAACTGTCCCCCCTGCTCGGCACTGTTGAAGAAGGCGGCTTTTCCCAGTGGCAAACTGGGACCGGCTGTCGGCGGCGCGTAGCCGGCACTGTGGGCACTGCTGGGCGAGGATGGGAGGCTGCTGCCACTGCCGTAGGCGAAGCTGCAGTCCTTGCTGTTGGGGCAGTCCTGTGCTGATGGGTACTGCTTTCCTGGTGGGAACACGCTGGCGGGTGCCACGCTCTGCCCGGTGCTGCCGTAGCTGCCGTATGGGGAGTAGCCAGGGGTGCCGCTGGCCACCGGGTGAGCTGTGGGCGACCGGGACACGGCTGATGGTGGGGCCAGTTTGGGGAAGGACTCGGTGCCCCGGCACTCTGACGACGCTTGGGTCACCCCATAGCCGCTAGCGGCGCGGCCGGGCGGGAATGCTGGCCGGCCCTGCATGGCCGCATGGAAGGCGGCTTCAGCACCGGGGTTGGCCGCCGCCCCTTTGCCACCCCGGGCTGCGTAGGCAGCCATGCCCCGCTGGCCGGGCAGTGCAGCTGGGGAGGCCGTGTAGGCAGCTGCTGATTTGCGGGACTCAGAGCGGGACGCAGAGAGGGCGAAGTCCAGCAAGTCAGAGGAGTCGTCCGAGTCCAGCAAGGAGCGGAAGTATCCGGTGAAGAGGCTGTGCCGCTCCGGACCGGTCTCTGACTGGGAGGACGGCGCGCTGCCGGTATAGAAACCAGCGCGGCCGGAGGAGCCTGACTCCAGCCCCGCAGCATGGAAGGGTCTCGCTTCGGCCCCTTGGTAGCCACTGTTGCGTCCGGCCTGGCTGCCAGGGTGGCCATGGTGGGGGGCCCAGGGGCTGCCCTTCTCCCCCCCACCCCACTCTCCAGCGGGGCCGTCCCCAAAGCCCTGCCCGGAGTTGGGTTCAGGGAAGAGTGCCCCATTCTTGCGTGCCCGTCGCTTCCGCTTGGGTTTTCCCACAGGATCGGGCTCTGGCCGGCCGCGCTTGCGCGGGTGCACGGGATCAGCGTGGAGGGCGGTGGGGGCTTTCTTCTTCTTCCCGATGCCCTCAAAGAAATCGCTGAAGGAGCAGCGTGCGGCACGGGCGGCGTGGGCCCCCCCGCGCCCACCAAAGCCCCCTCCCTTGCCGCCGCGCCGGCGGAAGCCCTGGACACGGTGCAGGAAGTGGGAGATGCTCTGGGTGTCGGGGGCTTGGTGGATGGACTCGGGCTCACTGGGGGTCCAGCAGCGGGGCGGTGAGCAGCGCCCTGAGCACTGGCTCTGCCGGTTGAGGAAGGCCAGCTTGGCCAACACGTCTGAGTAGTCGGCTTTGCTGTCATTGGTGTCGGCGATGTAGGAGGGCTGGGGCGAGGCTAGCTTCTGCTTCCTCCTCCTCCTCTTCTTCACCTCTGGGGTGGGCTCCTTGGGCTTGGCTTGGCCCAGCAGCAGGTTTTTGGGAGGCCGGCCCCGCTTGCGCTTCAGTATAATGGGCATCTCGCCAGGGGGGAACACCACAACCACATTGCGCCCATTGTTCTTCATCTTGAGCAGCGGCGTAGGCTCCATCGAGCTGCTCGCCGCCAGCTCCTTCCCCTCCAGGTTCAAGTTGCTGCTGAGCGATGACACCTTGTAGGTGGTCTTATTCCTCCTCCCCAGGGACACAGGGATCTTGGCCATCTTCACCACCATCTTCCTCACCCCTCGGCACTTGATCTTCTTTCCCGCTGTCGGGGCTTTGGGCATCTCATCCGGGTCCAGAGTGGTGGGGGGCGGTGGTGGTGGGGGGCTCAGAAGCGGGGTGTCGGGCTCCTCGGGCCCGGGGGGCACCTCGGTGGGCAGGGAAAGGGGGGACAGGATGCGGCTCTCGGGGGTGACATCCACCCGGCGCCCTCGCCCTGCCCTCCTCCGGCGGCACAGTATCTTTGGCTTGTCTGTCCGGCGCAGGGCGTACTTGCGGTGGTCCTCACCACACCGCCCAGCCCCTCGACCCCCGCAGGGACCCCGCTTCACCATAGTGCTCAGGGGACAGCCCCCGAGCCGGGGCTGCAGCCCGTGGGGCCGTAGAGGGTCCCCACCACCCGCTTGTGCCTCCAGTAGCTCCGAGACACTTCCCAGGGGCTGTGGCTCCAGCAGCGAGGGCTCAGTGCGCAGCAGTGGGGGCTCCAGTGCTCCAGGCAGAGGCTCCAGGGTCTGCAGCCCCAGAGGCTCCGCCAGCGGCTCCAGTGACTGCAGCTCCAGCGACTCAGAGAGGGGCTCCAGTGACTGCAGCTCCAACGACTCAGAGAGTGGCTCCAGCGACTGCAGCCCCAATGGCTCCAGGTTTTGCAGCTCCAGCGACTCTGGCAGCGGCTCCAGGCTCTGTGAATCGAGCAGCTGGGGCTGTGACTCCAGGGACTGGGAATCCAACAGCCGGGATTGAGAGTCCAACTCTTGGGCTGGCAGCAACTGGGGCTGCGGCTCCATCGCCTGCGACTCCAGCAGCTGCGTCCCTGGGCAAGCCAGGGAGGCCAGCTCGTTCAGGATGTCCGCCTCGGCCAACTCCGAGTAATCGCCGGCATCGGGCTGGGAGCAGCCGGCTTCATCCGCCGGTGCTTTGGAGACACCCCCCACACCCCCACTGTGTCCAGGGGGCTGCGGGGTGCTCCCTCCGCCTCCATCAGCTTCTCCATCTCGTGCCGGGGGCCGGGGATGCCGCGGTGGGTCAGATTTGAGGAGCACCCCCCGCTCCTCGGGGCTGCGGATGCTGTTGGCCAGGGAGGGTGAGGAGAAGAAGCTGTACTGGAGGTCACGGTCGGCAGACAGGAGGCGGCTGTCCTCATGAGCCCCGCTGCCACCGCGGAGGCTGCCGCAGTCTAGGTGCACCCCACTGTTCTTGAGGTCCTCGGAGAGGCGGTTGAGGTCCTTCATGATGTCGATGAGCTGCACCACAGGGTGGAGGTTGATGTGCCCGTTGCCGCACTTGCTCCGGAGCAAGGCGAGGATGCTGTCAATGTTGCAGCGGCCCGAGGCCAGCGTCGCGTTGGGGAAGGTTTTGGGCGCCCGATCGCGGGCGGATGCCTCCTCCGCACTGCCCCCCAGGATCTGGGGCTCCCCGGCACAGCCCAGCAGGTCCTCGGCCGCCTTGGTGCCCCCGTGGATGCTCTGGCAGCGGTCGGCGGGGTCGCCGTGCAGCAGCGAGCCTGCCTGGTGCTCCCGGCCAAGTGCGGGGCACGATCCCTCAGGGAAACTGAGCACGCTGCAGGATAACGCCTTCTCGGCCGGGCAAGCTGGGGGCCGCTGCGCCGGGTGCCCTGGCGGGTAGAATTTGGGCTCTCGGACGTAGTCAGGCGAGCCACGCACAACGCTGGTTGTTACCACTGGGCCCGGGGGCTTCACGCGCATCCTGGCCTCCTCCTCCCCCGCGTGCCGCTTGGCCGAGCAGTTGCTGACATGGGGGTCAGGGAAGGTGACACCAGGACCTGTGGGCAGCAGAGAGGAGGACAGTGAGGCTCCACAGGCACTGCCAGCCAAAAACAGCCAGCAGAGTCTCACTCCATCCCCACCATTCTCAGGGATGAGGTCCCTATATCCATCCCCCAGCTTACCCTGCCTTGTCACCAGTGAGGACCCAGCTGACACTGCAGGAATGTGCCAGCCCTGTTCACAAATGGGAAAGTGGGGACTTGTGGGAACTGGATGCCCTCCCCAGCTCAGGGCGTCTGCCCCTTCCTCCAGTTCAAGAGGGGCTGAACCCCTTCCCCAGGTCAAGGGGGTCTGGATGCCTTCTCCAGCTCAGGAGCAGGGGGCTGGATGCCCTCCTCTAACCAGGGCCACCCGTGGCAGAGCCCCCTCCCAAGTGAACAGGGGTTGCTGGTTCCCATGAGGGTCTGGATTTCTCCATCCTGCCATAGGGCAGAGTTTGGGGGTGTCTGGGGAGGTCGGGAGGCTGGGGCTGGAACTTACCCTCGGTTTTGCTGCTGCTCCTGCTATTGCACTTGAGCTCTCTGCAAAGGAAGGGGTGCGCAGGGTCAGCTCCACACGGGGGGGACACACTGGGGTCCACACACGTGGGCCCACCATGCCCATGCCAGTCCCTCCATGGGACGCACCAGGGACTGATCCTCCCACGCTCCCACGGCCGCCCATCACCATGGCGTCGGGGCTGTGGGGAGGTGGGCAAAGAGGGGGAGGCTGCCTCTGATCTGGGGGACAGAGGGGACAGGTTTACGCCCCCTCCCATGTCCAGCACCACCAGCCCCCCCTCCGTGGGGCGGAGGGGCGGGTCGAGGGGTGGCGGGGGTCCTTTGGTGGCGCTGCCACTAGGTGTCCCCGGCGAGCCGCGCTCCGGACACACGGGGGGGGTCTTCGCCCGAGGAGGTGGCTCAGAACATCTCACCCCCCCATCCACCGTCCGCGGCTCCCACCCACCCGCGGACACCCCACGCACAGCTGCAACCCCCACCCGCAGTGACAGTGCCGGTGCCACCCCTCTCCTCGCCGCGACCCCCCTGTGTGGTGCCTGCCTCAGTTTCCCCTCGTTGGAATGGGGTACTGCGAGTGTGGTAGTGGGGTGGCTCAGGCACTCACGTGTTGGTGCCGGGCACCACGTGCCCACAGCACAGCCCACCCTGCACCCCGTGAGGGCTGCAGCCCCCCTCTTCACCCCAAAATCCCAAGCCAAGACGCTGTGCAGAGCCGTGGAGTTCCCTCGCCGTGTATCTCCCAGACGGATGGACAGAGCATTGGCAGCAAGATGTGCTGCCAACCCCATCCCGGTGCCGCTCCCTATTTTTGGGGTGAGGACCCCAGGTACCTGTTCCGGGGGTGTTTGCAGTGCAGGTTCACTCGGAAGCTCCTGCTGTCGCCGTCGCTGCCGGGCTGGCGGGGGCCGGAGACCTGGGCACGCGGGAACCACTCGGCTGGCAGACTGGCACCGTTCTCCAGTGCGAGGGGCTGGCAGGCGACCGAGCTCCCATCTGCTCGAGAGAGACCCCTGCACATGAGCCCGGCGGCCCCCTCCCCTGGGAGCACCCCCTGCCTCGGCTGCCGTGGGTGCCCGCAGGGCTGGGCACGCCCTGTGCCACCCGTTGATGCCTCCGCCTCAAAGCCACAGCCCACGGGGACACCCAGCCTGTGCCCTCTGCCTCATCACCAGATGCCCGGGGTGGCGTTTCGGGGCAGGACAACGCTTTCCTCCCCACCGTGTCCATGCTTGGAGCCGGGGGCTGCCCATACAAGGGGGAGCATCTCCCCACCAGGCTGTGGGCGCACGTGTGCATATCCACACGGATGTTCACGTTGCACACGCGTGTGTGTACACCTCTGCCCCCCCGCTCTCCTGCGGGAGGTCGAGGCACCCACAGCCGCTGCCCATGTGGCACAGGGGTGCACGGTGGAGCCCTTCAGCCCTTCGCAGTCTCTCCGTGCCAGCATGTCCGCCTGTTTTCCCTCCCCAGCGCCGCGTGTGAATCCCTGCCGGTTGGCTCCCTCCCCCAGCACACACCCGCAGACACACACACGCAGGCGCTCGGCGTGATCCAGGCTCTTCCCGGTGTCTGTATTAGCGTGACAACTTATCAACAAGGCAGGGAAAGAGAATTCAAACCTGTCAGTCCATCCGCATCCCCCCCTTTCCCCGTCTCCCCGCCAGCCTTTGGGCGCAGCGCTGGCACCGCGGAGATGCGGGCACCCCGGTGTAAAGTTACACCAAGGGCGATGTGGAGCAGGAAAATATGTGCTAGAAAGACCGGTCTCGTCTCTGCTGAGGCTGCTGGTGTGCCCAGGGAGCTGTCGGAGGGGAGGCAGGCAGGAAGGAAACAAACGGGAGGTTTTCCAGAACAGCCGCCGGGAGCTGGTCCCCGCTGCGCACGGCTCGGCAGGGAGGTTTGGGGTGTCGGGGGGTGTCGGGGTGCAGACCCCCAGCTCTGCGCCGCCGTCCCCCTCCGTGTCCGTGGCGCACGGAGCTGCGGATGCTTTGGCAAACACTGTGGGATACTCGAGGGGTCCCCACCGGGGTTTGTTGGGTCTCTGGACACCCCATTGCCCACGTTCTGCATGTCCTGCACTGCCCACGCTCATCCCCGGTGTGCACCCCCGGGTGCCGGAGGCGCTGGGCACATGCCGCGGCTCTTACTCCACACCACCGGTGTCCGGCTGCTGCCCTCGGCCCCACAGGGGCCACGTGTCCGGTGACACGCGGGGAACACTCCCTGCGCCAGGACTCCGCCCTCACCCCATCCAGAACGCCCCGCACAGCGGGGACCACCTGCACCCCCACAAACACCCACCGCGGGGTGGGTAGCACCCACCATCCTCCCCGCCCACCGCGGCGCGGGGCGCAGGTGGGAGCCCGGCAGCGGCGGTGGGGAAGGGGCTGTGCTGCGGAGGGGACTGCGGGGGGGCAGCGGGGCGCACCGGGATGTTCGCCGCGCCGCCGCGCTCACTTTCACCTCCCCGCTCAGCCCCAGGCAGCCGCCACATGTTTCCCATTAGGCTCTCCGGACCTCGCCATTCCTGGCTTCCTCGCCAGGGGTAGGGCCTTTTTCCTTGTTTTTTTTTTTTTTTTTTTATTT
>VZRN01004331.1:306027-326527 GCA_013397935.1 Dasyornis broadbenti
GGCTAACCCCTGCCCCGTCACGCCGGCAGCCTGGCACCCCCCAAATCGATGGGCACGGAGGGGATGCACCCACTAACAGGCGTGAAGGTGCACAAGGTGGTTGTGCACACGCAGGTGTGTGCAAGGGTACACAATGCGGGGAGGATTGTGCGCACACGTGGCACAGGTGCACCCACACACACCTACAGCGGCACAGGAACACGCGCGGGCACCCGTGTGCACGCGGGTGGGTCAGGCACATGTGGCAAGCATGTACAGGTACACACACCCGTACAGGAACACGCACAGGCACTGGTGAGCACACGGACGGGTGCACACCTGCGTTACAGGTACACACACCTGTGTGCTGGCACACGCATGTGCAGCACCCTCCTCTGTGGACACACAGGGGGTACAGTGCCCCATGGCAGCACCCATTGGCTCCAGGGACACCCCCCAAGCATCCAAAACACCAGGCCAGCATTGCAGACCCCCATCCCACATCCTGGTGGTGGCAGTGTCAGAAAGACGCTGGGCTTTGACCCCAAAATAGAACTCACCCTCCCCTTTGAGAGGCCATGGGGGTCCCCCAAAAGCTGGGGGTGTGAGGAAGTGGTCTGGCAGTGCCATGCAGCTGGGACATGGATAGCGATGGGGAAACTGAGGCAGGAGCAGGGTGGACAATACCCAGGGTGCTGATGGAAACTGGGAGCTGCAGCCAATAATCCCAGATGACCCGGGCGTCCTGTAAGTGCCCCAGCCCCGCTCTCAGCTCACACCCAGCTGCCCCCCAGCTCCGGTTACACCGCGCCTCAGGCTCCCCAGGGATGGGGATTGGAGCACCCAGGTCTCCCTGCACCCACCCACGACCCACTGGCACCACCGACGCAGCCCCCTCGGAGCGCACACACCTATAGACCCACCGATTTTTGCTCTCCCCCCTCGCCGGGGAGCTTTCCATTAAAATTGGAAGAACACAACTTGCCGGCAGAGCCCCGGCGCAGATCGTACACAGCCTGTCACTCACACATCACTTTGTAGATGCCCATAAATTGCTTCATTACCTCTTCTAATTGAGGAGAACGCAGCTGCTGTGGGGCGGTGACGGAGCGCCTTCCCTTTGAAGGATGCCTCGCTCGCCAAAGACGGGTCCGGCAGAGCCGCAGAGCCCCACCAACATCCCAATAATAATAATAATAATAATAGTAATAATAACCATAATGACAGTATCCAAGTGAAATCCCTCGGAAAAGGGCAGCGGGGCTCACATGTGATGGAGCCTGTTGGAGGGAGGGGGATGAGGGGCTTGGTGGCCCTGTGCTGGTGGGGAAACTGAGGCACAGGGGAAGATGCAGCATGCACAGGGAGAGGGTGGGCATGAAAACTCCTGTGTCACACTGGGACCCTGAAAGGGAAACAGTGGTGGCAACGTTTAGGGAACACCCCACACACAGAAGATGGAGCATTTCCCTACCCACAGATTTGGGGAGCCAGGAAAATGCACAGCACCACCCAAAACTCCCTGGAGAACTTCCCACCCTGCTCAAGGGCTACATTCTCCCAGCTTCGCCAGCACGATGCCAGGGGTCCTGCCACCCTCCGGTGTCCCCGTTCCCTGCGCCCCATCCCTGCGGGGGCCCCCCGGCTTTGTCTGGCGGCGGCGAGCGGCTGCGGCTGGGCTCAGTCCCCTTGCAGGATACTGCAGAAGGATTTACTGTATTGCAGCTTGTGCTGGCTGCAGCCCAGCGCACAATAGATTAGCTGTAGCCCAGGGCAGCACGTTGCGGGGGAAGGAAGGTGGGATTCATCCGGCTGCAGATTGCAGGGCATTTGCTGCAGTATCCTGCAGGATCCGGACACTCGCTCCGGACTCTCCGTCACCCTGCTCCAGCCTGGCAGAGGGACCTCGAGGGGCCCATGTGGTCCCCTCCTCGTCCCCTCTGCCATATTTTATGGCAGGGATGTTTCTCGTGGCCACATGGGCTGGGGAACACCCTGCTTGTTGCCTATCCCTATTTGGAGGTCTGGAGGGGCTGTGGTCCCCGATGGCACCCGGGTGCTGCGGGGAACACCAGGGCTCCCCACGGTGGGTGCGACGGCACAAAGCTGGTGCAGGGAGGGAGCCGGTGACTGCAAGCAGCACTAATTGATCGCGATTAATTCAGCTCCTACCTCCTCTGGTGGTAGGAGAGATGCTGAGACACAAGCACAGCCCACAAAGCTCCCCAAACAGGCTCTGCTCTCCCCCGTGCCCACCCCTTTCCCCCATGGGGGACCCACGCTGCCAGTCCCTGCGGCTGAGGGGGCTCTGGTGGGTGCCCAGCTCCTGCTGCTGCCTCAGAGATGCTGGGGATGGGTCCTTGAGGGAGACCCACATTCCCGGGGTGCTGTTTGAGGGTGAGGGTCCTCCTAGCACACCACCCTCTCCCTCTGGGATGCAGGGATGGCACACTGGGAGATGATGCTCAGGTGATGGCACAAGGGAGCAGATGGGCCACGGGTCACTGCTGGCCTCGTGGTGACACCATGACATCTTCAGTAGTGTCACCAGCCAGTGGGTGCAAACTAGGGGATACAAGAGTGCTGCTGCCACCTCCTCCAGTACTCAGATGCCACCCCATTGGGGACATCAGGCACCCTGTTGGCATCCCGCAGGCACCGCGGGCAGGGGGACTGGCGCTGCGGGCGGGGGGACCCTGCTGACCGTCTGGATTTCGCGGGGAGTTCGGAGCCTGCGGATTCCAGCTCCATAATCCTACGTGGGATGCAGTTTCCACAGCAACAGAGGGTCAGAGGGCAGCAAGGGGAGCCGGCTGCTCCGCTTGGGATTGCAATCCTGCCGCCGCTGCCGAAACGCCGCCGGGGCGAGGTGTCGGGGCGCGGTGCCGGCTGGACCACGGCGGGGCCACGGTGGCAAAGGCAGGCGGCGGAGCGGGGGCCGCGGGGGCGGCCGGGCTGGTGCTGCCGGGGAGGCGGCAGAGGCTCAGTGTGGCGTTGTCAGCAAAGATGTCACTAATTGTCTGCAGGAGCAGCAAACTCTCGTTAACCCTTGGGCAGCCGGCGGCGGGAGCGCTGGCGAGGCCGAGGGCACCCGGGTACCCACTGCCAAGTGCCGTGGGGCCGTCCCACCTCTGCCACTGCCCAGCTTGCACGGCCCTGGGCGAGTCACCGCACCCATCTCCCCCCAGCGTGGCCACTGGGACACCAGCGTGTTGGCGACCATGGGCAGCCCACTTGTCCCATGGGCTCTGGCTTTGTCCCCACTGCCTGTGGTTGTGACGTCACTCGGACAAGCAGGAGCCCGGAGGCAAATGCTGGCAGTGCCAGGGCCACTGAGCAGGGTCACCGCCATCCCTGGCCACCTCCGTCCCCGGTCACCTCATCCACATCCATCCCTGGCCGCCTCTATCCATCTCTATCCCCAGCCACTGCCCCCACAGGCACACCCAGCAAGCGAAGTGGGGTACGGAGGGGACACAGCACCCACAGCACGGCCACCACCCAACCTGTGCCACACTCCACACCTCACCACAGCTCCATCCTCATGGGAAAAGGACACACGGCCCCACGGTGACGCTTGGGTACACGGCATGAGCACCCACCCTACCCCAGGAGGCTTTGGCCAGTACTGGCGGAGGCGTAAGCGCCGGGGCAGAGGCAGAAATGGTTTTTCCACCTCTCAGCCAGCTCCAGGTAGACCTGGGAGCGCTGCCGGGAAGCGCTGACGTCGGCAGGAGCGGGTGGGGGTGGCGGGGGGAGGCCGGGGCCGGGGCCGCCAGAGCGGGGTCAGCAGAAAGCCTCCGGCTCCGCTCGCCCCTGCCAGCCGCCCCGCGGACCTTTTGTTCCCATTCAGCACCTTTCCCAGCACCTCCTGGCTCCCGAGGCTCCTATCCGGGGGTCCAGCGCTGGGGCCCCCCTCCAAAACTGTGGGTTTTGGTGAGCAGGATGTGCCCAGTGTGGCTCATGTCACAGGGACCCAAATGTTGATGGGGAAGGGGGCACATCCAGCTCCAAGGTGGGCTGACTTCAGGAGGTTGTGGGGGCTCTGTGTGGAGGATATGAAACCAAGCCCAAAAAACTGACCCCCACCTCCCTGACAGCACTGGGAGGGGTTAAGGGGAGGAAGGCAGCATGTCTTGGCACCCCAATGACCCTGAGCATCCCCTGAATCCGCACTGCTGTCCCAAAGCACAGCCAGCCTGTTGAGCCCTGCGAAGGGGATGGATCCTGCAAGGCACTAGAAAATGGGCACAAAACCAGTGCTCCCACCTCAGGCAGCCACCTGGATTGGAAAAATGCAGGGCACAGCCCTCTTTCCCCATTCCTGGTATCCCAACGCCCCAGCAGCACATAGGGACACACAACTACCGGCTGAAGCTCGTCCTGCAGAGTGACAGCACGGGGCAGCCCAGGAGAGACCCCAGCTCTCCCCGTCCCCCCACAGCTGCTGCTGGTGCCTAGGAGGAGCTGGGCTGGGCAAGTCTGGACACATTCAGGGACTCTCCCAGCCTCCAAGGACTTTCGGCTGGGATTTCCTGTGCAGGATGCAGGTTAGCAGATGTCACAACACTGTGGGATTTCTGCTCCACGAGCTCCTTGGACCCATGCACGCATCGGCCTCGTGGGTGCCCATTGGTGGGGAGTCTCTTTGCCAAAGCTTCCAGGGTAGCACTGCCAGACTGGGACAGGAGCACCCTGCCCAGTATGGCTTACTGGTCATACTGGGCATCCTGCAGCTGGCACTGGCTCTAAACAGCTCTGCAGTGCAGCACTGCCTGGGGGCCTCCTGGTCCCTGACATGTCTTCCATCCCTTCTAGCTGGGGTGCAAACACACCACCGGATGCAAATTCATCCCACTGCAGCGTGCAAACCCACAGCCGGGTGAAACCCCCCTGGATACAGACCCACCCCTGCATACAAACCCATCGCTGGGTGACTATTCATCCCTGGATGCAAACGCATCCCTGGGTGCAAATTCATCCCACTACAGGGCGCAAACCTACACCTGGGTGAAAATCCATCCCAGAGTGATAATTTATCCCTAGATGTAAACCCAAATCCACTCTGGATGCAGACCCAGCCCCAGGGTGCTGAACACCATTCCATCGCCTCTCCACCAGTTCCCCTCTCCTTCCCCAGCTGCCCCAGCCCCAGCCCAGTGCCACCCCGTCCCCCCACCACTGCCACCAGTCTCCTGCTGCCAGCCGCGCCCTCTGGATCCGGCAGACAGGTCTCTCCCCCCCAGGCTCCCTGCTCGGTGTCTGGCTGAGCTAAGCGTATTTAGCGCTTTTAATTGTTCTTAATAAATCAATCCCGCCAGCCCCTTAAATCATTTTTGTGGCTTCCCTCACAGCCGTCCCCGCGGCCGTGCCGGTGTGGAGCCTGCTGTCTGCAGTGCTGCCGGGGGGGATGGCCGGGATGGGGGCATGGGGATGCGCCCTGCCCACCCCAGCACCCACCCCGCTGCTCCTCAGCCCCTGGGAGACGGGTGAGGGGGGCCCCGCCTGCCTGGGTGCCCCCCCGTGCCTCAGTTTCCCTCCCTGTGCAGGGTGTTTTGGGGATGTGCTGGATGTTCGCCCTCTCCCTGCTCTGTGGGTTTCAGTCACCCCAATATCGCACGGTTTTTGGGGACACCGAGGGACCATGAGTCCCTTCTCTCCCTTGCACCTCCCCTCAGGGCCAGGTGCTGTGGGAACAGAGATGGTGACAGCGATGTCACCCATGTGGCACTGCTCTCCCAGCCCAGTGTGTGGAGGTGCCCGGCCTCGCCAGGACAGAGGTGTCTTGTCCTCCGAGCTGCGGGTGCCACTTTGGACCCCAGGGACATGCGCCATCCCTGGCCTATGCCCAGCCAAGGCCTGAGCCCCTGAGGGCACAGGATGAGGCCAATCCAGCTTGTGACACCCAAGTGGGATCACTGCAGCCCCCAGCCCCCTCCGGGTGATTCCCAGGGCTGGAATGATGCTGGCACTCAGCTGAATGACAACTCTCCTATTTTTGGGGACACTCTGTGCACCTGTGCCATCCCCAACACCCTGCAGCATCCCCGGGCATGCTGAGCTCCACCATCCCATCCATGCCCCCACCCAACCCCACATCCCATCCATTGTTTTCCATGGCAGGGATGAACACCCAACACCCAGGACGGTTGCCAGGGGAATGTCACCAAACAGCCCACGCTGGCTTTGGGTGAAAAGCAAATCCGGCAGGGTGACACCCCAAGCGGGATCAGCGCAGCCCCCAGCCCTCCCAGTGACATCTTGGGGCTCTGTGCTGCACAGGGATGATGGTGACACCCAGCTGGATGACAATATTCCTGTACTGGGGGTTGCATTCTGTACCCCACGCCATCCCCAACACCCTGTATCATCTCCCAACACAGCCAACCCCACATCCTGCTCCATCCCATCGTCCAGCAGCACGTCCCCATCCATCCTACCAGCCAAGGTGCATCCCACTCCAACACCCTACCCAACCCTGCATCCTTCTTCATCCCACCACCTAATCCTGCACCCTGCACCATCCCACCACACAACCCCACATCCCATCCATCACCATTCTGCCAACCACTGCCACCCTGCTGACATTTTTCATGGAAGGAACGAACAGCCGGCACCCAAGTGGGACCACTGCAGCCCCCGGCCCTCTCCAGGTGACTTCTCGGGGCTCCGAGTTGCACAGGGGTGACAGGGACACCCAATCAGACAGCAACACTTGTAGTTTTGGGGATGCACGATGCACCCCATGCCATCACCAACACCCTGCAGCATCTCCCAGTGCACCCAACCCTGCATCCTGCTCCATCCCACCACCCAAACCCACATCCTGAACCATCCCACCACCCAAACCCTCATCCCATCCATCACCCAATCCCACATCACCATCCCACCAACCACTCCAGCCCCACTGGTATTTTCCATGGCAGGGATGAACACCCAAAACCCAGGATGGTTGCTGGGGGACATGTCACCTAACAGGCTGTGCTGGCTTTGGGCGAAAAACAAACCCGGCAGGGCTTGGAGGGAGAGAGCTAACCTTGACACAGTTGCAGCAGTCACTAATAGCAGGCAATATGCCTGTTCTTGGGGGACTGTTGCAGTTGCTAAGATACTGGCAGCCGTGTGAATGGAAATGGGTCAGTAAACCTGTGGAGAGATAGTGTGACACTGTAACCGGCACAGCTGTTGCAGCCTACATCGAAATCCCACCCTTTCAATATTTATCACTCTCCGCCTTCGGTTCCTTCCTCCCAGCAATTTTTTCCACGTTGGTTTTGCCTGGGGTTGGTGAAATCACCCCGAAGACTTTAATGAGATGAGAGGTGGTGGAGCAATGGGATGGGGTGGGAAAGGCGTGGTGCAGGGGGATGAGGAGGAAAATTAAAGGCCCCGCTTTGGGTGGGTGTCCCCCCCTCCCCGCCCCACTCCATGAACAGGATGGAGCCAGTTCTTGGAGAGATTTAACAGGAAACAGGCTATAATCCCCCTGGTAGGAAAACGGGTGAAAAGGTCAATTTACTTCTGTCCCTCGTTTAGGCACTGTGGTGAAATTACACACTCGCAGGAGCCGCTGTGCATGGCTGGGAGAGGAGGGAGCAGTGCTTGTGTCCATCCTCGGCTGTCTGTGTGTCTGTCCCCACCTGTGGCATGCCCTGAGCCTTCCCAAGGCACCTGGACTGCCAGAAGCATCCATGCGGCCCCAGGAGCAGCATCCATTGGCCCCAGGAGCAGCATCCATGTGGCCCCACAAACGACACCCGTACACCCTGGCATCCTACCCCGTGTCTCGGTACACGTGTCGCACATGCTACACACCCATGAGGGCCCTGCATGCACACGGATGCCCAGTCCCAGCCTCAATGCTCCAGCACCTCTCCAAGTCCTCCAACACCTCCCCAAATGCTCCAGCAGCCCCTAAAACACTCGAGCACCGCCCCCATGCTCCAAATGCTAAAGTACCACCCCAAATGTTCCAGCAGGCTCCTTAATGCTCCAGCATTTCTCCACATCCTCCAGCACCCATCCAATACTTCAGTATCCCCACCCCAAGTACTCCAACATCCCTCCAATGGTCCAGCATCCCCCCAAATACTCCAGCACCCTCACGACAAATGCTCCAGTGTCTCTGTAAATGGTCTAGCAGCTGCCCAAATACTCCAGCACCCTCACCCCAAAGACTCCAGCACCCCCCCAAATACTCCAGCACCTCCCCAAATATTTCACCAGCATCATCCCAACACCAAGCCCTGCTGCCACCACCCCCTGCCCCATGCTGGACCCAGCTCCCTGCTGCCTTTGGCACTGCCACAACTCAACAGGGGCGGGAAGGTTGGTACTGGGCACCACTGGGAGCCAGGGCACACTCACGAGAGGACGTGGTTAAGTGTCCCCTGTCCCCAGCCGCTGTCCAGGTGCCGAGCAGGAGGGGGGGTGCCGGCAGGCAGTTGCCGTCCTGGCTCTGGCCCGGACCCCGCTGCAAGGAGGAGGGTGAGAACATCTGGTCGCAGGGAAGAAGGACAAGTCCAGGGAAAAATGCCGAGCTCTTGGAAGAGGCCCTCATCACTGCGGCTGGGGTGGAACAAGCCCCAGCGTCCCTCCTGTGCCACAGCTGCACCGAGGAGGGGAAACTGAGGCACAGTGGAGCCAGATAACGTGATGTGGGGTCACAAAGCCGCCAGCGCTGGGGTCACCCCCAGCTCCCAGGCTGGAGGAGCATCTCTCACAATTTATAGCCCAGGGTCTGGCATCCCGGGGGCAGCAGGGAAAGAAAGGGAGGCTGCAGGGAGCGAGGGGAGCTGCGAGATCTCCTCCTCCCAAAGACGCTCCCTGCCACCCCCCCGCAGGTGGCTGGAGCAGAACGGTTGATATGGAGACAGGGAAGCACAGACTGTCTGGGTAAGGTGACATTCGACAGATGCCAGGTTCAGACTCGCTCCAGCCAGTATTCCCACCCCCCCCACCGCCTGCCTCCGGCCCCCACGCAAAGGCATGTGCAGGGAGGGGGACAGGCTGGGCAGGGGGAGATGGGGGAAGTAGGGCACCCTGAGATCTGCGGGGAGGTCAAATGCCACCTTGTCCCTATCCTGAGGCACCAGAACCCTGAGTGTCCCCTGCCAGGGCAGACTTGGAGCCCCTGGACCCCCACCTCTGGACCCCATGGTGCAAATGAAGGTGCCATGACCCCTTTGGGTGAGCACCCACCCCAAATGATGGGGGACCCTGCCTCGTGCCAGGTAGACACAACTGGAAGATTTGGGGGACACATCTGGGGAAGGGATCCTCCCCCTATTGCAGAGAGGGCAATTAACTGATGCCTAAGAAGAAATGGCCCAGCTTTGACGGGAGCACAGGCTTCGTATCTGCGACCCAGGCAGAGTGACAGTGGGCATGGCAGCCCCTTGTCCACAGGTTCAGTGCCCAGGGAGGGATACCAGGGTGCCAGAACCCCCACGGGCTGCAGTCCTGTCTTTCTGCACCTCGGCAGGGCCCCTCATGCCCTCACACCCCTCCAGGCTGGAGATCAAAGGGACGCTGCAGGGATTCCTAGCACGCAACCAGCCGAGAGACTCTGCTCCATGTGGGCAGGGAAGACAGGGCAGTGGCAGGGGACGGGCACTCCCCTGTACCCAGAAGAAGGCTCATGGTCTGCAGTGAAGGCAATGGGGTTATTTGACCGGGAGGGGAAGGAACAAACACAGTGGGTGCAGCACTTGGTGGGGGATGCCCCTCGACACTCTCCTGTCACATCCCCTTCCAGCAATTCTGCACCCCCAGGCCCCCAGCAACTGGGATGTCTCCCGGGGTCCATTGAACAGGATGGTGGGGGCTGCCAGCCCACACAAAACCCCTCCAGCCTCTCCCTGTGCTGCCGGCTGCTGCTCCCCGACCCCCTGTGCAGGGAGGCTGGAGCCCGCTAATGAGCTCGGCCCTTTCCCAGCATCCCGGTCCCGGGTGGCCCCGGCAGGTGTGGGTCACCGCTCACCCCGGGATGACAGGGACGCCGTGGTCTGGATCAGTGGAAACGGGAGGCGCCCAGTGAGGGGCTGCAAAACCTTCGGCATTAGCCGGTTGGGCTCCAGCACTCGCTCAGGCTCTGCTGTCTCCTCTTCATCACCCTCTGTCCCCCAAATATCCCAAATTTGCTCCACGGTGATGCTTGGCACAGCCCCGCCTGGGGCACGGCATTAACCTGGGGACACCCAGTACCCCACGATGGGGGACTCAGCCCCTCTCTCTCCTGCTTCCTTCGCTGCATCTTGCACCCTCCTCCTCCTCCTCTCTGCCCTAAAGCCAGACGGATTTCACCGCTCTGCTGAGCTCCAAACTCCATTTCCAGATTTTCAGTGCGACCTTCTGGCTACCTGGATCCGGCACTGCAAGATGCCCCCTCTGATCCCCCCTCCCCTCCGGCCCCCCAGCATCCCCGGGGAGGCCAGGGCTGGATGCAGCCAGGAGCGGGATGCAGGGGGGAGCTGGGGGTGGCCGAGGAGGAGGAGTAGAAGGGAGAGGTCGGGCTGCACCTGGATGCAAGACCAGCCTCAGGAGGCTTGGGTTGTTGTGTTTAACCCAGCCTGGCCCAGGGAGAAGCAGGAGCATGGTCAGAGAGTGCCTGGCAAACTCATCTCGTGTGGGAGGTGCTGCCGTGGTTCCTGGGGCAGCCTTCAGCCTCACTGCCTGGACGGAGGGTCCCCCCAAAGGGCTCCTGCTCTCCCAGGACAGCATTCTGCAGGGATGTGCCCGTTCTTCAGGCTGCTCTTGGCTCCCTGAGCCCGGATCCTGCCCCAGAGGACAGGCAGGGGTCCATGGGACCCCTGTGCCTGGCTATCACTGATCACAGATAACCAGGGTGAAGAAGGGGGGAAAGAAGGGAGGAAAGAAATAAAACTCCCTAAATACCCCAAACCCCCGTTCAGGCACATGCAGCACCATGGGGTGCAGAAAAGCAGCAAAAAAATCCAGGCAGAGCTAGAAAAAGCCCCAAAGCCTCAGGTCCCCCCTCACATGCTGCCCCCTGCCCTCACTGCTCTCCCCGCCGGTTATTTCCAGCCCTCTGCATCCCCCCTCCTCCTCCTCCCCATTCCCTCCCGGCACCCTGCTCTCCTCCGCTTGCTCTTGCATTCTGGTATTTGGTGTGTTCCTCAGCTGCAGGAAATTCCTGATGCTCTCCATCATGCAGCCTGCGCTCGCATCCCCCGCCCTGCCCGGCTCCCCTCCAAAGGACAGCCATGTGCCGGACAGCCAGCGCCACCGCCGTCACTCCCCTCCCCAACACGGGATTTACTTCTCCTTCTTCGCCTTCTCTTTCTCCTTCATTTTTTCCCCCTTCAGTTATTTTCAACTCCAGCCCTGCGAAACACCCCCTCTCCATCCGCGCCAGGGGCTGAAGCGGCCCAGCTCCGGCCATTCCCCTGCCTGGCTTTTCCCTCTTCGTCTTCCTCTCTTCTCGACACCGCTCCTGATCTTATTTTAATTCGTCTCAGACGGTGTTGGAGTGTTATTTTAAGAGAGAGGATATGCACAGACATTGTGTTTTCTGCTTTTTCCTGGCCCCAAGCCAGGCTCTCTGGGCTGTCAGCTACCCACTGTGTTGCAGTCACGTGTGGGAAGAGGCAGCCAGAGCCAGCCTCACAACTCCTGGTAGCAACATGGAAATCAAGTGTGCACTTTCTTCCCTCTGTATGTGTCTGTATTATTAATAGCGTCTCTCTCTGTGAGTTATCCATAATGTATCTTAATACCTGTCCGTCTGTAAATGATGTATTATGGAGTGCCTGTGCCCATGGCTCCGTGCGCTGTTGCGGGGGGACAGGCATTGTGGCTGTGCCACCATCTCCCCCGAGGTGTGGCATGGGGATGGGGGACAGGACAGAGGGATGGGGACGGGACCTGGTAGCCATGAGCTGCGTGTCCCAGCCCACCGGTACCTTGGTGAAATGCCTGTTTCATGTGGGGAGCAGCGGAGTGCTGCTGGGAAGATAGGGCCAGCTGGCACTGGGGTGGCACTGAGCAATCCCTGTCACTGGCCAGGAGGTGCCAGGGGACACCGATGTCCCATGCTGTGGGCACTGATGCTGGCTGCTACAAGTTCACGAAGGAATGGGATGTGTCACCGCACCCCTGAGGGACAGCGGGAGGCCAGTGGGTAGCAGGGAAGGCGCAGGATGGATCAGCACCGCATGTCATGGGCTGGATGGGCACAGCACAGGTTGAAGGGACATGGCGTGGGTTGGATGGACATGGCTCGGCACAGGTTGGACGGACATGGTACGGCATAGGATGGATGGACACAGCACAGGGCTCAGAGCTTGGCTTTGCAGGACACAGATGAGGCTCCACTCTGATTGGAGCTGCCCAGAAGAGTCCAGGGGGCTCCCAGCCCCAGGAGGGTGAGCAGGGCTCGCCCCCAGTCATACACATACACCCAGAATTGGGGCAGCACCCAGCTTCCTCCATGCAATGACAGCTGGTGCTGCTCCTCTCCAGGCTGTGGTGTCCCTGTCCCCTCTGCATCCTGGGGATGGAGAGGCCAGGGCAGGGAAACCCCCGAGGACTGGGGTCTCCCCAGTGCAAACCAGTAATACAGAGACCACATATTGATCCATACCGTGCCTACAGCCCCATTACACCTATAAAATACATGTGCGTGCAAGAGCATGCGGGCACATCCATCACACCCACCCCTGTGCACAACCTTAACACACCGAAGTGTGCAGGTGTTGTCTGAGCTTGTCTGTGCATGGGGCTGCCAGAAATGTCCCCTGCCTGCAGTGTCCCTGCCTGCAGTGTCCCCTTCCCACAGCACGCCCTGCACATCCCTGCTGGCACGCCGTGCCCATCCCCACACACCGTGCCCACAGATGTTGCAGCGTGCAAGGACAGAGGAGCGCCCCAACACCAGGGGGTACCCAGATGGGCCAGCCCTGCACCCCGACACATGGTGGGAGCAGTGTGGGTGCCAGCATCTAGCCGGGGTCATGGGGAGCAGGAATCCAGGAAAGCAAACTGGAGCTCAAGACTTCGCATTTCTGGATTCTGGTTCCCGTTTCTGCTCCCGGCTGTTTCCATGGAAACTGGCGTCGGACCTGGGAAAATAAGGTTAGGGTTTGCAGTGGAGGCCCACTGCCAGCCTGCCCGCCTCTGCACCCCTCCGGCCCCGCCGCCTCATCAGAGGCACATGTCTGAGTGCCCCCCATGCCTGCACCCACGTAATGCTCAGGTTTGGGGGCTGAGCAGCACGGGTACCCCCAGCATCCTCCAGCATCCTCCAGCCTTCCACCTGGTGACCCCTGGGAGCCTGGCACACACTGGGTAATTTGTGAACTGGGACCACCATACTGATCCCTGGCAGGCTGGTGAGTTGATGGTGGCACCCACCAGACCCACAGCCCTTCCCTGCTTCTCCACTCTCTTCCCTGGTGCTCCAAACCTGGCACAGCTCAGCCTCCATGGGAACTTCCCAAGAGTGCTCATGAGGCCATGACACCCCACCAGGTCCCCTGGGACAGGGAACACTGACACTGTCCCCACCACTGATGCCCCTTTTGCAGGCTTTTACAAGAACCCAGCCTCGCCAGCAACATCACCCTCCTCTTCTCCAGCTCAGGATCCCCAATTGCTCCGGGGAAGGTGGGGAGTCAGAGGGGGGAAGAGAACCAGGACACGACACCTCGGGGGAGCCGTGAAGACTAATGAATGGAGGCTTTTAAAAAGCACTTTGACTGAGAAGTGCTATAGTAGGAACTAATTATCCCTCCCGCCTGCGCGCACCCTTGCACGCCGGCGCAGCCGCGTCCTGCTCCCTCCTGGAGCCACAGCTGCAAAATCGCAGCCAACCCCAGCACCCACCACCACAGCGGCCGCACCAACCGGCATCGCCCTGGATGGGGAAAGGTTCCCTCCAAGGCTCTGCTTCTCCTCCTGTGCCTGCCATGTACCTCTGCCCCCTACGTTGCTGTCATGGCCCCCCCAGCGAAGCTGACAGCAGTGGGCTGGGGACACAGGGTGGTGCTCACTCTCCTTCTCACGCTGGGGTTTTGGGGAATGTTCCCCTTTTTATTAAAATCTGCCGCGTTACAGCAATGGCAGGAAGGCCGGGTGGCCAGTCCCTGTGGATGCTCAGGGATGGACGGCACCTGGCACGGCAGGGCGGGTGGCAGAGCTGGCACAGACCCCCAGCCCCTCACAAGTGTGACCCCGCAGATGGACCAGCCCTTCAGAGTCCAGCTCCCTGCAGCAGCCATGGGCAGCAGGGGGACACAGGGAGACACCCCAAATGCTCACCCCGCTCCACCAAGCGGATCCCCATGCTGCCAGCCTACAACGCCCGCAGTTTTGGGGTGATGCTGGCAGTGATCCTGTCCCTCCACATCCCTGGAGTGGGACCTAGAGCAATAACATCCTGCTCTCCCGGCACTGCCTGCTGCCCCATTTCACATTCCAGTGTGGGCCGGCCCCACTGCCCTCCCATTCCCACCCCCACCGCGGGCTGCATTTCAGCTGTTGTTGAATTCTGTCCAGGCTGGATTCATCACAAGAGCCCTCAAGCGGCTGCAAACAAACAGAAAAAACAGGGAGCAGGAACGCGCAGAGCGATCGATTGGCGCTGGGGGGGCCTGAGGCCCTTCGGCAATGCCAAATCCAGCCTCAAATTCCTCACTTCCAGGAGAAAAGGGGCTGGGGATGAGCGGCAGGAAGAGGGGGATGGAATGCACAACCGCCACCAGCCGCTGGACCATGGCGGCGAAGCCCCGGGGCGCGGTGCTGCAGTGATGGGCACAGAGTAGTGGTGGCTCTCCCTTCCCAGTGGAGATGGGCTCGTACTGCTCTGAAACTTCCCTCTTGTGGTTACTGCAGTTAAAAAAGCAAACAGGAGACTTGGGTGCATTAAAAAATAAATACAAAATGGCACAAAGGGTGGGAACACCCACAGGGATGGGGTTTACCCAGCAGCAGTGGCACTGGAGTGGGTGTGGGGTCAGGGTGCCTGTCCCTGGGGCAAGGGAAGGAGAGACCCCTCACCCTCGCACTGCAGAGGGAACTGGGCGTTGGGAACAGCGATGGGTGGGTGTGGCCCCCTATCCCAGGGATGGATGGTAATGGCAAGGGAAGCAAACACTAACACGGCTCCAGTGGGAATTGCCACCACTGGAGCTGCGAGGTCAGGTTGCTGCGCCTGGTTTTCAAGAGGGGCTGGATAATTTTTACCACCACTAACAATCCCGTCTGTGCCTGACACGCTCCAGCTCCGAGCACAGCGTTCCAGCAGGGCTCCCACACCTCCCTGCCCAGCCACTCCAACTCGCCTGCCCCTGCCTCGACTGCTGATGGCTCAGGGCATGGATACGGCCTGAGCACGGTGCCGTTGGCAGAGGGGGCAGCCTTGCTCCCAGCATCTCCCAGGGTCACCGCTGTACCCATCCACAGTGCTCTGGAGGACCATGGGTGACATCCATGGTGTGGCCAATGGGGAAGGATAGCAGTGACAGGGATGCTGCACAGCCTGGGGACACGGAGGAGCCTCTCCAGCTTGCAGGAGAATTTAGCAGGTTTTTTTGTGGTGCTGATCCCTTGCAGGATGCCACTTGCTGTCCTCCCTGCACAGGGACAAGGGCTCCTTGTGCAGGCACCATCCGCCCTCTTCCTGGCTCCAAACAAAGACCTGCTGGAGGATGCTGCTTTTTGGGAAGGGGGTTTGCAGCATCCTCCCTGCAAAACTCCCTGCTAAATCCCATCCAGGCAGGAGCTGAGGGGCACAGCACTGGTGCCTGCAGCACAAGGCTCCTCTCCCTGCAATGTCAACCTGCTGCTCCACATCCAAGGCTGCCCTTGGAAAAGCTGTCGGCTGCTCTGGCTGGTTTGCCAAGCCCAGGACAAGCTCTTTAGCTCAACTCTGCCAGAACAGATGCCTGGGCGACTGTAATTCTTCCTAGCATGGATGGAGGGGGGATGTGTGGAAAAAAACCCAACCTCATTTAAGAATTGCAGAGGCCGCTCCTCCCTTCCCCAGCATCTGCAGTGTTGTGGCCCCGCAGAGGGTCCCCCAAAATCTGGGGGGCGAAGTGGGAGGAGGCTGAGTGATGCCAGGAAGGAAGGCAATACCCAGAGGGAGGACGGCGTGGCACAGCACACGCTGGAGCTGAACATGGCTCTGCTGCCAGCTGGGGAGGAGAGAGCGACCCGCTGCAAGGACAAGTGGGAAGCATGAGCTCGGCGTGCCACTGGTGTCCTTGCAAACGCTCGCCTGCTCTGTCTCGATGCTCCCCACAAAACAACAAACCCGTTCTCATGGCAATGTCCTCTGCAAAGAGCACAGGGAAGGGAGCACGGTGACATGCTCTGGAGGGGCCATGCTCCTTCTCCTCCCCCTGCACCCAAAATCCCCCAAAATGGCATGGCGCGGGGAGGGAGCTCCAGCTGGCCATTGCACTGCTGGAGGAGGCCGGCAGTGTTTCCACATGGATATTTTCTTCCACTGGCTGCAATTTGGGGCTGCCAAAAGCCAAAACAAGAATGGAAACATCCCATTTTGTTGGCAAAAATTCAAGGCAGGGTTGGGTTTTTCTTCTTTGTTTTTTTTTTTTGGTTTTGGCTTTTCCCTTTTTTTGTTGTTGTTGTCTTTGGTTACGAACGGAAATTCCCTGCCATGAAATCATGACGAAACCCCAAACTAAAACACAGCTTGGACCAAAACCTTCACCCAATTCCCTGGGGATCCCGTGTGGGGCGCGGATCCAGCACTGGGGATCATCCCCACATGGCCCGGGACACAAACCAAGTCCAGACCCCAGCGCCAGCCCCAGCCACATGTGAGGTGATGGGATGTTGTGCCTTGGGGATCCCTCCAGTAACCCAGTGTGATTCTGGCATTGGAATGTACCACTTTCCTGTCCTGCTTCACACCACCCTGCCTTGGTGATGGCACCTGGGAGCCAGCACTAGGCCTGGCAAGGCACAAATTTGTCCACAGGGAAGCTGGTCCCTATGGATGGGGCCAAGCAGGGGCCAGGATCGGGGTGCCAGTGGCTCTAAGCATGTCATTATGGCAGTGTTTGCTCCCAGGACGGTGCTGCTGCCTGGCTGCCCTGAGTATCCTGCGTATCCCAGAGACCTCTGGGCTCCTTTGCAAGAGTAGTTGCTGGGAATGGCCTCATCCAGCCCATCCCAGGGAGTCCGGATGTGGCCAAGCCCTGGGGCTCACCCCTGCACCCTGCCCAGCATTCTCCCCTCCCATTCCCTCTTTCCACCAGATGTTGGGGCTGGAGGATGAAACAGCTCTTCTCACCCCAGTCCCTGCCACATCTCTCTCCAGCTCCCGTTCCGGAGCCTGGATCTGGCCACGCAGGCTGAATAAGACTGAGCCTTTGTCCAGCTCCCCCCGCCGCGTTTCCCTTATCTGGCCCAGCTGCCTTGCCAAGACCAGGCAGAGGATGGCGGCAGTGCTGGGCTGGTGGGGCCCTTGTCTTCTCCTCCTCCCACCCCAAAGGCCCTGCAGCCACTGTCACCCCTTGCCAAGTGCTGCCAGCCCCTCTCCTCCATCCCTGCCTGTTCCCCAAAACCAGGAGACTGCCCCTCATTGCTCGGTGCTGCTCCCCACACCACACAGCGGGCACAGCATCAGCCCCTCTGCACCCCCCGTCTGCCCCTCCACCTTGGACAGGTCTGAGCATCCCTGAGGGGGGTCTGACATCCCTTGGGGACTCCAGCCAAGGCAGGGCTGGGCGAGGCAGGGGTCCAGGGGCAGTGTGGAGCCGGGTTATCTGTCTGCAGAGCTCCGTGTGCTGCAATTAACCTCGAGAGAGCAGCCGTGGCTCCTGCCAAGAACCACATTAGGTGTGTGTGGCAGCGTCTAGACATGCAAGAGACCAGAAGCCTTGATCTGGAGGAAAGCGGCTCCATCCCTTCCCCCTCTCCTTGCCCGCCTGCCCTACAGGGACCCCCTCGCTGGGGTCTGGCCAGCATCGAGGATGGAGCACAGGGAGGGATGAGGGGACGGGAGCGGGATGTTGAGCTCAGGCCGGCATCCCTTTGTGTGGGTGTGGTTCCAAACAGCTCCATGCTGGGCTGTTAAACCAGGACTCTCCTGCTTGGCACATGGCATGGCACAGCATGGCACGGTATCCTCACGGATGCAGACCCTGGCACAGCATGGCACGGTATTGTCATGGATGCAGACCCTCAGGTCCCCAGCCATCGGTGGGAGGAGGAGGAGAAAGGTGGCTGCAAGCACTACCTGAGCCATCTCCCACCAGGAGATGTGACAAACATCCCATGGAGCCAGCAGCAAACCCTGTGATGAGCCCTGGAGTAGGCATGGAGCTGGGAAGAGATCCAGCTCACTGACTTCTCATGCCAGTCCTGTCACCTGGGGCAGGTGGGATGGAGCCAGGTGGGCACTGTGGTGGCTGGGCACCTTCCCTGTCTGTGCCCCTCACACCCATGACACCCCCTTGCTCTCACCTCCCGGGTGCAGCCACCCCAGACGGCTGCAGGATGCTGGGGAGAAGAGATTTTCCCGACGTTAATTAATTAAAATAAACAGCAAATTAAATACAGCAAAATTAAAATAGCTCCGGAAATTAATTTTCAACAAAACCCACCTGGAAAGGCTGGATATTTAAAGAATTAATGGAGCCCTCTGAGACCATAAAGAACCGCTGAGCTCCCAGCATCTACCAGCCCCCTCCGAGCCTGCCTGGTGACATAGTGCTGTGGGAAAGCTGGGATGGGACCCTGGAATGGCACCTTGGGAAGGGACCCAGGATGGGACCCACACCTCCTGGCAGCTCTCGCCTCACGGCTGCCTGCACCTGCGGGCTGACACACTGGGAGGGAAGGATGCTGTAGATGGATGCAGGGATGCTCCACACCATCCCAGTGGGAAGCACTGGTCCCAGCCCTGGCTTGGCTTGGCACGGCATAGGGCTCTGCAGGGACACCGAGCTCCTGCCTGTTTTGCCCCATGGCTGGGGGAAAACCTTGTGGTCCCTGTGTGACCCACTCGAGCACAAGGATGACTCCATCACCCTCCTGGCCAAAACCCACTGCACTGAGGGAAATCCTGACCTCCAAACCCGGTCTGCTTGGGTGCTCTGGGCCTCCCACAGCTCTCCCCATGCATAATCCCCCCGGCCAAGGCGGGATTACTGTGCAAACTGGCTGCGCAGCCAGACAAAGCTCCTTACCAGGCACGGCAGGCGGATCGATGGACTCCCGAGGGGCCCGGCGGGGCACGGGCCCGGCTCCAGGCGGGCAGTGGACGGGGCGAGGTGCCGGGGAGCATCCCCGCGTCCGACCGAGCTCCGGCCTGAGACCAGGCACAACTCGTCACACGGTTGGGATGTGCCAAACCGCTCAGGGCTGGGAGGCCCATCCGGCGGGCAGCCCTCCCACGGCACCGGCGGCGTTTCCTCTCCCTGCGCCCAGCGTGTGCACAGGCGCAGCGGCACAGACACCGGCAGGCGAGAAAAGGCTCCGGAAGGAAACGGAGAAAGCAAGACGAAGCCGGCAGGTGGAGAGCAGGAGGGGCCGCGGTCACCTCCGGCCCGGTGCGGGCTGCCAAGGGTCATCTGGGGGTCTCCACCTTGCCGGAATGCCCGGTTGCGCTGCCAGCACTGGGCTGCTCCACTTCATCATCCGGGGAAACTGAGGCACGGCGGCCGCATCTCCATGCGGAGCCCCTCGCTCTCCCGGGGAGGGAAAGGCTCCCCCCCGCAGCGGCTGGGATGACACCAACTCCCCATCCTCCTCCCGCTCCACCCTGTTCCTGCAGGAACCCAGGAGTCCGGGCTCCGGGCAGGCAGCCAGGGCCTCCCTCCTGCCTGCACCTCCCGTCCTGCCTGCTCCGCGGGCGCCCGCGGCCGGCTCCGGCCCTCGCTCCCGCATCCATGTCCGGTTCACGCCGGCACACACCTTCCCACCGCGTGTCAGGGCGACCTTGGAGCGCTGCCGCGGCCACTCCGTGCCAAACTTCCCGGCAATGCCCAGGGCACAGCCGGGGGTGACGGATGGGCAGGAAGGGGCATTTTTTTCCCCCTTTTATTTGTTCGTCGGGTGGGTTTTTTTTCCCTTGCTGGAGACAAAGGCAGGCTGTGTGCCCAGGCGCAGGGTCCGGGGGGTGCCGGCGGTGCCGGGACCCCGTGGCGATGCCGGGCCAGCCGCGCCGGGGGCTCTGGGTGGCCGGTTTCCTCCGCACACAGATGGCTGTTTCGACTCAGTCGAGCGCTTGACCTAAATCTCCTCCTGATCCACGGGAGCTGCAGTCCCTCAGCAGCACAGCTCAAGGCAAGGAGGAGGAGGAGGAGGAGGAGGAGGAGGAGGATGAAGGGGGAGACCGCGGCCAGCTGCGGACTGGCGGGAGGGTCGTGCCGGAGGGCCCCCACCCCGGGTTTGGCAGCAGGGCCGGCGGAGGCGGCAGTGGAGGGAAGGAGGGAGGGAAGGGGGGGTGGAAAAAAAAAATCTCCCACGCTTCGAGCTCCAGCGCCGGCCGCCCGCGCCTGCGTGCTGCACCCACCGGGACGGGGCA
>VZRN01004331.1:328412-340288 GCA_013397935.1 Dasyornis broadbenti
CGCAAACAGAGCCAGCGCCCTGCCCCCGCGCGGGGGGGGGGTGGTGAGGAGAGAGCAGCCGGCCCCTCGGCTCGGCTTGGCTCGGCTCGGCTCGGCTCGTCTCAGCACTGCACGGCCCAGCACGGCATGGCACGGCACAGCACGGCACAGCACAGCACGGCCCTGACACAATTGCATGGCCCTGATGTCCTCCAGAAGTGGGCAACCACCTGGCTGAGGTGAGATAAGAGCAGCCCATTGGTCTTGTCAAGTCCCCAGTGCCATCAGCTACCATGAAGGCCCCCAAATCCCCATCTCACTTTCTACCTCCCTCCCAGCCTGTTGTTTGGCAGCACGTGGCCTCCCGGAGCTATGCTGGGATGATGCTTCACCCCTTGCCTGTCTGCAAGACACGCGTCCTTGGGCGGCTGAAGGACCTTTAGGACATGGGATAACACAGTGGCAGTGCCAGACCCCCACCTTGGTCTGTGCCACCTCCCCAGGTGCCAGAAGGCACCAATTGGTGTGGATAGGCACAGCTCTGCCTGTCCAGGGGAGGCATGGTGGGGTCTCAGCAGCTCCATGCCCAGTGAGTGTGCGAAGCCCCTGCGCCGGAGCGCGTGCACGCCGGTGTCTGGGTTTGTCACAGCCTGGTGAGCAAGTTAATCTCAGGCTCCCTGACACGTGGAATAAAATCGCGATCCCGTAATGGAATTCATTCATCTTCCTGTCCAGGCAAAGAACAAGCCCCCCACCGCCCACTGGGGCTGGGGCCGGGCCAGGCCAAGGTGGCCAGTGCCCAGTTCCCAGCTGGGGGTCCCTGCCTGCACCCACCCTCCTCCCTGCCACGGGACCGGACTGGCACTGGAGTGATGTTCCTGTGAGTGGAAACCAGAAAGGTGCCAAACACTGGGTGCCGCGAAGTGTTCCCTTCCCAGGGGACATCAGCCATGTCTGCGGGGGCAGCTGGGGTCACTAAGGAGGGTTGAAGCCAGCCAGGGTGTACTGGAGTCCAGCCGTGCCGGAGGGCAGGCACAGCACTCATGATGGGGGAAAGGGAAACTGAGGCAGGCAGTAAGGGAAAGGGCAATCTGGGTGGCATGAAGGGGACAGGGGCAGATGTCCCTCTGTCCCTGTGGTGTCTTTCTGAACGTGCAGCTCCTTCTCCACTGCCAGCGCCTTGGCCAGCCCTGGTACAGAGGACCCATCGCAGGGATTCTGCAGGGATGGCACCAGTTGGGTCACCACGGGGGACCCCAGTACATCCCCAGGGACTGCCTCACCCATAGCCATGGGTACAAGCAAGGGGGAAAATCTCAAGAGTCTGAGCAGGGCAGGAGACCACAGGTTGCTATGTTACCCTGTGCCTCAGTTTCCCTCTGGCACCCGCATCGAGACCACCCCCAGGCAGGAAAGTGGCCCCGCAGCCAGGAGAGGAGGAGGAGGAGGAGAAGGAGGAGGGCTGCTCCTTCCCGGGCACACAAAGCCCCTTTCATAGGGGCCGAGTTTGGATTTCCTCTGCCAGCCCAGCACCTCGCTGCATCCTGCCCTGCCAGCAACACTGTGGTCAGAGCGGGCAGCTGGTAGATGGGATACCTGGGGGGACACAAGGACCTTCAGGTGGCTTCATCCCTCACCCCGACCATCCCCATGATTTTCCCCTCCTGTCAGCTTTTAATTATACCCCTAATAAAAGTCACTTTGCAGGGGAACAGGGTCTTTGTTGCTCAGGAGCTCATCTGCTTCCGCTGCTCCTTCCCTGCTTTAAACTGTAATCCTCAGCTGGGAACAGTGCAATTAGCCACTGCGGAGCCGGGCACCGTGTCACCGAGGATTAGGGCTCCCTTCGGCGGGGAGCTGGGGGACCCAGCCCTGGCATGGGTCGATGTCTCTTTGTGGGATAGGGTCTCCCCGCTACAGCCCTCAAAAGAGGGCAACAAGCCTAAGAGCCCCCTGAGCCAGGCATCCCCCAGCCCACCTCCTTCTGGTACCTGGCACCCTGCACCCTGCACGGCGTCAGTGCCACTGGGTTGTTTCTGGGGTGCACGGGATCCACACAGACCGTCTGCCAAACCCTCTGGGGTCCCCCACACAGACAGACCCAAGGAGTCTTCCCAGGGGTTGGGTGGCTTTGTACAATGTGATTCTGGGGACGAAAACGGGGCTGGGAGGACCAACAGGAGCCTCAACCCACATCTCTGCATGTCTGTGAGCACTGGTGCCCATTACCAAGGCTCTGTGTCCCCAGGGGGGAAAACTGAAGCACAGGGCACCAGGTGCCCATGATGCACACCCTGAGGAGCTGGGGACAGATCTGACACCGGTGCAGTGATGGTGACGTGGGACCCTCGTGCACGGTGCAAAGGCCACGTCTTCCAGCATGGCAAAGGGGTCGCTGGACCCCTCGAAGCCCCTGAAAGGAGCCCGCGCGTCGCTCCCGGGTGCCTCTCGCCAATCAGCCTCTTCCCGGGGCTGGAAGGGGAGCGCGGGCGCTCGTTAGCAGCCGCTCATTAAGAGCCCTCCGGGAGGATGAAGGTACCGGGGGCACCTGAACCTCTGTTTAATGAGCTGCAGCACCATTAAATGCTGGAGGGGACCTCGGGTACGGTGGGGGTGCTGGTGCGGGGGGCTGCCCCCACCCTGACCCCCACCCAAAGCACGATGTGGGTCCCTGTGCCGGAGTGGCCATGGGAAAGGAGGGACACGGGGTGTTGAGTCATGGTGACAACTGCAGCGATGGTGGCAGCTGCTGCCAGGAATACCCTGAAATGCCCACCAGAGCCGGGGAGGACCCTGGGGGCTCATTCCCCCTCCATCCAGCATCCATGGGCACTGCACAGAGACGGTGATGGTGGCCAGAGCGGGATTGCAGTGCCGGGGTATGACAGGACCCCTGGGACCTCAGGGTGGGGACCTTCCCACTGTGGGTGCCCCCAAACTGGGAAGGGGACTGACATCCTGCCCCAAGGACCCCATCCTGCACCCAGAGCTTCCAGTCTGTCCATCAAACCACAGCCTCACACAGCACCCAGAGGGGACCACCTGGGGGGAATCTCCTGGGTGCGCCCCACGATGTGTCCCCGCCCCAGCACCCAGCCCCGCAGGACGACTGGGTCCCCACCCTCGCACCCAGCCGCGTGGGGCTCTCCCTCGTTAATGTTTACTCGGGTTCGTTAGCGCCAGCACATCACCATGGCAACCCTGCAAGCTGCGCGTCGCCATCCGCGCCACTGTCGTGAGGCTTGGGGACGTCCCCACGCGTGGGGTCACCGCGGGCACCCACCACCGCCACCACCCACCCCGGGCATAGGGGGCTGGGGGACAGGGTGGGGAGCAAGGGGAGGGGGGACACACACCAGGGTTCGCCACCTCCCCACTGGGATGACATGGCCTGGTGTCATCCAGCCGGGATGACAGCACCCATCTCTCACCCCCCAAGCACCCCCCGCTATGCCAGGGCTGCAGGCATGTGCGGCCACTGCCAACACGCCTCGGTGCTGCATTATTTATAAACTGGAGGAGCAGAGGGTTCGGCAGCAGCTGCAGAGCCCTCGCGGGCCAGCCTGCCCGGCATCACGCAGTCAGCGAGCCCGCTGGCACGGTGGGACCGCAGCCCCGCAGCCAGAAGGGATGATAGGGACAAGGCTGCCCGTGGGGTTGGCAGAGCCATGGGGCACCCAGATGCCTCCCTGGCATCCTCTTGGATGTGGTGGGCAGCTGGTGCAGCACGTGGGGATGTCTGGTGTGTCTCTGTATCCCCTGAAGTGGCACAGCACCCCAACCTGCCTTCTGCCACCTTAACGTGCCTTTTGCCACTCTGACCTTCCTGCTGCCATCCTAGATTGCTTCTTGCCACCTCAACCTTCCTACCATGCCAGCCTGCCTCCTGCCACCTCAACCTTCCTACTGCCACTCCAACCTGCTCCTGTCACAGCCTCCCTCCTGCCACCCAACCTCCCTCTTGCCACCTCAACCTCCTTCTTGTCACCCCAGCCTGCTCCTGCCACTGCATGACCCCACTGCAGATGGAAATGGGTGATGGCAGCAAAGGGGTCTGCCTGGCCCACCCCAGGCCCACCCCAGGCCCAGGCAGCCCCCGTGGCACAGGGCCGAGCCCTGGCTGTACCACAGCTCCATGCACTGGGAGCAGGATGTGGCCCCAGCGCTTTCTCCCACCACGGGCTCTGTTGGCTATGGCAAACAGGTTTTCCTTAAGCTTTGCAGAATCCACCCACCTCCTTCCCCCCTACGAGTCCCACCTCCAGGTTGATGGGGAGAAGGAAGGAGGGGGGTGAAAGGCTGAATTGGGGCTTTTAATTTTCATTATTAATTTCCCATCGACGCCAAGAGGCACTGGGGCTCACTCAGCCGCCCCCAGCATCGCCCCCCGCGCTCCCGCGTGCTCTCCCGGAGCTCTGCACCGGCTGAAGCCGAGCCAGGCTGCCGATAGGATTAATTCTGCATGACTGCCCATCTCCGCGGGGGGATCTAAGACCCTCAGGCCTGCAGCAATCTTTAAAATTCCTCCAGCCCAACTTAATTCCCTCTTCCTGCAGAGCTGGCGCATCTGCTGCAGTCAGGCACGGAGAGGAGACGGAGGGAGGAGGGGGGGACAACGGGCACCCCGGACCGCCGTCAGCTCCGGCGCCAGGCAGTGGCCCTGCTATGGTGGTCATGGTCCTGCATTGTCACCTTGGAGTCACCCAAAGCCATGCCAGTCACCTGTCCCATCCCCGTGGGTGGTTTGTACTGGGGTTGGGGGAAACTGAGTCACAGTGGGGCAGCCCGGGATGCAGAATTCCCCTCTCTTTCTCCCTGGACAGGGGAAGGACTCAGCCCCCTGAGCTGTTGTCACCTCCCTGTCCCTGCTGGGACTCCCTAGAGCAGGAGGTTGATGTAAAAATGGTGATTTTCTATCACCTATGAGCTCTGCCTCTCCCAGCAGGTTTCATTCAGATCCCCCACCCCACTCTCACCTTCCACTGCCCCAATGGACAGACCTCCAGGGTCAAAGATCATCTAGAAGCACTCAGGGCCCAAGATTCCCTGGATTTTGGGATGGCTCATAGAAACAGAGCTACTGCTTGGGAAAAGCAGTGAGGGGGAAAAGCCTCCCCTCCTCAGCCTCTCTCGTGGAGGACAAGGACCCAGTGTCACCCAGGGGCCTCGCACACCCATCTCCATCCCTGTGGGACCCCCTGCCTGCGCAGCCACCTTCGAACAGGACGAGGAGCCTGGCCAAGCTGGGGGGTGCTCCCCCCCAAGCCCCCGCCATGCACCGCGGCAGCCTGGGGACGGTGGCGTGTCCCCGCGCTTTGAAGGCTCAGCTGCCGCCACGCCGAGGCTGGCAGCCGGCGGGCAGAGCTAACCTTCAGGGGGTGACAGGGAGAGGCCACGACAGGATGGAGGGATGGATGGAGGGATGGACGGAGGGATGGACGGATGGATACAGCCACCATACTGCAATGCCTCCTGCACCCACCATCCATCCACCTGGCACCACGGCCGCCCTCCCGAGGTGTTGGCACTGCCGGATCTGGGAGAACCATCCCTTTTGCCTTCTTGCCTCCATGTTGCCCGGCTCGCCAGGCAGCCAAGGAGCGCAGCCCAGCCCAGCTGCTGGCGGAGCTGCAGATACATGCATTTAAATCACTTATATCTTTACTTTCTCCTGTGCTGGCTGTGAGATGGGCTTTTTTTTGCATGCGTAATTAGGGGGTGGAACAGATGGTGGAGGGTTCGTTTAAAGTAATGCATCCATTAAAATAACCTTCGCTGTCGGGGACTGCGCTCCGACAGGGGCCTGTTTCACCGGGGGCGGTGGGGAGGGTNGTGTTGGACTTTGGGAAGGGGGACGGAGTGCACATTCCGTCCGGGATGCATCATCCCAGATTGTGGGATGAAGGATTCACAAACTGGTGCTGCCACAGATGGGTTGTGCATGAGAGCTGGGGCCAAACTAGGACCAAACTGAGGACAAACTGGGGTTGAACTGGTATTCTCCAGGGCTCAGTTTCCATGGCAATATGATGGCAGTGAGATGGTGGGGACACAAAACCCAGGTTGGGGAGGATGCCAACAGTTCTTGAAGCAGGCACAGTCCTTGTAGGTCCCCTGGGATACCCTGTCCAGAGCTGCCCCCCTGGGGACTGTGCCCACCTCTGTCTCCCACCCACCACAGAACCCAAAATACACTGGAGGAGGACACTGCCACGCAGCACAAGCTGCCTCTCCTGTTTCGAACCCCAGGTTCCTGGGAGAGGCAGGAGGGCTTTGTTCAGGCACCAGAGGAGCGGAGGCCAGAGAAAGCAGGAGTGCCCTGCCAGCTCTTGTGTTTCACTCCCAAGGAATGCCGGGGAGGGGAGGGGAACACTGCTCCCCTCCTTCCCGCCCCGTTGGGCGCCCAGCCCGGCTGCAGGGTGCTGAGGCTGGGAGGAAGAGGAGGGATGAAGGATGGGGAGGCGGGCGTCGCGCGGATGCCGTGGTACCACCACGTGCAGCTGGGGCTGGCAGCGGGTGGGCTGCAGAGTGGGGGACACACGATGACATACACCCAGGGTGACACGGCCGTGCTGAGCACTACCTTGGTTGGAGTAAATAATTCTGAACAAGAGCTGCCGAGCAAATATGACACACCTCTCTGGGAGGAAAGGAGGAGCCCCTGTGGGTACCCACTAAATTTGGGGGGTCCAGAGAGGCTGGGAAAGGGGGTGGAGAAGGGTGAGAGCAGCAGCGGTGCCAGAGCCACCCAAGCATGTTCAAATATTTAGTGTGCATTTGCTAAGGTGCTTCTGCTGCCTTTAGGGCATCGCTGTGATGGAAGCATCAGAGAGGTGGGAACTGGGTGGATGGGGAGCAAATGCCAGGGATGTGCTGCAGAGGGGTCTTTCTTTTCCAGCTGGGCTGGAAGGGCCAAGGCATGGGGATCCCAGGGAGGGCTGGGATAAGCTCAGCTTTGCCCTGAGCCTGGCCCCTGCCTCATCACCACCTCCCTGGCCACAGCTCCCAGAGCCCATGGGATTGCACATCCCTCCATCCTGCTCCTCCTCCTCCTCCTCTTCCTCCAGCCCCATGCGCCTCACTGACTTCCCACATTCCTGCTCACTGGCACCCTGGGGTGTCCCCAGGCATTGTCATGTCCAGTGGCTGTGGCAATGTGGCGCGTGACACCGAAAGCAGCGGTGAAGTGCTGAGAGTGGCGATGGCAGGTGCTGGGGCAAGGCGACGTGTGGGATAGCAGGGCTCAGTGGGGACCGCTGGAGAGATGCCAACAGCCAAGAGGGGATCGTGGCAGGACATGGATCATGGGGTGACAGAGGTCCCCGGGCCAGCAAGGTCCCCAGACCCTCCGTTTTGCCCTCCCCAGCCCCACACACACATCGAGGAGGAGCTGCTGTGCTGGCAAAATGAGGGACACTGGGTTTTGTCCCATTCCCACATCGTCCTGCAGCCACCAAGACCCAGCCCCACCACCCCCATTCCCGCTCACTGATCCAAATTCCCCCGGCTCACCCCTGTCCTCTCACCTGCCATCACCTCCACATCAAACGCCAGGGTGTCCCTTCGCTTCCCTGGGTGTTTCACTTGCTCCCTTTGGTGCATCCCAGCACAGAGAGCTCTTCCTACTCCCCAGCCAGCAATCCGCCGGGAAAAACCGGTCCCAAAAACCTTCCCCACATCCGCGCCAGCTCTGCGGGTCTGGGGGGGCCGCAGCCGGCCCCCTGCTCGCCAAGAACAATAGCGCCTTGTTCCAGCCCGGCTCCATCCTCTCCTCCCCGGGCAAAGCCCTGGCCACTCTCACCTCTACGTTCCTCTCGCTGTTTCCCGGCTCCCTCCTGCCAAATCCCTGTTCCCGAGTGCTTCTCCTCCCCGCGGGTCCATATTAAGCTACATTCTCCTTTCAGCTGGGTGGAAAACAGCAGTAATAACCATGTGGAGAGAGCCGTGCCCCCCACCTCCACTTCCCTCCCACTTTGGGGTTCAAATTTCATTTCAGCAAAAAAGCTTCCCCCGCCTCCAATTTCTTCCCCCAAACCGAGTCGCTGTCGTCGCGTCTGATCTCGGCAGGGGCCGTATGGATGCTCAGCTCCTCCTGGTTCAGGATCTGCTGCCAATCTGGACCTCGCAAACTGGTTCTCACACAGCTCCCGCCTAGCACCTCCCTCCCAGCAGTTATTGTCCCTCCTCAGCCACCCCAACCCAGCTCACTCCCTGCCACCCCGTTCCCTTGTCACCCTGTCATCCTGCTCCTCTGTCACCCTGCTCCACTGTCACCCTAGTTCTCTGCCACACTGTTCTCTGCCACGCCTCTCCCATGGCACCCTGTTCTCCTGCTCCCCATTCACCCATTCCTTGCCACCCTGATCCTCTGTCATCCTGGTTTCCTGCTACCCCGTTCCCCTATCACCCTACTCTCCCTGTCACCCTGTTTCACTGTCACCACACTCCATGCCACCCTGCCCTTCTGTCACCCCACTGCCAATGCCATCCCTGCTCCCTGTGCCACTCATCCAGTGCTTCACAGGTTGCTGTGCTCCCCTCCTGCCCCTGCATCTGCCCGGGCACATCCATCCCAAACCAAACCGCCAGCTTTGCCAGGCAAGATTTATTCCTGGCGAATTCCCGGGGGGCCAGCGGGGCTGGCAGCTGGCAGGGAGCAGAGCGTCCCTGCTGCCTCCAGCCCAGCAGCCTCCCTCTTTCCTGCAGCTGAGGAGCTCATCTCCCTCGCCCAAGGCGCTCCATCCTCCTCCAGATATTTTAGGCCCAGGTTTTGCGAGGAATGTTCAGGCGCTGAGCCCAAGCCGATGCGCTGAAGTCAGCAGGAGGCGAAGAGGGAAGAGGAAAGAGGGAAGAGGCAAGAGAGAAGAAGGGAGAATGCGCTTGGGGCTTGGGGCCCTGGAGCTGGCAGAGGCAGCATGGGGATGGGATGGGACGGCATGGCATGGCATGGCATGGCACGGCATGCTGCTTCCTCTCCCTGGAGCTGGTTTAGCAGCGGGAAGGGCAGAGGATTGGAGATGGTGGATGCCAGAACGGCTTCTGTATCCCTCCAAGAGGATCAATACCACATTCTGCCTCTCCCCCATCTCCCTGCATTGTGCCAGTCCAGGCTGCACCAACACTCTCCCGCCGGCACACTGTGGGATTTGGAACGGGAAGGGGGGCCCTCAACACTGTCAGTCCCCTTCACTGGGGAGGAGAAAGAGGTGGTTTTGCCAGGGTAGTGTGTCCCCTGCCAACATCTGCCCAGACCCACGCTAACGCCCAGCATCTCCAAGCGAACCTCATCCCTGTACATCAATCTCTGCCTTGTACACCAAACCCTGCCTGCACACCAAACCTTGCCTGCAGAGCAGTCTCTGCCTGTACACCAAATCCTGTCCACACACCCTATCTGCACATCAAACTCTACCTGCACATCAAACCCTGCCTGCACAGCCAACGCTCCCAACGCTGTCCATGCACGTGCTGACACCTCCCACTCACACTCCCCTTCCTGCTTGCACCCCACTGACCCCCGGCATCCCCCAAACACCCATAACCCATCCACCACCATCCTGGCACCACGGCAGCTCATCACCGCTCTGAGCCCGGCTCAGCTCAGCAGTCCGGGGGGTTTCTTGCAGCGCCGACGGAGTCCCCGGCACACGCCAGCCCCTGTCACGGCCTCGCTGGCACGCCGCGGCCGACGTGCTCCGACAGGTGAGCCCCCGGGGCAGCGTTCCTGCCTGGGCCGGCAACTGTCCCCACCGGGCAGCCGGTTTACCGGCATGTTCCTTCCCAGCACGTCCCTCCCTCCTTCCCTCCATATCCAGCCTCTCTCGGCCGGCAAAAGGGGGGAGCCGACAGATTTTAATGAGCTCCCCGGAGGCATCGCTCCGCACCCCCCATCCTCCCGCCTCTTCCCGCGCCCGGGAACCGATGCTCTGAAACACAACCCTCGGTGGCAAGCCTGGAAAAAAACCACAGGGCACATTTCCCCCCGCCTTTTCCCTTCCCTCCTCGCCTCCCCCAGCTTTTTTTTGCTCTCCTGCCGATGCCAAAGACCCAGCCGGGCTCTTGTGCTTTCACTCGCAGCTGCAGCTGCCGATTTTCGCTGTAAGCCCTTGTGCCTAGAAGGCCCAGAGCGAGGGATTCTGGGACGCGGTGATTGAAGACAGCACCAGCACGGAGACCATTGCTCAGACTTTCCCTGTCTGTCGCCCCAACGCTCAACCCACAGAGAGGGAGGGAAAAAAAAAGGAAGAAAAAAGGGGAAAAAAAAAAAGATGGAGAAGAAAAAAAACCCCACTGGACTGGTGCTCGCCCCTTCCCACCCACGCCGAGAATATACTCCGCTGTGTCGGCTCCGAGCACCCGGGCAGGCAGCACATAGGAATGGGGTGGGCCCCCCAGCCCCATGACACCCTGGTGAACTCCGAATCCAACACTAAATCCCACCAGAAGCGCGCTGGATCCCTCTCACTGCACAGCCCACTGTACACCACCCTAAAAACTCCCACTGGGGAGCCGAGCACAGCCCAGTTATTTCCCTTTTGTGTTATTTTTAAGGAAAATAATAACAAGGCAGCTTTAGAGCCACTGTCTGCAGCACAGGGTGAGTATTGGGGTGGGGGTGCGAGGGGAGGTGACAATGAGCACGATGCCAGGTCCTCGTGGGAAGCTGAACGCTCACCACAGCACTGGGACTGCCAGGATGTGCCCCAGAGCCAAGCAAACACCCTGGGAACATGTCACTATGTCCCCTCCACATGCAGAACGCCCTGAGGAACGAGGTGCCCAGCACCCTGTGTGTCCAGACATGCCTGGGAAGGTCCCACGGGATGAAATCCTTGTCCTCTAGCACGTGCACGGGGCCAAGGCATCGCTCAGCATGTGCCCTGAGGCAGAGCGGGAACAACTCAGCCTTAGGATGGATGGACACGCGGTGAGGAGAGAGGGAACCAGGCTGTGACCCCACGCACCCCTATGCCAGCCAGAGGAGGGGGTGTGCTGAGCATGTCCTAGCCAGCTGAACCTTCACATCCCAAAAACCTCCCCCGGCATTGCCAGCTCCCTAAGGACTATGTCCGGACCACACGGCACATCCCAGCCCCAAAGTTCGGCAGGCGGCGGGGCTGGGGAGGGGACGGCAGTGGGGGGGGACACACATCTGCGACGCATTCAGGGGCCATCCCGCATCCGGGCAGCCCGGCCACAGCCCAGCATCCAGCCGGCCGGCCCCAGAGGGGGAACGCTGCCATATCACCAGGCAAAAATCCCCCCCACATCCCTCCCGCTCCTGTTACCAAGCCCGGAAGAAGGAAACAGCCCTCCCCACCGCTGCCCTGTTTACCAAGAGCTGGTTCCAAGCACTCGGGAGAATAGCAGGAGCATTTCAAGGCCCTGTTTCCACTCGGCTGACACACACTATTTATAGAAGCCCACAATTCTCCCAGAGCTTTCCTCGGGATCTCAGCAGAAATAGCCTGCCCCGGGTCTCTGCTGCCTCCTCTAAGGAGGCCAGGAAAGCGCCGGCCCCCCCCCCCCAGGCTTGCCGTAACCTTCCATGGGCTTCCACGGCTTCTCCTCTCCCGGCCGCCCCGCTCCCGGCGCGTCCTTGGCTACTCCGTCCCCGCCAGAGTGCCAGCCCTTCGCCCCTAAACCATCTCCACCTCCTGCCCGACCGGCTCCCAGCGGGCGCGCGGTGGCTCTGGCCGGTGTCCGGGAGGGAACCGGACTGGGGCTGGCGGGCTGGAGACGGGGGACACGCTAACAGCCGAGCAAAAGCCACCTCCCGCCTGACTGCATCGGAGCGCGGCAGAGCCCCGGGGGACTCGCACCGGGGATGGAGTTGGCCTATTCAGGTTACAGAGACATGGCAGAGCGGAATTTGGCGCCGCGCCATCCCTTCTCCA
>VZRN01004331.1:342546-373441 GCA_013397935.1 Dasyornis broadbenti
TTTAACTCATTTTTGCTTAAATCAAAAGCTCTGTCTGAGGCCTGGAAATATCCCTGCTGTTTTCTAACACCCTGTTCCTCCAATTTTTTTGCGTCTGCTCTTGGCCATGTCCCAGAGGGAATGGCAGGTGGAAAGGTGGTCACCAAGGCCCCTGGGGACAGCGGTGGCAGGGCAGGGAGCTGCCCCCCAACTTCCTGAGCACCGTGTAACCTCTCTCCCCACAGCTCCACGGAGCATCTCCCCAGCACCAACTCTCCCTCTCTGTTAATGTTCCTGGAGCCGGATAGATACAATATAATTAAAGTAGATAATACCAGTGATGTTTGTTATGACATCGTGTTTTTGTGAGTGACGAGTGAAGGGTTAACTCCAGGGAATTGGGAATATTGCTTGGCTGCTAATAACACGTGAGTCATCAATGGAATAACACATGGGTGCAGGGAGAGACACAGCACCTGGCTTTACAGCAGCCCTTTGACTTGCCTGTGTGGGGCAGGTTGGGGTTTCTCGTGTGTTTTTGGATCAACAGGCAGCAAGGAAGGACTCCGAACTCCAGATATGCGTTGGCCACCCCTTTGGTTGGCCACCCCTTATGCTTTGCCACTAAACTGGGATGAACTGGTGAGCTGGGTTCAAGCTGAGAGTTGTCTTCCGGCTGGGACCTATTGCAACTTGGAAAGGTGTCAGGTCCATCCCCTCCATTTTCCCCACAGCGGGATCAGAGGGGCTGGATATGGGACTGGCTGGACTCTGCACAGCCCAGATAAGGAAGGGGAGCAGGCTGCATTGCTCCTGGAAGCAGAGCAGAGTGGAGGCCTGGGCTCCAGCCCGGTCAGCAGAGGAATCTGCACACGCAGACAGGATCGCTGCAATTGCTGGTGGCTGAGTGAGCAACTTTGCAGGCTTCCTTGTCCCCTCGCCCTGAATGTCAGCTTTGAATTTTCTTGCTATTTTTAGGGACAGTTAAAAAAAAAAACCCAAAAATCACTGAGGAAGATCCCTCCCTTCTCGCCATGCAGGGCTCTGCGCCCCATGAATATTGCATGGCTGTGGATCACTGTACCTGTGCAGGGATGGGGGGAGAGGGACAGAGGGACAGGGCAGGGAAGAGAGAGAGGTCGTGCAAAAAACATGACATCGCAAGCAGAATGGGTTATAATGTAAAAGATTTATTAATTTAATCCAAAGCATTAAAAGGTCATGTATTAATCAAAGAGATGCTTAAAACTGTCAAAGTCCTTTGTCAGGTTTGAAGTGCATCTCTATAGTTATCATAAAATATATATATCAGTCTGGCATGGAGCCCCAGGCAGGGCTGGAGGAGGATGAGGAGTAAAATGAGGCACTTCCCAGTGGGATGGACACCCCCATCCGGCCCTGCCAGACTCCCGTGGGTGCCCAGCACCCCCATGCTGAACTGGGTGCCTTGCTGGTAATCCTGCTTGTCCCCAGGCCTGAGTTTGTTTCCTCTCGAGTCAGGCTTGTGCCGCGCGGTTGGTTGGGGGTTGCCTTTGGGGTCTGGCTTTGGGGTAGAGATGGATGCAGTGGGTCTGCGAGCAGGGTCCCCCACTTGTCCGCATGGGCACAGGTGACTCCCAGCCATGGCAGAGGACATCGGGATGGGTGAACTGTGCCCATGCCGCTCGTGTCACAGCTCCGCGGGTGCTCAGCCCGGCCAGGATTTCTCTTTAGCTGGGGAGGCGGGTGGCGGAGGCGGGTCCCAGGACCACCCGGGTCACCCGGGCACCCTGTCCCCTCTCCCAACCAAGTGCTGTGTCAGCAGCGTTGGCGTGGACTTACGCTACCATCTAGTGGCTGCTTTGCCACCACTGTCCCCGGTTCGTTCCGTGTCCCCGCAACGCGCCCCCCTCCCCAAACCCTGGGGGGGGAAGCCACCCCCTGGCCAGGACCAGGGTGGACTGCCTGGGTTTGCACCCGCAAGCTGCGGCTGGCTGGGCTGGAGGGTGGTAGCAGTTGTCACTCCGAAAGCTACCAGCTCGCCGGGGTGGAAGCAGGAGGTTAGGAGGCAGTGGGATGCTGTGGGGGAGATCTGGGGGCACGGGGATAGAGGGGCGAGGAGACAGAGAAAAGTGTTTGATGCTTTGCTGGGATATAGGAGTTGCCGTTGTGGGGAGTGCAGTCCAGAGACCCTCATGGGGTTTGGGGGATCCTGCCCCTCCAACGTCTGTGGAGAGCTGAGGCCAGCCAGATTTTACCTCCATTAATGTAACTGCGGCAGAAGACCCCAATTCACCCTCGAATTCCAGCCCCGGGCTGCCCCGGAGCAGCAGCAAAACCATTCCGGATTTCTCCCAATAAAACCATTTTCGAGCAGCCCCGCCGTCAGCAGAGCAAGGCTCCCGCTGTGCCTCCTCCCCATCGCCTGTGTTTGCGTTGTCACCTGACCATTCCCACACCAAGAAAACCTCTGTCCCCAAATCCTGCTGCTCCCTCATCGCTGTTGTTTTCAGTGCACAGGTCTTCCCAATTATCTGTTGTTTCTCCATGGAAAAAGGTGTCCCTCACAGTGACTGGCGCTGAGTTGCTGGGTGATTACAGATAAATCCACCTGTGCCTCAGTTTCCCCTCTGGGGGTACAGTGCCTGCAGGCCTGGACCAGCAGGCTCAACCTGGTCAAGTCTAAACCCGTATTTTTGGCCATTTTCCACTGTTGTCTGGCCATTGCTGCTGTGGAGATGTGGCTCTGATCCACTACCCAGGAGCTCTGCGGGTTCTGCCGCTCCCAGGGGAGCTGGGGCCAGGGGACACAGGGACAAACACTCGCCGTGCTGCGGGTGGGGATGGCTCCTTCCCGGTCACGAGGATTCCCGGCAGCATCTCGGGGCGAGTGGGCCCCCGGGGAGGGTGGCATTGCCACGGGTCCCTTGTGCCAGGGTCTGCAGCGCCGGCCATCTGCAGCGTCCTCACACCTGCGCCCTGGCACCGAGTGGGCTCGCTCCCCCTGCCGTGCGTGACCCAGGCTGGCCCGGCGCTGGCGGAGCACTCAGCCAAAGCGGGGCCGCATGGGCTGGGCAGGGTGCGCGGGCAGGAGCGGGCTGGGCAGGGCTGGGCATAATGGGGTTGGGGGTTCTGGGGAGCATCGGGGAGACCTGGATTTACCCTCGGGTGCAGGGCAGGGGAAGTGGTGCTGAGCTGCTCTCGTTCCCCTCTGGAGGTGCTGCAGCTGCAGCGCTGCATGTGGTACTGCAGGGACCAACCAGCGGGGAGGGGAGGGAGATAGAGAAGAGCCCCCAGCTCTGAGCTTTGCTCTTCCCTTCAAGCCCCCAGCCCAAGCTCCAAAGCCAAAATGAGCCTGCAGCACCTTTGTGGCGGGTGTCAACCTCTTTCCCCACTTCCCCATTGCTCCTGGCCCCAGGGTGAACCCTGCTGGGAGCTGCAGGAGCTCTGTGAGGGGTGACCTCGGGTGCGGGGTGTGGCTGTGCCCACCTGCAGTCATCCCTCCACCCCTGATCAATATTGCCCAGTATTAACATAAAATCGATGCCCTCTCCTCTGCCCAGCCTGTGGTCACCCTGCAGCAAAACCCTTTAAGCCCCTCACCCTTCCTCGGGGCTCCAATGCTGGGAGCCCTCTCTAGAGGGCTGAAGGGTGGGGACCAGGACAGGGCTACAGGGCTCCCCCTCTTCAGCCTCTTCACACAGGTACCTGCAATCTCGTGTCCCCCTCTCTGTCTCCCAGAGCTTTCACTCTCATGACAGCACAGGACAAAATGGGGGACACACTCTGGCGACACAGCCATGGTTGCACAGGGATTACAGTGGCAGAGCCACATGGAAAAGCACGTGGCAAATCCACACGGGTCCTGACCCTGGCACTGTTGGGGACAAGGGGGCTGAGGACATGGCAGGGTTGGCATCATTTCAAGTTGGAGGCTGGACAGAGAGTGGTGGATCAGCCCCTCTGAATGCATCAGCAGGCAGGAATAGGCAGGAACCAGAGGGAATAGGCAGGAACAGGAAGGAACAGGGCAGGAGTATGTAAGGATGGGCAAGAACGGGGCTGGAATGCGCAGGAGAGAGGCAGGTATGGGCAGGAATGGGCAGGAATGGGCAGAAAGCCAGGAACAGGGATGGAGCTGGGGCTGGCATAGTTGGGGGCCTATCCAGAAGCATCTCTCAGTCCATGACTCCTTGGATGGGGCAGGGGTCCCTACGCCCCCCCAAGCCAGCCCTGCTCTATGAAACCTCCAGCTGCGATTAAGTGGAGACTTTTAATTACTGGGGTTGAATCACAGATAGACCCTGCCCAGCGCCAGTGCCAGGGAGTACAGAGTGGGGACCCCAACCCTGCTTTGTCTCAGTGCGGTGCCTGGGTTTGGACCAGGGTGCTCCCCTTGTCTGGAGGGCTTTTTGTGTCCCCCAGGGGTCGAGAGGGACAGCACGTGTTCCTGTGGTCACGGAGACAAGGGGTGCACTGCGTGGGTGAGATGTGTGCACCCCACACAGAGGGAGAGTGGGTTTGGGGTGCTGGGTGGTTGCCAGAGCTTGTGTGTGCCAAATTTCAGGGGATGACAGCGACAGTGCTGTGCCCATGGGGTGCCCCTAGCTGCATCCCCCAGGGTCCAGCCCCAGGCACGGGGCAGCCATAGCCGATGGCCACAATCTGGCACCAGGGCTGTGTCTGGGGCTGCCCAGTGCCAATCCCCTCCTGCCCTCGGCCGTCCCTGCCACGCAATCTGCTCTGCCCCCCAGCCCCGGGCAGCCTGCCACCCTGCCTGGCTAGGGGCCTGGCCCTTCCCCAGGGATTTTTTTCTGGGATGGGGAAGCAGGGGCACATCCAGCCCTGCTCCAGTCCACCACCACGTGCTCGGGGGATCCAAAGCCCTGGCAGGAGCTGGGGCGAAGCAGGAGCTGTGGACATGCCTGGTGGTACCCAGAGATGGTGGCATGTTCCCAAGCCTTGTGGTAGGCCCCAAAGACCCTGGTATGTCCCCAAACACCTCAGCAGATCCCCAAAGGTCCTGGTATGTCCCCAAACTCACTGGTATCGGCCCCCTGCCCCCCTCCCCATGTGCCCAGGGTCTTCCTCACAGCCTGAGCCCCCCTCTGGCTGGGGTGGGGGCCAGTCCCTCCTTCCCACCAGTGCTGAGGAATTCATTACCAGCACAGCTGGGCCCTGCTGGGGAGGCCAAGCTGCAAGGAAAATTAACCTCTTCCTCCCCAGCCTGCTAGCACAGGATCCCTCCTTGTCACAGNNNNGGGGGGCTGCTGGGGGGCTGCGGGGTGCTCTGCGTGGAGGCAGCTTTGCAAATCCAAATGCTTCCCAGCCCCACATTTCCAGGCTTTTATTCACAAAGGAAGCTGATGTGTCCCCTCCCCAAACTGCCTTGAGGGCAGGGGGGGCTTTCTCTGCTCACCCCCATGGACGAGGCCCCCCAAACTTGCGCCCTGGGGATGGAGGGGGTGAGGGGCCATCACTCAGTCCTGGTTTGGATGAACGTGGGAGCCTCCCCGCATGGGGATGGGTGTTCCCACCCCAAATTCTGTAACCTGGTGTTGACCCCTCAGCTCTAACCACCACCCCTCCGTGCAGCCCATCTCTCTGGGGGGGTGCAGGGGCACAAGGACCCGGGCTGCCCCCAGTTTGTTAGAAAGGTTTTATTTCTCTGTATTTACAGATTTCATTTAAGAAAATAAACAACAAATCCCTCCCCTGCCCTTCTCTCCCTCCGCCATGGCACTGCCGACCCACAGTCCTGCCCTGGGGTTGTGGGGGATCTCCTGGCCATGGGGCACAGGACTGGGACCCCACTCAAGAATGGGAGTGCCTGGAGGGGCAGAAGACAGGGTGGCACCCTCCTCCCCCAGAGCCATTACATTCACATGGACCCCCAAGTCCCCTCCCCTTAGTCGCCCCTTAACTCCCGCTGCAGGGGAGTTGAGCCAAGCTGCAGCCGGGACCCCCCGAGTGCTGTGGGGCTGACCCCATCCCGTACCCTCCTCCTGCCCCCACAGGGTAGCAGGGAACAGCCTCTGGGGCAGACCTGCCCCCCACCCTGCCTGGACCCCCTCAGACCCCTTGTACTCCCCTGGACTCCTTGTGTCCCCCCTCAGGACCCCCTGTTCTTCCAGGGCAAGCAGAGGTTTATAGCTTTCAGGACTTGGCTCTACTATAAAGCAGAGGAGATAAGGGGAGGGGGTGAGACAAGGGAGTCCCCCAAATACTGGGATCCCTTGGCGGGGGCGATGGCTGCTGGGGGGAGGCATAAAATATCTTATAAATTAAAAGATACATAAAGGGAGGGAGGGTTGAGGTGACCTCCCCCAGGTCAGTGCCAGGATTTTGGGGGCCTGAATCCCACCCAGCTGTGCTCTCAGAAGAGATTGGGGTTGGCATGGGGAGCTGCCCTTGGGCCCTCTGCTGCTGTGGGTCTGGGGGTGTCTGGGGGATTCACAGGGGTACCCCACTCTCCTCCCTGCAGTCTAAGCCCTTCTCAAGTTCAAAGCTGGGTGTGAAGGCAATAAAGGTAGTGGGGGAAAGGGGGATCTGGGGGGCACAGTTTTGCCTCTTCTATGAGTCCAACATCCTTGTGCAAAGCCCCATGTGAGCCCTGGGGCATCCTGAGCATCCCCCAAGAGGCATTTTGGGGTGCACAGCCAAAGGAAACAACAACCCCCTAAAGAAAACAAGAGATTCACCCCAAAGCCACCCTCAAGCTTCCTGGGGGTGCCAGTGCCAGGTCACTGGTTGTCCCCGGGCTGGTACTGGGGCTCGGTGGCAGTGAAATAGTCCTCGAGGAAGGACTGGAGGTACTCGAAGGTGGGGCGTTCCTCGGGCTCCCGCTTCCAGCACTGCACCATCACCTCATGCAGGGACTGGGGGCAGCTTCCCGGGCACTGCATGCGGTATCCCCGCTCCACCTGCTCCAGCACCTCTCGGTTGTTCATGCCTGCGTGACAAGGACCTCCTGCTCAGTGACAGCCTCCATGGGATGAGCCAGTAGGGAAACTGAGGCACCCAGTGGCATTGCCCTGTGGTTTGGGTAGGAGCCCAGTTTAGCATTGATCTCTCTGATGGGGAAACTGAGGCACAGCACAAGTCTTTCCGAGGAGGGTCAGCTCCTATCTGTGTCCTGCCCAGCCCACCCCAAGGGTGCCTCTGCCCCAGTGGGCCATACCTGGGTAGGGCACCCGGCCTTTGGTCACCAGTTCAGTCAGGAGAATGCCAAAGGACCAGACGTCTGACTTGATGGTGAACCTCCCAAAAAGTGCGGCCTCTGGAGCTGTCCACTTGATGGGGAACTTGGCACCTGCGAGGGGAGACAGGTGAGCCATGGCTGGGGCTGCACCTACACCTAGGGTACCCTGCACCTGGGACACCCACACCTGGGGACACCCCACACCTGGGACATCCTGCACCAGACGCACCATCACCTGAAGCACCCTGTACTGAGGGTGTCCTGCACCCAGGGTACCCTGAACTGGGGGCACTCTGCACTAGGGAGACCCAGCATACATGAAACCCTCTGCCTGGGGCAGTCCACACACGTGACACCCAGCACCCAAGGCGCCCTGCACTGGGGACACCCTGCACCTGGGGTACCCATCATTTGGGGCATCCATCGCTCAAAATACCCACCCCCAGGGACACCCGTCTCCTAGAGGTACCCATCCTCTGGGACACCCGTACCCTGGGGTGAGCCAAGGTATCCATCACCCAAAATATCTATAGTTCTGAGTGTCCATCACCCAGGATACCCATTCTCTGGTGCACTATTATTTGGGGCACCCACTACCCAGGTCACCCAGCCCTGGGGTTGACCATATTCAGGCTGAGGGTGGGACACAGTAGGGAGAGCACAATGCAGGGGTCCCCACCCTGCCGTGCCGTGTACTCATCGTCCTCGATGAGGCGAGCGAGGCCAAAGTCAGCGATCTTGCACACGAGGTTGTCTCCCACAAGGATGTTGGCAGCGCGGAGATCCCGGTGGATGTAGTTCATCCGCTCGATGTATGCCATGCCCGCTGCAATCTGAGGGGGATGAAGCAGTGAAGACTCCCCCAGTACACCCCTGGGGGGCACCCCCACCCTGTAGCAGCCCACCGGTACCTGGGCAGCCATGTCCACCAGCTGGGGCAGCTTCAGGTAGCGGCCATCCCCATCCTTCAGGAAATCCAGTAAGCTGCCTGCAGGCAGAAGAGGTCCCTGTCAAAGAGCCCCAAATCCCCAGGGTACCCTCCACTGTGAGCCCCCTGCCCTGGCACCGTGCCTAGGCAGGTACCCCCCTGCTCACCCTGGCTCATGAACTCAGTGACAATGTAGATGGGCTCCTCAGACACCACGGCATAGAGCTGCACCAGCTTGTCGTGCCGTAGCCGCTTCATGATCTGAGCCTCCTCCAGGAAAGCCTCGGGGGACATGGTCCCCGGCTTCAGTGTCTTCACCGCCACCTTCGTGGTGCCATTCCATGTGCCTGGGTTGGGACACAGTCACCACGAGCCCAGGGGACATCCAGCCCTGGTGGGGCCAGGATGGAGGGGTGTGTGGATGGAGGGGTGCATGGGTACATGCTTGCATGCATGCATATGTGGATGGATGGATGGATGGATGGATGGATGGATGGATGGATGGATGGATGGATGGATGGATGGATGGATGGATGGATGGATGGATGGATGGATGGATGGATGGATGGATGGATGGATGGATGGATGGGCAGGCAAGGAATCAAAGCAGGGCAAGGAGGGGATCCCTTGGGGGGCATTGTGGTCCCACTGCATCCCACCCAGGACAACGGGTTTCCTCACCTCAAGGCACCTGTGAGTTCCTCTCCTAACACCAACTTCACCCCATTCCCAACCGCTTTGTGGATTCTGTGCCAAGCTTCCATCTCCCTCACACCAGTGGGTACCCCCCTGTGATGCTCCCTGCCAGGTCAGAACAAGGTTTCTCCTGCCCGCCATGTCCCCGCCCAGCTGGCTGGGCCAGCCTTACCCATCCACACGTCTCCGAAACATCCCATGCCAAGTTTCTTGTCAAGGGTGATGGATTCCCGTGCTATCTCCCAGGCATCCTTGGCTAATCCCAGGGTCTGGGGCTTCATAGCGGGGCATGGGTGGGTGAGCAGATGGCACAAGCCGTCATTGTACTCTGCAGGGGATGGGGGGCAGGCAGAAAGGAGAAGGAGGGAGGGGATGTGATGGGATGAAGGCAGCATGCATGAGTGGAGGGAGTACAGGACGCTGGAGGAAGAGGATGACAAAGGTGGCACCTCCTGGCCTGGTCTTGTGGTCCCATCTGCAATGGGGGTCTGCTTGCCCATGCAGAGGTGACATGGGACATCTTGGGGTACCCATTGTGAACTCAGAGCAGGACATGGGATAATTCTTCATGCTGGTAAATTAGTGTCACTCAGCCTGTCCTGGCAGGCAGGAGTTTTCCTGGAAGAGTGCCAGGCCTGGAGGTACCCCCGTGTCCCCTCGCCTCTCGCCCTAGCTTGCCCTCTGGGCCCTACCCATCCAGACTTCCCCGAACTGCCCGTTTCCCAGCTTCTTGAGGAGCTGGAGGGACTCGCGGGGGATCTCCCACACATCTTTGGTTTTGACTGAGAGGTCAGCCAGTTTTGGGGTTCCCTTTTGGCACGGCATGGCCAGGCGGCAGCACAGCCCGGCTGCCCTCTCTGTGGCACCGGAGCAGGGGGACAGGAGTCAGTGTGGGCACAGGTCCCCACCAGCCCTCTGCCCCCCTCCCACCACCCCAGGCATCACCAAGGCTCCTGTATCACCCAGTCACCCCCAACACACACATGCACCCCCCTCCACCTGTCCCAGGGACAGCCCTGTAGCCCCTCGGCTGGGCTGGACCCCCAGTCCCCCCAGCTGCACCCAGGGAGTGCGTGATGCCCACCCACCGGAGACAATGGGAAGTCCCTGCACCCTGGACTTGGAAAAGGGAAGACCCTCAGGGAGTCCCCTAATGCTACCACCAGCACAGCCCCCTCCTTCCCCTGTTCAACCCTGCCAGCCCAGTCTCTTACCAGAGAGTCTTCTGGGCTTTCCCCACCCCTTCCATCACACCCCTTGTTCTCCCCCACCCCACCCTACCTATATAGTGCTGGACCAGCTGCTGGACAGTGTCGAACTGGGCACGGGTGGTGATGTAGTACCCCCCGTTATCCAGTTTCCGAATCTTATAGTGCTTCACATGGTCTCCCTTGGCTTCATCCCAGTCCCGGATGGAGAGGGAGTAGGCACCTACGTGGGGATATGGGTCAGGGAGGGACGTGGGGCACAACCCCCAGAGATCCATCCCTGTCCCTGTACCTTTCGTCGTCTCACTCTCCCGAATGAGGAAGGTGCCCCTGGAGTTGCCATGGCACAGGAGCTGCCGCTCCGCATCCTTGCGCCCAATCTTCCCAAAGTACCACCTGCCATGGTGACAGGCTCAGCGCTGGGAAGGCACCACTGAGGGGCACCCACGGAACCCCCCATGCCAGCACCGTGGCACTTCCAGGGCTCACAAGGACAACTGGGCCTGAGGCAGGTGTGGTTGGGGTTTGTCTCCGTCCCTTTCCCCGCCCTTACTCACTCTTCCGCCTGGATGGAGTCCACAGGGGCCACGTAGTTGCTGGGGATGTAGCCCGTGGCACCTGAGCTCAGTGACCTGGCCTCCCACCAGTCCCCCTCCCTGGGACAGGAAAACAGAGAAGGTGGATGAGAAGGGACAGTCACATAGACCTGGCCACTGTGTGCTTCCTCACCCTGCACACAGCACCCCCAGACCCCGCTCTCCCTTACCCTTCTCTGCTGAGACCACCCAACTCATGACATGTGGCCCCGGTACCCAGCAATGGAGCCCAGGCAGAGCTTGGGTCCCCAACCTGGGGGCTACTCAAGGCACAGAGGCACCTCCCCGAGGTGTTATGGGGGTGCTGGGGGTGGCAGGAGGTCTGGGGGGGGGGCTCACGTGTTGTTGATGATGTGGAATTTCTCTCCTTTCTGGAATGTCAGGTCATCCTCCGTCCTGGCCTCATAGTCGTACAGGGCAATGAAGAGTGTCACCCCCCCGCCTGCGGCACACAGAGAGGACCACGGTGACCCCAGAGTCCACAGCCCAGGGGTGCAGCTGGACCCCCCTCCCCATCGCCCAGCCACCCTGCTGACCTGTGATGCCTCCGCTCCGCATTTGCAGCATATTGGAGGTGAAGCTCCCTGGCCCCACAAAGGATGGGGCCGAAGGCACCGCTGGCCCCTGGAAGTTGTTGAAGTCGGGGATGCGGGTGAAGATGGCCCCTGGCTGCGTGGGGTCAGGGTCGTACTGGGAGGCAGGGGGCTGCAGGGAGCCCCCATCGCCCCCTGCCTGCCCTTTGCCGGCCCCCTTCTCTTTGCAGGGCACACAGCCCATCCTGGGCACCGCCTGCGAGACAGAGGGTCTGTGAGCCCCACGCAGCCCCGCCAGGGCACACGTGTGTGCACACATGGGGACAGGCACTGGGGCACACCCTGCCGGCCTCAGGAGGTTCTGCCACCCCCCAGCTGAGCACACTGGGTGACAGGGGGACACTGGGGTTCCCATGGGCACTGCCAGCGGCAGGGACCCGCCATGAGGAGGGCTGTACTGTCCGGGGGACCCCATGTCCCCCCAGCACCTGTGGTGCTCCACAGAGGCTCCACTCACTGCGATGGCTCCTCAGGTCACTTCAGCTGCTTCATGTCACCTCAGGGAGGAGAAGAGGCACCTGTGGATGGCAGGGAGGGCATCAGACAGGGGGCAACACCCTTGCATGGGTTGAAACACCCTTGCCATGGGCTGTAACACCCCTGTACAGGCTGCAACACCCCTGCATGGACTGAAATACCCCTGCCATGGACTGTAACACCCCTCCAGGGGCTGAAATACCCTTCCAGGGCTGAAACACCCTTGCAGGACTGAAACAACCCTGCACATGCTGAAACACTTCTGCCAAGGGCTAAAATACCCCTGAATAGGTTGAAACACCCCCGAACAGGATGCAACACCCCTGCCCTGGGCTGTAACACCTCTGCACAGGCTGCAGCACCAATGACATGGACTGCAACAGCCCTTGCATCGGCTGTAACACCCCTGCACGAGTTACAACAGCCCTGCACAGACGGAAGCACCCATGCACAGGCTATAATACCCCTGCATGAGCCACAACACCCTGCATGGGCTACAACACCCCTGCATGAGCTACAACGCCCCTGCATGAGCTAAAATGATCTGCATGATCTGCAACACCCCCACAAAGCTGCAACACTCCTCTGAGGGCTGCAACACCCCTTCACAGGCTGAAACCACATCCTCGAGTGGGTTTTTCTCTCACTGTGTCCTCACCACACCACTCACGTCCCTCCGGGGCAGCTGCATCCCCGAGGCTGAAGAGGAGCCAGGCCCCGTGGGAAGAAGCCCCCGGAAGTGTCCCCATCCCCACACCCTCTGCTTGGTGGGGAGGGGGTGTTTTGGGGAGGAAAGTCCCCACTCACATCGCTGTGGTCAGGACAGGCTCTTCCAGCCACACATGGCAAGAAGGTATCACAGAGGAGGAGGAGGAGGGGGAGGAAATCGCACCCCTCCTGCCATGCCTGCAAGGAGACAGTCTGCCCCCAACCCTGTCACTCCCTTAGGTCCTGGTCACCCACCCACACCAGTCTGCCCAGTTTGCACTGGGCGGCGCACTCCAGTCTGCAAAATGCCAGAAGTCGCTCTGTCTCCAGTTGAGAGCAGAGGGAAGGTGCAGGAAGGTGTCCTGTCCTCTGAACTCCAGTGAGCAGGAGGAGACAAAGGTTTTGAGGCGGATGAGATGTTTCAGGCAGGTTTTCCCGATCATGGTCATTGATTCCCTTTCCTCTCTCAGTAGGGGTGGAAAGAGCCTGGCGCTACCCTTCCATCTCTGCTTTCGACACCAGTGGTGTGGTAAAGCTGTGGCCGTTGCTGACAGGGCAGCATTGCCAAATCTGAGCAAACTTGGCTGGTTGGGGATTTTATTCTTGCTGATAATTAGTGGCTATTTCAACTGACAAACAACCCTGGCTCTCACAAACCCTTTCCCCTCTGTGTGGGAATCACCCACCCACCATGTTCAGAAGCTTCCCATTTTGCTGAATTTCAGTGCTGAGCAGGCAGTGGAGCTGCCACAGCTGCCAGCAGGGATGGGGCTGGCAAGGAGCATCTTCCGGGCAAGTGCAAGTCCCCAGCATTGCACCCAGGCTTCTGCTCCCCTGTGCACCCAAAACCCCCCTGAGCTGATCCCAGGGTGGCCCAGAGCCATCCCCTCACACTGTCCATGGGGAGGGGAAACAGCTTGCACCACGTCCGATGGCTGCATGCTGGTGTCTGGTTCCAGCTTTCCCAGAAAGGAGCTGCTTGAAGCTGGAGAGCAGATGGCAACTGAGCCCTTGCTGTCCCAGCTCCACCGGCACCTGTCCCAGCTGAGCTGCCAGCTCCCACCCCGTGCTGAGACCCGGCCAGCCTGTCACCCCCATCCCACTGGGCAAGGCTGGGCACAGAGCAGCCGCATCCCTGACTGCCCATCCATCTGCTCCGCAGACCTCTGGGACATGGGGCAGCTCTGCCCCATCCCCAGCTCCCAGATATGGCACAATGTCCCTTGCACACACCAGTGTCACCCTGCATGTCACCTACAGTGCTCAGGTGCCCCTGGGTTCACCTCCATCCCTTGCCTCCATTCCCTCATGGGAATAATGGCAGTGGAGAACTCAGGTTCTGAGGGGATGCAGCCACATAGAGCAATATGGGGGTGCTGGGAATGTCACACCCCATGCTGTGGGGACAAGCCACGGTGGCATTTGCCAGGCTGAGGGGGCCACGACCGCCCTGGGCAGGAGGCAGCTGCCAGAGGAACTCACATGGCACCTATGGAGTGGGAAGAGGAAGCAGCAGGAGCATGGTGTGGGGGAGGAGGGGCAGGAAGAGGATGGTGCTATGGCTGTCAAGGGGCCAAAGGACTGGTAGGACGCCAAGGCCTGGGGATGGTGGCAGCAGAGGAGGGGCCAGGCAGGGATCACAATAGGGCTGCAGTCCCCTGGGTATCCTGAGTCCCCCCATGCCTTGTCCCACACCATCACCCCGAACACCCCTGTTGTGACCCAGCACCCCCTCCCTGGGAAGAGGAACTGAGAGGGCTGCACAGCTCAGCCCGGTGCTGCTGGGGTTCCTCTGTCACCCTGCAGCTCTGGAACTCCATGGTCCCAGCAGGAAAACTGAGGCATGAGGCAGCTGCAGTGCAGAAGGGGAAGGTGGCTTATTAGGACACAGGACTTAGAGCTGTGTCCCCATCCCATGTCCAGTACCCCCCAGACCTGGGGAGGGGAGAAGAGGCCACATCTGCCTCTCCCATCTGTTCCTTGTTCCAGCATGGTGGCAGATGGTGGCATATCCCTGCCCCTACCCCACTGTCCCCAGCCCCAAGTCCAGCCAGACGATACCTGGAGCTGGAGCCCTGCTCCAGCTCCAGTTCTCCCAGTTCACCCAGTACCTGGTGAGTCCCCTGCAGCTCCCAGTGGGAGCAGGTTCCTTGAGAACAAGGGGTGCAAGGAGGGATGGCACCCCATCCCCTGCATGCCCACAAGCAGAGCTATTCGCTGGGATGAAAAATGAAGGACTTGCCACTCCCCAAAAGTGATCTTCTCAACAAGACCCCTGTCAGCCACCAGGCCCATGGCAGCTGGGTCCCCTTGCCCCACTCCCTGGCAGGAGATGCCCAGGAGAGATCCCCCTTCCCCAGACTTCCAGCCCCATTGCTGGCTGGGAAAGCAGGATTTCCGCTGGAAGAAGAGCAATTCCCGGATCCAGGGGGCTGCAGGGGCAGAGGGAGGGAGCCGGCCAGGGCTCCAAATACAATGTCCCAGGAGGAGCGGGGTGGGGAGGGAATTGTGCAGGGCAGGAAGCAGCAAGTTCCTGTCCCTCCTTGGGACACAACAAGGATCAGGGACGAAGCAGAGCTGCAGGGAGTGGGGGGAGCATCCACTCCGGCTAGGGCCTGAGCTCTCCACAGTTTCCCCAGTCCCAGCCGCAGAGAGTTACAATATCCAACATTGCCCTGGGGCGCTGGCTGGGCTGGCACCCCGTGGGCAACTGCAGGGATGGGAGGCACATGTGTGTCCCCCAGGGTGCCGTGGCCTGTCCCCTCCTCAGCGTGGGGGTCCGGCACGGTGCTCCGCAAGCTCCCCGACGTGGTGTCACCACCGATTAGTGCTGGGATGGTGAGCTGCAACTGGTGCGTGCCCCCAGATGTTCACACACAGACCACAGCCCCTCGTTGACCTGCTGCTCCCCAGGATGGTGAGGACGGGGGTGTCTTCCCACCCCCAGGCATTTCCCAGGGGAGCAGTGAGAACACAGTGCGGGCAGGCCCCCCAACAGACCCCACCAGTGTCACAGGACCTTCTGTTCCCACAGCTGGGTGCCTGTCCCACCCGGGACCCAGAGCCACCCCGCATGTGGAGGGGGCATCTCTCAGCAGAACACGGCAAGGGGATTAAGGGACCACCCCCTCCCCCGCTATTACAGGGATGAACCCCCCACCACGCTGCACCACGTACCGCATGCATCTCTCTTACCGTCAGCCCTCCTGCTCCGGCTAGCATGGACCCCCCGCTCCCACGGGGCTCCCGACGGGACCACCGGCTGGGCAGCCACAGTGGCCCCCGCTTCGCCCAGCGCTGGGGGCGTCGGGGTGGGGGCCGTGGGAGAGCGGGAGCGCCCGGCCGTGAGCTTCCCCTGTCTCTTCGGAGGCTCTGGCAGCCGAGCAAGAGCTTCCCCTCCCCTCGCCCCCCCTTCCTCCCCGCGCTCCCAGCAATGGTTCATTGTACCAGCCAGCCCAGCCGGGGTGACGGCTGGATCTCCCTCTGGATTCCCCTCCGGATCAGCTTCTGGATCGCCCTCCGGACCACGTCGGCACGCTCGCTGGGGACCAGAGCCTGCCGTGGAGGTGGTACAGCGGGGAACAGGCTGGCATCGGGGTTTCTGGTGCCCTGCAGCACCACAAGACACTGGCGTGGATTACCAGGCTCTTCCTGCTGGGATTTATGGGGGCTTGTGTGTGGATCCAGCCTGTGCCAGGGTGAGGGCTGCCTGCGCCCGTCCCCAAAGTCTGGCAGTGCCTCCCTGAGTCCCCGAGGGAGCGTTCCCGGGCAGGGAACAGCAAAGGGACATCAAATTGCGCACAGAGCGCTGTGGCCCTGCAAGGGGCAGTTACAAGGTGCCCGTCTGGTGACAGGACACACACAGCAGACACCCGTCCTGCTGGCACAGGCTCTCAGGGGCAGGGCAGAGCCTTGGAGGGGGAGCCGAACAGCCCACTCCGCCCGAAGAATGGCACGTAGCTCCAGGCTGTGTTACACGGAGGTCCCACATGTCCCCCCACGTTGGAGTGCAGCTCCTAGGTGGCCCAAACCAGCCCTGTGTCTATGGATTGCCCACCAGACATTGGACCCCTTATTTACCCCTTGTCCAGATAAAGCTGCTGGTGGGATGACCCCACGATTTGGGTCACACCAAGACACAAACTTCAGAGAGCTCAGAGAGAGAGGTAAACCCCCAGAACCTTGTCTGAGCCCCCCTGCACCCTCTCAGAGCCTCCAGCACCCTGTGTGATCCCTCCTGCACCCTCTCTGAGCACCCCCAGCACCAAGGGGCTCCCAGCCCCGGTCACTGAGGCACCCACCTGAGAAGAGCACCTCAGGCTTTTGATACCCTGACCAAATCAAGGGGTTCTCTGTGGGGTCCCTCCCTGGGGGAACACCCTTTGCAAATCAGGGGTGTGGAGAACCCACCCCTCCAAAGTAGATCCTCCCTGGATGGAAAACCCCTGCCACAACTCCATGGAACCCCATCCTGCACAGCCCCCAGCCCACCCTGCTGCCACAGGGGACGGGGATACTTTTGGGTGCTCCCCTGATGCAGTTTCCGGTGTGGGACTGTTCTCCCAAGGGGACTGGAGGTGCACAGAGGGGCAGGGAGTTTTGGCTGTACTTCAGCCTGGAGCTGGCTCTGTCCCGCTCTGCCACCCCATTCCCCCCACACAGCTGAGCAGGAGTGGGATCCTTTCCCATCTCTCCAGAGCCTTCCTCCTCCTCCCCCTCCTCCTCCTCCTCCTCCTCTTCTTCCTCCTTCTCCTTCTCCTCCTTCTCACCCTGCGGTCAACCCTCACGAGGTGACCTCTTTCCTCTGTGACAGTGAGTCCGGCTTCAATGTTTCCTGTTCTCATGGCAGGGCCAGGGCTGCTGAAGGTACTGGGTCCTCACCAGGGTGGGGACCTGCTACCCAGACTGATGCCACCCTTAACTTGTCACCTCCTGACTCATCCTTTAGGGATTAAAAGGAAGCACGGCTCCCCTTTAATCCTATATTTAGGGACTTTTGGGGGGCTCTGGGACTTGCTAAGATTTTTATCCTGCTGGGGATGGAGCCAGCACTGCCAGTGCTCCTGCAGGAATAAGACCTCCTCACCAGTGGATGAGTCCCTCCAGGCTCCCAGGACCCTCCCCAAATCATGATCCCAGATGTTTCTGGATGGCATCAGCTCCACAAATGACACTCAGACCTGCCTGCCCTCCACAAGGTGCTGCAACCATGGAGGGGACAGGGCAGATCCTGGAGGGTCAGAGGTGGGCTGCTATGGGCTCTCCTATCCCTGGGGTCACAGCCTAACATGGGACACCCCCTTGAGGTGTAGCCTTGCCCAGGGGGCTTCCTGCATGCAGGATGGAAATGGGGATGATGGCATATAAACCCCTCCAAAGAGTGTTATCATCTCTTCCCCAAAACCTGGGGAGGCTGGAGCCCCAGCAGTGAGGAGCAGGGGAGCCCCCAAAACCCTCAGAGGCACGTCAGGGGGTGGGGGAAAGGATGTGGCATCCTTCATCCGGCCAGATGAGGCTCTCCCTTTCAGCCTGGCTGCTGCCCCATGTCTTAGTTTCCCTTCTTATAGTCAGAGAGGCTGAGCAGCAAGCGAGAGAGGTCAGGCACTGCTTGCTGCCCTAAGCCTGGGAGTCTGGGGGAGCTCAGCCTCTCCCCTCGGGGCTGGCTGTGGGGTACCCATGTCCCCCTGGGCTGGCTCAGACCCCCAGTCTCAGTTCTCCCAGCCTCAGCATCTGGCTCGGTAATGCCACACTGCTCACCCTATGAACCCTCTGCTGCCTCCTGTCCATCACTCCGGCATCCGGGCTGCTTGAAAAGACCCGAAGGAGCTTTTCCCTCCCACCCCAGGAGCAGCCCCGAGCACCCCACTGCCCATTTCTCCCTTCCAGGTGCAAAAGGGACCAGGGGTGACAACCCACCCTCAAGGGGAAGGAAGCCTGGTTGACCCCAGTTTGGGGGGTTCCCCACAGATCCATCCAGTGTACCCACCCAAATGCTGCTTGAGCCATTTTGGGGCTCATCCTGCACCTCCCATCCCCCGCAGCACCGACATTGCTCCATCTCCCTGCCGAGACATGCTCTCCCCGCCGAGCACCCCAGGGTGCCCGTCCCTCCGCCAGGCACCACATGATGCATGTTCCTTCCCTCCTCTGGGGAGGGCCCCGACTTCTGCATTGGCTCCGCCGGATTTCGCCGCCGCTGGCTCCGGCTTAAAGTTGAGAAGCTGCTGCCGGGTGAGCCGGGGTGGCCAGGATGGGTCTTCTCCGCTGGCTCGTGGCCTCTGCACTCTGCATCGCCATCTGGGGTGAGTGGAACCCCCACCCTGGCACTGTCACTCCTGGGGACACCCCAGGCATGGGAGGGAGATGGGGGCACCCCACCAGGTCTTCTCCCGCTGCACTGCGGGGGAGGTTGGAGACAGGGGAAGTGGTTTTATTGCTTGTTGGGTCCCAAAATTTGCAGTTCCTCCATGACACAGCTGGGGTGGGTGACAAAGAGGGCGGGAGGGATGTGCCTTGAGGGCTTGGTGGGACTGGGGGGGCATGAAAATAAGACTAAATTGAGGCTTTAAGCCAAGGGGTTTAACCCAAGCAGGCAGGGCAGCCAAATGGGAGGGGACAGGGGTAGCAGGGCGACCATGCCCCCATGGGGCCCCTTTTCTGGATGTCCATAAAGCCGAGCAGGGCTGGGGGATGGCGGGACCCATCGCTACTCCCCCAAGCCTGACGCTGTCTGTGGATGCCCAGAGACAGTGTGTTCTGGGCACCCATGGCACAGCCTGGGGTGCAGGGGGGGTCTGCTTGTCCCCACCTCCCTGAGGGTTGGGGGCCAAGTCTTTTCCCGGCTGTCCCGGGCTGGGCAGGTGCTGTCCGGGGCCCGGCAGGCGCTGCCTGCCGGTCGCTCCCGGTGAGGAAGAAGATGCTGAGGGAGGGAAGGGCACGTTCGGAGCGGGTGTGTTGGCGTGGGGTTGCACAAACTGGGAGCCCAGAGGGAGGTTGGGGAGGTCTCTGGGATATGCCAGGCGAAACTAGTCAGGTCCCTGGCACCCCTCAACCATGCCCTGTGTGTTGGGGACTGCTTGGCTGTGTCCCACCTTGGAGATATCATCGAAGGCCAGGGCCACTGGTGCTGGAGGTGACACTGGGGCATCACCCCAACAGTCATCCCAGGAGCTGGGGTTCCCTGGGGCTGCAACAGTGCAGGGCTTGCTCCAGTGTCACAGAACATTGTGGCACGGTGCTGACCCTGAGAGGGTGTCAGTGCCTCGGCGTCGCTTGGATGTGCCTTTGGATGAGCTCAGGAAGCTCTTTGGGCCAAGTAGGGAAGCCTCTGGCTGCAGGGAAGGGGAGCACTGGCTCAGCAGTCTCCCATCCCCATCTCAGCTGGAGGAGACACACACAGCCCCACCTCACCCTACCCCTCTCTGCCTTTCAGGACAGGACTATGGCCTCTCCCACCCACCCCCTCAGTTCGGTTCCATCTACCACGTCCGAGGTAACAGGACCCTGCAGCCCCCTGTGCTGGGGGGGAGCAGAGGATGCTCAGCACCAGGCAGGACCAGGCTGTCCCAGTGCCAAACTGGGCAGGTTCCCACAGCTGAATGTCTCTCCCTGACCCATCACCCATGGGGGCAGTGGCTTGGTCGGCTGTGGGTCTGCAGACTCTGGGGCACTTGGGGAAGGCTGTTGGGGTGCTGAGGCTTTGGGGCTGATCCGTGTCCTGTGCTGGGGGCTCACAGGAATCATTAAGTTGCCCTACGCTGAGATTGAGGAGCCCTTCGAAGCCTGGTACAACCTGACAGGCAACAAGAGCCGGATCCAATATTACGGAGGTAAAAGGTGGGCACCCACCTGCTCCAGCTGCGCCCACCCTGCACTGGCAGGACTCCTGTGCCTCAGTTTCCCTTTCCCTGGCACAGGGCAGGTGATAACCTACCAGCTGGCAGCGGTGAAGCCCTACGGGATGAGGTACAAGATCACACCAGAGACGACTGAGAAGGAGGTGAACACCAGGAAATGCTTCCAGCTGCCCGGCTCCAAGGAGGACGTGGTCACAGCTCAAAGTGTCTTCCCCAGCATGAGGGGCTTTAAGGTGGGAAACATCAGAGCCTGAACCCCACCTGCCTCCCAAAGCATCTCCAGGCTGTGGGAGGGGGTGCTGGGAGATGCTCCTCTCTGGCCGAGGGCTGAAGGGTGCTGGGACAGGCCAGGACATATCCCCACACCCCAGGGCACAGGGAGGGTCACTTCCCCACCCGGATTGGGGCCGGACTCCCGGCTCCTTTCCCAACTCCAGCAGCCGTGTTAGGACGTGTCACATCCCACACAAACGCCGGCATTTCAGCATGGTTTGGGCAAGTCTCTGCACTGCAGCTCAGCTTCTGCCGGCCCCAGCCTGCGTCAGGGCTGGGCACAGCATGTGAGCAGCGGGGACAGCAGGTTGTGAGGCTGTCACTGAGCTAGGCATGCACCTGCAAGGCGAGAGTTTGGAAACACATAGGAAAAATCTGGAATCTTTTGAGATTTTTGGAGAAGTGGTGCAGCCAGACCCTCCACTATGGGTGCACAGAGTGCTGTGCACAGTGGAGTGTCCCCAGGGTACTGCTGAACCAGACTGGGGGTCTGCCCTTTGTTGCACCCCAAATCCTTGCCTCAGTTTCCATCCCACGCATGGCTGTGTGCTAATGGCCATGGAGCCACTGGATTCAGCCAGAGAGCCCATTGTGTGCGCTGGGCTGTGCAAAGGGGCTAGGTGGGCAGCAGGGTGCCTGGGGGAGGTTTGGGTCCCCTCCCTGAGGCCATGTCTCCCCCCAGTTCCTGAGGGAGGAGTACTATGAGGGCCGGTACTGTGCCGTGTGGCAGAACATCACTCGTTGGGCGCAGAAGAAGAACGTCTACACTCTCTGGGTGACAAACTCTAGCTGTGGGGTGGCTCCTGTGCACTACGAGATGCGGGGGTACAACAGCCTGCTGGGCTCCCACTATGACAAGTACGAAATCGCCTACACTGACTTCGACAACAGCTACCCTCCCTCCATCTTCGACCTCCCCGTCAATGGTGAGCCAGGGAGGGCCCCCCGCCATCCTGCCTTTGGGGCTCGGGCTGACAGTGTCCCCTTTTTGGTCCCCAGAGACCAAGTGTGGGGTGCTGCCGGGGAGTGTGGCAGAGCATCGGGTGCTGGCAAACCCCATGGAGGACCTGGTGGGACAGCACCAGCCCTGGGCACACCAGGTTTTCCATGATTACCGCCGGCAGATGGGGCGGCGCTACAGCTCTGCGCAGGAGCTGGAGCACAGGCAGAGCATCTTTGTGCACAACATGAGGTACAGGCAGCTGGGGGCATGTTGACCCTCTGGGGGTGCTGCTCACGCTGAGGAGGTGGTGGCAGTTCCAGCTGGTGCTGTCCCCACCATGCTGGCAGGTTTGTGCACTCACGGAACCGCGCCGCGCTCTCCTACACGCTGTCCCTGAACCACCTGGCCGACCGCACGCCACAGGAACTGGCAGCCCTGAGGGGCCGCAGTCGCAGCAGGGCCCCCAACAATGGGCTGCCCTTCCCCACTGAGCTCTACACTGGCATCATCCTGCCCGAGAGCCTTGACTGGCGCATGTACGGTACGTGAGGGGTCGGGGGGACACCGGGGTGCTCTGGGAGTGAGTGTTCCTCACCCCAGAGTGAGGGTCAGTGCTGAGTCCCACAGAGCTCCCCTGCTCTCCACCACTATGCTGAGGAGCCTGTGGGGCTGTGCTGTCCCTTGGGGTGCACACCCGTGAGGTTGGTGCGACACTGGAACAGGCTGTACGGAGAACCTGGGGCTGTCCAAGGCCAAGATGGATGGGAGTTGGAGCAACTGGCCTAGTGGAAGGTGTTGCTGCCAATGGCAGGGAGTGGAATGAGATGGTACTTGAGGTCCCTTCCAACCCAAACCATTCTGTGATTCTATGATTAGAGGCAGCTGGGTCAGCACTTGGTCCTGAATTCACTCCGGTGCCCTAGGGATAGATGTGACATCTGAAGCAACATTTGGCTTCCCCCATGTCCCCTTCAGCTGGAAGTGACACCCCCAGTGCTTGCCCCTACCCAAGTATGGGGGTCCCAGGTTTGCTGGTGTATTCCTCCACTCCCCAGTTGGCACCGAGACCTGGCTGTGCTGCCTTTGGAACTCAAGTCCTTCCTCAGTTTCCCTTCCACCTGCCCCCATCCCTCCGCGCCAACCCAGTTTCTCATCCCTCACCCTGCTGTCCCCAGGTGCTGTCACCCCCGTGAAGGACCAGGCTGTCTGCGGGTCGTGCTGGAGCTTCGCTACAACGGGAGCCATGGAAGGTGCCCTCTTCCTCAAGGTGGGAGCAGGGCTGTGCCCCGTGGGGTGGACGAGGCACCAGGAGGGTGCCCATCCCCATCCCTGCACCATGTCCCCACCACAGACCGGCGTGCTGACACCCCTGTCCCAACAAGTCCTCATTGACTGCTCCTGGGGCTTTGGGAACTATGCCTGTGATGGGGGCGAGGAGTGGCGAGCGTACGAGTGGATCAAAAAGCACGGGGGCATTGCCAGCACCGAGTCCTATGGCACGTACAAGGGACAGGTGAGGGTGGCCTCTTGTCTCCGATGGCCTTCCCAACATCTTGGGGCTTTAAAGCCATGGTGGGACCCACCTGGATGTGTCAGAGGCGCTAGCAGGCTCTGGAGATGGGGATGTCACCTTATCCCCAAGGCACCAGGCTTCTGTGGTTCAAAGTACTGTCAAAGCCAAGCCCCAGAGCTCAGCCAGGTGGTTTTGTCACCACGTCCCTCAGCTGCTCTTGCAAAACAGGGACAAGACTCCTCCACCTGTGTGTGGTGCCATGGGTCACTCCATACCCCGGGGTACCCAGGGATGGAGCAAAGCTGCCTGGGGACAGGGATGTGGCAGCAAGATGCAGGCAACAGCTTTCCAGGGCTTTGCGTGCAGTGCCAGCTCCCCGCGTTGTGTCCTTGAACAATTGGGAAAACATCCCCACCACCCTGGGCTGGGTAGGACAGCAGGGTCAGAGCCAGGATGATCTCACAGCCCAAATTCCAGATCATTCCCTGCATCCGCAGGGTCAGGCAGGGTGAGCAGGGTCCCAGTGATGGGTCCTGGGTGTCCTGATGACAGTGTGTCTCCCCTGGATGTGTAGAATGGCTTGTGCCACTACAACCAGTCTGAGATGCTGGCCAAGATCACAGGCTATGTCAACGTCACCTCAGGCAACATCACGGCGCTCAAAGCTGCCATCTACAAGCATGGCCCCGTGGCCGTCAGCATCGACGCCTCGCACAAGACCTTCTCCTTCTACTCCAACGGCATCTACTACGAGCCCAAGTGTGGTGAGACAGGCAGCACACGGGGCACAGGAGGTCCTGGGTGCTCAGGGAGATACCAGAGCACCCCGGTCCCACCTTTGTGGTCAAAGGAGGGGTGGAGGGGATGAGCCCTGGAGTCCTCTGCAGCACTGAGGACAGCCCTGGGAGCAGGGATGTTGTCTAGACTGGGATGTCCTCTGGACAGGGATCTTCTCCAGACAGGGTTGGTCTCCAGAAAAGACTGGTCTCTGGACAGGGATACTCTTCAGACAGGGATGTTCACCAGACAGGGAAAGTCTCCAGACAGGGATGCTCTTCAAATAAGCCCTCTCCCATGTCATTCCCTGCAGACAACACACCAGGATCACTCGACCATGCAGTGCTGGCTGTGGGCTACGGAGTCCTGCAAGGAGAGACCTACTGGCTCATCAAGAATTCCTGGTCCACATACTGGGGCAACGACGGCTACATCCTCATGGCCATGAAGGACAACAACTGTGGTGTAGCCACTGAGGCCACCTACCCCATCCTGGCCTGAGCCACCCTGGCTCTGCAGGGAGAGTTCTGGGTGACATTCTCAGCACTCAGCCCTGGACCAGCCCCTTCAGTGGAGCCATCAGGAAACCAGGGACAAAATGGGATAGGCCCATTTGGTGCCAGACATGGGGCAGGACAGGGACACAGCACTGGGCTTGCCAATAAAGACACTGGAAAAATACTAGATGGCTTCTACAGGAGGGATTCAACTGCTGCCCACACAGCTGTGCCCCCAGTAACACACCCTGTACAGGTCCCTGTCCCCAGGATGGTTCTCTTGGTCCTGTGGGACCCCAGGGGCCTCCTGGGGAGGGGACAATTCTGTCTGGCAGAGCCAGCTGGCTCTCACAGCCAGTCCCAGACACCCAGGGCGAGGGGAGCGGCTTTTCCAGCTCTGTCTCTGAGGTGGAGCACAAACAACTCCAGGGATTTCTGCTGAGATGAGAAATTCCTGGCATGGGGTGTTGGGGAGGGGGAAGGCCTCCACCCTCTGCCCCACTGCCTGACTGCCTGTTGTGGCTGCGGGTGGGGACGTCACTGGGGTGTTGTCCTCAATGCCACCAGCCAGATACCTTCACCCTCTGGGGCTGCTCCTCTTTTACACCATGGCCATGGCTTGGCTGGGTGCTCTTAGTTTGGGCTCAAGCCTGGAGAGCAGGATCAATGCACGAGGATACTAAAACAGGGTGGGAAGTTCTCTCTGCCCTGACCCTGGTGGTCTCCCATCTTTGCTGGCACATCCCTGGGGCAGGAGGCACCTCTGCAGGGGTGGGCATCTATGGCAGTGGTGGTGGTGGTCCCTGCAGTGGTGCTGCAGCACAAGGGGCACCAGCCCAGCTGGCACCCCAGGGTGCAGCCAAATCCAGCCCAACTCATGCCTGGTGGCAAGTTCAGCCAGCCCATAGCGAGCCCTTACTGGCTTTGTTTGGGGCTCACTGTCACCTTGGGCTGGAGGCCAGATGGACACACGACAAGTGGGAGTGGTGAAGGCCACTCAGCAGTGGTGACAGCACTGTGCTTCTCTCCGGGTCTGTTTTTCCCCTGTTGCTCCTATTTCAGCTGCATTTCAATATTTCCCTTTTTCCAATTAAAACCCCCTAACTGTAGTCCTGAGCTTGCCTGATGGTGCATCTGTGAGGAGGCAGGGATGCAAACAGCCCCCATCTCCCCATCTTCCCATCTCTCCCTTGGTGGGGGCACCTTGGCTCCTGTCCCAGGAAGGCAGGGGACACCCAGAGGGGCTCTGGGGTGTCTGGGTGGGGATCACTGCATCCCTTTACCCCTGGTTACTGCAGATGTTCCCCCTGCTTGCAGCAAAGCCTGGCTGCAAACTGCCACACAGGGTGGGGGTGGACACAGGGACACCTCCAGCACCAATCCCCAAGCCCCTAACCACTGGGCACCCACCTGAGCTCCAGGGGATGGCCCCTCAGGTGTCTGGATCCCCTCTCCCCAAACCCTAGTGTGGAGGTTCAGGGAGGTGCCCATAGTGGAACAGAGGAGACAACACAAAGCTCTGCCTCCCTCCCCAGTCTCATCCCAGCCCAGGGAACAGAGGCTCTGCTCATCCTATTCCCTTGTTTTCTTTCACTTGTTCACCTGCTTATTTGACAATTTGCTGATTGCTGAAGGGGTCTTTAATCATTCCCAGCAGGGAGGCTGACTGGAATTCACATCTGGGAGAGGAATGATCACTGCACAGGAATAATGTGGTTTATTCTGTGGGAGTCCAGATCTTTGATTCTCTTGACTGCAGTCAATAAAACAGGCTTTGACTTTCAGGGAACCGTGACTTGCAGGCTCCCTTTGGATAGGTGATGTCCTGAATTTGCTGCTGAACATGCAGGTGACTTCGAGAGCTGGAGGTTTTGCATCCCTAGGAAGCATTTACTGAAATCCTGCATTCATGGCATTAGGGATATCGCAGTCCTGAGTGTGGATAGTTCAGATGGCTGGGAACTTTAAAAAAAAAAAAAAANNNNTATTTATTATATTTGAAAAAGGAAAAAGTAAGAAAGGACATACCTGAAGGGACGTTTGCTGTTTGCAGAGCCAGATGTAGGTTCTGGCTCCCAGCCCAGCTGAGCAGTGACCTCCAGACTTCTCTGGACACCCAAAGCTCAGAGAAGCTCAAAGTTTTGCAGAGCACAGCAAAGCACAGCCACTCTGAAGCCTGCTATTTATTGGAAGCAAAGCTGGCCTGAATCTTTGCATTTAAGGTTTCTTTTGGAAGAGGGACCTTGCAGGAAACTCCCCAGATTTGATACCTTGGTAGTGAAATATCAGCTGAGGTTGGTGTTTAAGGGAGTGAGAACTGTTCAGCGTGGAAGCTGGGAGAATTTGGGATGCACCTTCCATACCATCCTTCCATATCCCGCCTTGAGAACTCTATCTCCTTCTTAGTCTGTGCAGTGAAATGGTTTGGGATGTCTCCTGAGGTCAGGACTCGTGGAAGCCCTTGGTGGTCTGCTTCCAGTTCTGCCCCCATTCTCTATTAGGTGTTTGTCACAGTCTCTGCTCCTTCAGGGCCATCTCCTTGTTTGGCTGCCCCTTTTTGGCATCTGCCAACCAAGAGGTTGGTGCTCAGGCACTTAAACTGGGCATAGGTGACATCTGCCTGCACACCGAGCCCTTTGGAGGCTGTCCAAGCCAGTGGTGGCTCATGCTGGAGGTGGTAGTCTGCTTGGCCACCTCCCAGGCTTTCCAGAGCCTCCAAACAACTTGTTAGTCCTGCCTCATGTTCTCCTGCTGCCTCTTTAGGAATTGATCCATGAAGATGCTCACCCAATGGTTGTCAGTCATCACCTCCCAGGTGAGTGACCCTAATTGTGGCTTCCACCTTAACAATATCCCTGTTTATGATGAGATGGAGATGCTGATGCTCCTCATGACCGTGTTAAAGGCAAGGACACTGTGCTCTCCATCAGGGTGGTGGAGGCTGTAGGACAGGGCTGGGACACTTTTTTCTTCACCGAAAGGGTGGTCAGGCACTGGAAGGGGCTGTCCAGGGAGGTGGTGGAGTCCCCATCCCTGGAGGAGTCCAAGGAACAACTTGTGTGACAAGATAGGGATCAGTCAAAGGGTGGACTCGATGATCTTAGAGGTCTTTTCCAACCTCAGTGATTGTGAGATTCTGTGACTGAAGCCCCTCAGCACAATGATGCCAGCAATTCCCCTGGTTTTGGGAGCCAGATAGGATCATCCCTGTGCCAGCTCTTCTCCTCCTGCGCTGCATCAAACTCAACCCTGGGATGGAGATGGTAACCTTGGGGCGATCTCAGCTCCATGCTGGGTGCCAACCCACCCACTCAGGGCCAGGCAGGACATTGGGAATGAGGCGAGACAGAGCTCACCGCCACAAACAGCTCCTGGGAGGAATTCTGTTTCCAGTGAAACAGCTCCTCTGTGGGTGAGAGCATCCAGATCTCTGGGATCAATCTGTCCACACATCCAGAAATTCAGGGTGGGCTGAGTTTGCCAAGCTAAATTATTCTCTGAGGAAGGGTGGCTGGGATTTCAGCTGGGTTTGGTTTTTCGCCCTGCCCTTGGCTGTCCTGGATACGGCATTTCCCCCTGGAGGCAGCTGCACACCGGCACAGACCTCTGTGCAGTAATGCCAGGTGGTCAGAAAATGTGCTCCAGCCCAAAATCTGGCTGCCTTTCCCTGCTGGATGAATTATCCGTGAAAACCTCTCATGGCTCACACAAAACAAGGTAATTATTCAGTGAGCAGGGGACACACAGAGCCAGAATATGAAATTATTATCTGTTAGTGATTTACAGAGAACCACAGACAGTGTCAAAGAACAGCAGCTGAATCAAACTTGCTTTGGCAACCTCGTGGCTCCCAAATGCTCCAAGCAACCCAGAGGGGCTGATGCAGAGCTCCCAATAGTACTTCTATGCGCAGGGGAAGGGGGTCCTGGGGGCCTTGGTCTCCCCAGGACAGAGCCAGGAGGTCCCTGGAGGGGAAGGACCCTAAAACCCTGAGATTTTAGGATAGCAAAGACCAGGGGAGGCTTTTGCTGTCTTACACAGTAACCAGAGGTTTTTAGGGCACCAACAGATGTCCCTGCCCATGGCAGGGCATTAGAGTGAGATAACTTTTACAATTCCTACCAACCCAAACCATTCCATAGTGAAATGGTGCATCTGATAGATCTGAACAGCCTTCTAAACTCTGACGGCTTGAAACTACTTTGCTGCCAGTGTGGCTCTGCTGGAAAATCACCGAGGCAGCGGCTTTCCAAGTGTTTCTTCTCACACTTCCTTCAGTAGCAGCTTTACAAATGCTCTTCCTCAGCCAAATGTTTCTCCCTTGGCGCCCGTGACTGCTCTGGCAGGTTTGTTGCTCACATTCTCAAACCGACCCATTCCTTTTCCTTCAGCCCCATGTATTTCCCACTCCATACCTATCACACTCTGATTTTTAGGTTTTAATTGATAGGGGGAAATGGATTCAAATTAAAAGAGGGCAGGGTTAGATTTTGTTAAGAAAAAATTCTCCCCTGTGAGGGTGGTGAGGACCCAGCACAGGGTGCCCAGAGCAGCTGTGGCTGCCCCTGGATCCCTGGGAGTGTCCAAGGCCAGGTTGGACACGGCTTGGAGCAACCTGGTCTAATTGAAGGTGTCCCTGCCCATGGCAGGGGGTGGAACTGGGTGGTCTTTACGGTCCCTTCCAACACAAACCATATGAGGATTCCATGATTTACTGTAACAGATTGCAGGCGGCATTTCCCTTCTCCAGGTGCACTGTCAAACCCCAAAATCTGAGCATCCCCAGTCCTCCACCTCCTCATCCTGCAAAACCCTCCCCTGGAGCACTGCAGCCCCTGAACAGAGTGGAGGGATTTGTTCCCAGCCATCCGCCGCCTCTGCCAAGCTCTGCCTCCTGCTTCCCACCAACAAACATTTCCCAATCACAACCCAGCATCCAGCACAATGCAACTAATGTCATGAAATTAAGTATTTCTCCTACACACAGCACATTTGCCCGGTGATTAGAACGAGTCCCCGAGGTAGCCAAGCACAGCAGAATTCCGGTTCATTATGCACACCCACGCAGCCAAGCTAAAAACCCAAGACACTCCCCCAGTCCTTCTTGGGAAAGCCTGAGCAGCTCAGATTTCAGCTTCACCACTTGCACCAGCCAGGACTGGGAATACTGTCATCTGGTGTAGAAAAAATAAGGTAAGGGTAGATGTTTTTCAAAGATTTCAAGGTATCCCTTAAGGTCTGAGAAAGATGGAAGGGTGTAGGTGCACTGGAACGTCGAGCAAATGGAGCAGATCTGTGAGTAGTTACTGCCTTTTGCTCATTCTATCTTGGATTTACAGTGAACTTTTAACTTAAAAATGCCTTAATTTCCCCCATTTCTCAAAGCACCTGTTCTGTGTCATGTTGTACAAAATGACAACTACTTGATGAAAAAAAGAGCAATTATTGCATGTGTGCAGTGTATGATCTTTCCTTGCTGCAGCAACTTGAGTCCAACCTCATTCCCCAAATGAAACAGGGCCAAATCTTTCCCATGTTCCCACCTGCAGCTGCTCCCAAGCTGTGGTGTAAGCACAGGGAGCTGCAGTTTGCTCTGACCCTGCTCCATTAGAAGCAGATCCACCCGTGAAATCAGCCTTGGCTATGCCTGAGACTTGTGGATGAGTAGCTGCAGCTGCTGGAGTCGGAGCAAAGGGGAAACAAGCTCACATGAAGGTTTTCCTTTCCCTGCAGACACAACCTCCTGCCTCATTCTCCCTTCATCTTCCTCCCATTCTCTTTCTCTCAAGCCTCCAGCCACAATTTTCCCACTGCCCTTGCCCAGCCAGTGCCTCCAGCCCTCCTCAGAGTGGGTGGCTCTGCTCCTCCTCACCTCCACTCTCAAGGTGGAGATGCCTCCTCCTCCTCCCCACATTCCTCTGCTCTCTTCCTTCCTCCAGTCCTGACCCTCCTTCACCCACCTCCACAGAGACCTTCCCTTCCTGCAGCAGCTCAACTCCCCAGCCCAGCGCTAATCCAGCCTCCCATCCTCCTCCCCGTCCCTAATCCAGCTCCCCTTCCCTCTCTCAGCACAGCACTCCCCCACCCTTAACACAGACCAACGATGGGTCTCCCTTTCACCTTGTCCTGGTTTAGCCCTGCTTCCACACCCTTCACCCTCCCCTCAGCTCTTTCTTTCCTCGATCCAGCTCAGCTGCTTCTCCTGGCCCACCCCTGCTCAGCCCAGCCCCTTCTCCCAGCCCTGTCCTGGCTTAGGGCAGCCCCACTCGACCCTGGCCCACGCCAGCCCCACCCCAGCTCAGCCTTTTCCAAGCCCTGGTCCACTTGAGCCCAGCTCAGCCCGCTCCCCTGGCCTAGCCCAGCACCGTCTCCCACTCCTGATCCATCCCAGCTCAGCCCGTCCCCCTGACCCAGTCCCGGCCCGGCCTCACTTCCGAGCACACTCCACCCCTTCTTCACGCGCGATCTCGCGCGACCTCCCCCGCGCGCCGTATCACGTGGGGCCGAGCGGCTGCGTCACCGCGGCCCTCCCGTGACGTTAACGCTTCCCTTGCACGCCCCGCCCCACAGCCGTGAGTGATGGCGCTTCTACCAATGAAAAGTGGCAAAGGCGTGAATGATGCGGTTCATGGCCAATGGACGGCGGGAGGGGGCGGTGCCGCGCCGGACGG
>VZRN01004331.1:373492-405859 GCA_013397935.1 Dasyornis broadbenti
AGCGCTTCCCCTTCGAGGCGCTCAGCCAGGGCCAGCAGCTCTGCAAGGTCCGGGAGAGGGGCTGGGGGCGGGCTGTGAGGGGGCTAGGGGGGAAAGTCTGTGAGGGAGCTTATGGAGGGCATTTTGGGAGGAGACTGTTGGGAGAGGATTCTGAGGAGAGCAGTGAGGGAAATGGGGGGTGATCTGTGAGGAGATTTGAGGCGGGGTGGTCTGCGAAGGGATTTGGGTGGGGTCTGAGTGGTAAAGGGCCTTCTGGAGCATTGTTTGTGAGAGGGAGCGCAAGCAATGGAGTGTTTTTAAGGGGTCTGGGGGCTCTTAGAGGGACTGAGGATAATTTGGGGGCTGTTTGTGGGGAGATCCTGGGAGTATTCATGGAGACCGGGGCCTTGAGGTGTCTGTTTGGGGTCTGTGTGGGCAGTTGGAGGGTGTGGATGAGGGCCTGGAAGCTTTTGGGAGGTTTGAGGAGCTGGAGCACGGAGGTAAAGCCTGGGGGCTGTTATGGGAGTGTGTTGAAGGGCTGCTTAGGGAATCTGTTTGTCAGGGGGACCTGAGGGCACTGAAGGCAGCTTGGGGGTGCTGGAGGTATTTGGAGGGTGTTGGAGTCACAGGACTTTTGTGGGGAATAGAGGGGAGATGGGAGCTGCTCCTGAGTAAGGGCCTGGCAGGGTCTGGGAACGTTTATGGGAGGTCTGATACTACTTTGAAGGAGTGAGATGAGTTTTGGGACAGCCTGAGTGGGTGGGGAAGAACAAGATCAGGGATGAAATAGGGAACAAGGATCAAGAACTGGAGTACCCTGGGATCACTGAGGCTGGGATAAAGCAGGTGAGCGTAGGGGAGCCTGGGGAAGCTGGGATGAGAGGAGACTGGGGCCAGATGTACAGGAAGCTGATGAATACCTGAGGCAGAACTATCTGTTCCTGCCCTGGGAGCTGGGGCCACCCCGTGACCCTGCTCTGTGGGCGTGAGGCACAAACAAGCCCTGGTGACAGATCTCAGTTCACACCTGGCTCACTGGTGACACATGGCATCCCCGTCACCCTCCCTCTTCTCTCAGCATGACTGTACAGGGAGGAAGTGTTTGCATGTGTGTGGATGTGGTGGGAGTGGAGGGCAGCAGGAGATCTGGGATTTGGGGAGCAGCACTGCACCTCATGGAACACTTCTGTTGTTGCAGGAGTGCCGGATTGCTCATCCCATTGTTAAATGCACTTACTGCAGGACTGAATTCCAACAGGAAAGGTAAATGCCTGCTGAACTGGGAGATCCATGTTTCCTGAGATCCATGTTTCCTGTAGAATAGTCACACCTAGGGAACCATAGTGTTTCTACACCTTCAGTGATTGAGCCTTAACCTGTAGATTGATGCTTGTGGAAGACTTGGTGGATCTTTGGCCCCCTTCAAAAGTCTGTTGGATGAGCTGGAGTGTCTACAGTGCACTTGGATTACACTTTTTGCTTGGGTTTTATTTTCAGTCAGAGCTCAGATGCATCTTCCAGGGAAAGATCTGGGTGCATCTTCCCATGAGTTTTCCTCTTACCTTTTTTCTGGTATCCAACATTTATTTCCTACTGTATGTCCTTTAGCTGGGCTCTTGTCTTTTTGCATTTTGACAAGTTGTGTAGATGTCAGAGGAAGGATTGGTAAAACCCAGAGCTATGTGTGCCCGTTTTATGGGGTGTTCCTTTCTGTGTTTGTTGTACAAATATACCTCTGTCCTCTCCTGCCTTAACCTCCAGAATGGAGCCTGCCCTGTTGCTGAATCACTCACGCTGCCAATTAGTCAGTGATCAGATCCTGTGTTTGTATGGACAAAAAACTGGTGTCATCTGGGGATGACTTAATTGAAAGATACCTCCTAGTAATGCCACTTTTTGGCCATTTATTGTCAGCCGAATGGGGATAGGAAAAGTACTTTGGTATCTGAGTCCCTAGAGAGGATGAATCCAGCCTCATCACCAGAGACAAAGCCGAGGGAAGGCTGGGATCCTAATCAGGGATCCTGGGATCTGAACCATGCATCCTAAACACAGAGGTTTCATTTTATGTTGGAATATGTTAATAGAATGATCTGTCCTTCTTAACAGCAAAACCAACACGATATGCAAGAAGTGTGCTCAGAACGTGAAGCTCTACGGCACAGTAAGTGAGCGGGGCTCAGCCTCCCCAGCCTCCCTTCCTTTCATCTCCCATGTCTTTATCCTGCTGGAATCCCAGAGCAGTTTATGGACTGGCTCTGCTGCAAGAGCATGACTGATCATTAATATGGGTCACTCAAGCATGAAGCTTTGACTTTTTCTCTTCTTTTAGCACAAAAAAGAGGAGCTTTGAGTTGTTTGAGGCCAGGAAATGATCTGTTCAATACCCAGTAGAAACAAGAGTGTGCTTACACAGATTGAGATTGCTTCAGGAAGCAGTGATAAATCTTTATTTCCTGCTTGTCTGAAATCTGAATTTTGATTGGTTCTATTTTGGTGTTAGACATTTTTCTAAAGATTTCACAGCACTTGATAAACAGTCTGAGTGCCATAGCTAAATACACTTAGCTGGAGACCAGGGATCCAAATGGAGTTTTGCCTCCTGCATCAGCATTATATTCTGCTTGGAATAGGGAAATAAAAGTTTGAAATTATGGGGAGAATGGGAAGGAGCAGTGTACTGTTGTAGTTAGAAGGCTATATCCATTGTTTTTCTTTTTTAAAGCCAAAACCCTGCCAGTACTGCAACATCATAGCAGCATTTATTGGAAACAAGTGCCAGCGTTGCACCAACTCAGAGAAGAAGTACGGCCCTCCTCACTCATGTGAGCAGTGCAAGCAGCAGTGTGCATTTGACCGGAAGGATGACAGGAAGAAGGTCAGTGTTTCTGTAAAAGAAGGATGAAAGGTAAAAGGGCTGATCGCAGTGATCCTCTGTCCATCTTCTTTACATCTTCTCCAGCATTTCTGACAGGACAAGGGGGACAGGCTTCCCATTGCCAGACGGCAGGGTTAGATAGGATATTGGGAAAAAATTCTTCCCTCTGAAGGTGGAGAGGTCCTGGCAGAGGTTGTCCAGAGAAGCTGTGGCTGCCCCCACCCCTGGAAATGTTCCAGGCCAGGTTGGACGGGGCTTGGAGCAGCCTGGTCTAGTGGAAGGTGTCCCTGCCCATGGCAGGGGTGGAACTGGATGAGCTTTAAGGTCCCTTTGAACCCACACCATTCCATGATTCCAAAAGCATGTGTCTCTTGGTTATGCAGTGTTTTTCTGGAGTTGAGCCTTGCTCTGGTTTAGAGCTGTTTAATCTTTGTGCCCCTGTGCTCCTCTGCCAGACCTGCTGAGAAAGATCTCTTGAATTTGGCCCAAGAGCTGCCAGAGGAACAGAAGTCTCTGAGTGAAGTCTGAGGTGCTGCTTGGGGAGAGGAATGGGGAATGATATTTGTTCCATAGCCTGAGGAGCTGCAAGTGTCATACCTCCATCAGGAAACCCCTTCTATGGCTTCTGTACAGCCGTTGCTTAAACACTGTGAGCGCTCTGTAGGAGGTGTGTCTTTCCAAGGCAAACTGTAAACATCTATTGTTTGGGATCCTGCACTGATAATCCCTGCCCTGCTGAGCCTCCTAGAGCAGACACCCTTGCTGTTTTGGTCTCCAGTGACTGCCTGTCTGTCTGTCCATTCTGAGGATCCTTTTTGAGTCTCTACTTGTTCATAAGTGATCTTAAGCTTGAAGGTGCTTCTTGTCTTTTCTGTGTTTTGTGGGTGGGAAGGAAGACCAAAACTTCTTTCTGTCTCCCCTTCCAGGTGGATGGAAAGCTACTGTGCTGGTTGTGCACACTGTCCTATAAACGGGTCCTGCAGAAGACCAAAGAGCAGTGCAAACACCTGAGCAGTTCTTCCCGAGCCAGCCTGCAGGAGAAGGAGCAGTTCAGTAGGCTCAGCAGTGGCAGCCACTATAACAGGTAACCCTGGAGAGGGATTTGGGCAGGGTCTGAGTTCAGGAGGATCTGGCTTAGTCATGCTTTGCTGGTTTGGAAACCTCATTGTGCTGGTGCAGCCTTGTGCTTTTTAGTGATCCCCCTTACTGAACTTGTAGCCAGTGAAAACGATGTTGCATTTGTAAAATTTAATGATTAAAATGCAGATTTTTAAGCAGGAGTTCTTCACCTACGTGCCACCCTGACTCATTGTTTTCTGTTTATTTTTAGTCTCCAGCTACTCTTCAAGGAATGAAATTTTTATCATTTTTGCACTGGGAAATACTGTTTTAATAGGATCAAAGTGGGTGGGAATATTTATCTGCCTCTCTGTCTTAGACTGAAAGTCATTCGAGTACTGACATACAATTTCCTCCTTTTTCTAGCCAGAAAACCTTATCCACGTCTTCCATTCAGAACGAAATCCCAAAGAAGAAAGCCAAGTTTGATGCCATATCTGCCAATGGTGACAGGTGAGCCTGTTACATGGGGAAATTGTGGGCGGGTGGTTTTGTTTGCTGATTTTATATAAAACAGAGTTGCATGTGAATAGCAGGAAGCTCTTATGCTAGAGCAGGGGCCTTGGGCTCTGAGACCTCGAGGGGCTGCCCTAGAACCTGGCAGACCAAGTGCTGCCTGGAATTTAGACATAGATTTGAAGAGGAAAAAAATACTGAGCTCCTGTACCTGCTTGAATGGAAACTGATGGTTGGCTGAGCTCCCCAACAGTCAGAACAACTTTATCCTCTCTCTGCAGTCACAGGGAGAGAGGGACTGGTTAGATCTGCAGGTTTTGTGCTTTGGGGTCTGTCAGACTGATCTGCAGGGAGTGCCTCAGAGGACAGAGGATCCAGACCCACCTTCTGTGTCCCCTCCTGCCTTTGGGGGAGAGACAAATAGCTTTGCTTGAAAGGTTGTGGACTCCCCATCCTGGAGGTATTCAAGGCCGGGTTAGACAGGGAATAGAGCAACTTGGTCTATTGGAAGGTGTCCCTGCCAGTGGTAGGGGGATGGAACAAGATGGTTAAGGTTTGTTCCAGCCCAAACCATTCCATGATTCTCTGACTCTAGGAAAGCATCTGGCCCCATTCTACTGTCACACTTGGTGCCGGATCATGTTGACACTGGCTGCCTGTGCAGCAGAATGGGAGTCACTAGCAGAAACAGGAGATTGAGGTGGATTTGTGTTTTTATGGTCTTGTACATGCATATTTTCATTCCTGCCTTTCCTCTCTGATTCTCAGCGTTCCTTCCTCTCCCGAGATGCTTTGCCCCCTTATCCAGAGAGCCCCATCCACGTTGGCGCAGTGGGCTGCTTCCCAACAGACTCTTGGGGCCCACCATTGTCCTGTTGCTCAAGGCACTGACATCCTGAAGTGAGATCACCTGTTGTTTTCTCCCCTCCCTCCCTGGGAACTGCCTCATACACGGGACCTCTCCCTCTCAGTGGATCTCCTTCTAAACAGCAGAGATTTGGGAGCATGGACCAGAACATAGTTAGTGCCAAAGGGTTTGTTAAAGCCACTGGTAATTAATTAATCACTACTTGCTTTGAATGTCTCTGAAATCATAGATCTCTTCTATAGATGCTATTGACACCTTGTCACTGTGTAATGCTCCCATGGGAAATGCCCCATCCCTGTTAAGTTTTTATTGCCACGTTGGATGGGGCTTGGAGCAACCTGGTCTACTGGAACATGTCGCTGCCTATTAGAGGGGGGTGGAACGAGATGAGCTTTTAGGTCCCTTCCAAGCCCAAACAATTCTGTGATTCTATGATTCTGTGAAATAGAACTTCAGTAATTTTATAGAGCAGTGGCTCCCACAGAGCGGTCTAAAAGACCTTTTATCATCTGAACAGTGTTTTCAGTTAAAAGCTGGAAAAATCTGAAGACTGGTTGTGACTTAAGAACCATGGCTGAGTGGAGAGTGGTTAGAATTCATCTGCCTCCAGTGCTTGTGGAGCCAGAGGAGAAACCAGGACTCTGGTAGAACTGGTGCAGCCCATCAGTACTGGTGCAGCTTTCCCTCTAGAGGAGTGGCTGCTCCAGGCGGTAGGACTGAGAGGTGTTTTTATTTCCTCATTAAGTCCTGGACTGAGGTCTCAGGACTCATTGTAACAGCCCTGCTGGCTTGAAAATACCCCAAGAAGCAAAATGTCCTGTGCTCTGATTTGGTCAGCCATTTGTATTGAAGAAATCAAGGGCCTTCCTTTTGCTCACATGTCAGATGTTGTCAGTCTGGCTCCTGCCAAGGCTGTAGGCCTTGCCACAGGCTTTTTTTGATGAGTTCCAGTAACAAAAAAAAAGTGTAAATTTAGCAACTAAAGAGCTTCAGCAACGTGCAGCACAAAAGGCAAGCTGCAGCTGCCTTAAATAGACTGCATGGCTGCATGTCTTGAATGGAATAATAATGGGGGTCCCTTAACTGTGGGTTTGGAGTTGCTGAGGGTTCTTTTATGAGGGTGAACCCCCAAAACCCTACCCTTTTATACAACTATCAGATGGTCCCTCCCAGAATCAGCTTGGTGTCTGGGGCACAGCCTGAGCATGCAGTTAAGGTCTGCTGCAGTACAAGGGTATTTGCAGCAGCAACAGAGTCTGGAGTAAAGTGACACAACCAACACCTCCTTCCTGCTGAGATCAGCCCCAGCTTCCTGTACGCTGGCTCCTGGCTCCAGCCAAACCTCTGGTGCCATCCTCAGCTGAGCAAAATTTGGGCATGTTTGAGATCAGTTGACTTGGGCAACACCTCCAGCCAGGGTGCAGCTTATCTGAAATTACCGCTCCTTTTTGGATATGGAAGAAATTCCTTAACTGTGTCATACTGAATTCCCTCTGTGTGGTTTTGTTTACATATTTCAGAGTGGTTGTTGCTCCCAATGGCTATGAGACATGGACAGGGTGATTTCCAACAGTCATTTAAAGGGTGGTGTTGAGTGGTTTGTTCTGGATGAATTCTGGGAGGAGCAAACAGCTCTGGTGCTGCTGCACGGGGAGTAGTTTTCCCTCCCCGTGACTCTCAGCACATCTTGCAGCAGACCTGGCCTTATTAATCCTGCTGTGCTGCCAGTGCCCCTTGGTCCTGTGCTGCCCAGCACTCCAGCTTCGCCACCAGCCGAACTGGAGCTGTGCTGATCCTGATTTGGGCAGCCTTGGTGTCCTCATCCTCTTGTGCCAATACTGGCTAAGTGTTTTTATGCTGCAGACTCTGCAGAGGAGCGTACTGCGGTCCCTTCTCCTGTCACTGCAGACAAGGTGCCAAACTGTGCTTATAACACCAGGCAGTGACAGCGCTGCTGGCTGGGGGAGGGCAGGGGTGCCTCAGGATGCTCAGCAGCAAAATTCAATTGTAAAAAGATTCTTATTTGCATAGAAAAATCCTGGTGTAACTTAAAGCTCTTTGATTTGGGCTGTACTGCACTGAGTGGAGGATGTTTATCATAGAATCCCAGAATGGTTTGGGTTGGAAGGGACCTTAAAGCTCATTTTGTTCCACCCCCCTCTAATGTGCAGGGACACCTTCCACTAGACCAGGTTGCTCCAAGCCCCGTCCAACCTGACATTGGCTACTTCCAGGGATGGAGCCACCACAACTTCTCTGGGCACCCTGTGCAAGGGCCTCACCACCCTCACAGGAAAGAATTCCTTCCCCATATCCCTGCCTTCTGGCAGTGAGAAGCCATTCCACCATGTCCTGGCACTTCAAGTCCTTGTCACAAGTCCCTCTGCAGCTCTCTTGAAGCCCCTTCAGGCACTGAAATGGGCTTTAAGGTCTCCCCGGATCCTTCTCTTCTGCAGGCTGAACACCCCCAACTCTCCCAGCCTGGCTCCAGAGCAGAGGGGTTTCCAGCTCTTGGAGCATCTCTGTGGCCTCCTTTGGGTTTGGTCCGGCAGCTCCACATCCTTCTGATGTTGGGGACACAGAGCTGGAGGCAGCTCTGCAGGTGGTTTTTGTCTAAGGTGAAATGTGGATGCTGGTTCAGTGCCTGATCTGTGACTCTTCACACCAACCTGACTTGAATAGCAAAATCTTTAAGCTTGACATTTGCTTTGTCTGATTTCAGCCATTTAACAGGTATGGAGTTTAAGGCAGTCGATTTGGTTTCTGTTCCAGTCAATAGAGAGGCAGGTGCTTTTGGAACAGCTCCGGTTTTGTCCGCTGTCTCTGCTGAAAACAATGGGAGTTCATAATTTCCCTTTAATTAGCAGTGTGCATTTTAGGCTCTTCAAACACGGAGAGCTCATGTCCCCCTAACCTGTCCCAAGGGGGTGGGATCTTGAGTTTATTTGTTTTTTAGAGGAAATGGCTTTTCTTTTTTTTTTTGGGTTGGTTGGTGGTTTTAATTCTTGATCTGTTTGTTAAAGGAAAAGAGTGACTTGTGTTTGGCAGTTTTCCTTCGCATTTTGGAGTCTCAGGCTGCTTCTGTAACATGGGGTTAAAGACAGAGGAACCTTTCATTACTAACTTGTCAGTCTTTAAAAAAGTACAAAAGAAGAGGAAAAAATTATCTGCTTCTTTAATTAGCACATTAACACATTTGAGGGGGCATTTTGCAGCTGGACAGGAAAATACCTGCCTGGTATTTTATACCCCCCAGGAGGGGATGCCTGGGAGGGGATCTCAAGCCCTTTGTTCCCCACTGGTACGTGCAGAACCCTTGGAGGCCCGGGGGCGGATGCTTTTTGCAAGGCTGGTGACCCTCCTGTCCCTTCCTTCTCCCCACTGGGTGGCAGGGCTGACTCTCACCTTCCTGGCTTCGCAATGTGCTGGGCAGCAGGAGCTGGCAGGCAGGGAATTTTTCCTGCTGGAGCTGCTCAGGGAAATGTGAACATCTCCTGGCACTCTTTATCACCCCAGGGCACAGCAGGAGGGAAGCGTGCCTGGGCTAAGGAATGGTGTGTCAGGGGATTGTTTTCAGCCAGGGGGAATCAGTGAGGAAGCCTTTTTTTTCCTCTGTGGAGGCTGTTGGGCTTTTTTTTATTATCTTTCTCTCCTCCCCAGCATATTTGCACTGAGTGGGAAATTAAAGCTGCTGTTAGTAATGTGCTTGCACACAGGAAGGTGCTGGAGCACCCACCATCATCTTGCACAGCCTCCAGTTGGGAAAACTGTTTGGGAAAGTTTTAAAATGGAGTTGTTCTGTGCTAGTGTGTGGGTATGAACCTCTCTGCCTAGCACAGAGCTGGATCCAGTGTGCCCAGAGAGCTGGCACATCTTCCTGTGGGCTCTGCTGTCAGCATATTATAGCCATGCAGGGCTCTTCCGCTGCGGGCTGTCTCCTGCAGACCCTCAGCTCTGAGTTTTCCTTTGCCAGGTTTTCTCTCCCAGTGCCTCAGGGCCGTCCTCTGACTCTCAGATCTGGGAAGCTGCCTCGGCTTTGTTTCCCTCTGTAGATCCCCAGCACAGTGGGGGAAAGAGCCTTTTCTCCTGCCACATCCTTACTAATGAGTTCAGTCAAAGCAGGATGTGATGCTTTTAATTAGAAAATGGATCATTTCCAGGTGCTAGAGGAGACCGCATGTGAGCTGAGCAGCAAGTACTCTCTGCCTTAGGGTACAGGTGGGGGACTGGAAGCTCAGAGGTAGAAATATCCTCGAGAGAGGCAGAATTTTGGGTTCAGACCATGCCTTCCCCACTCTGCTGCAGCTCTCAGCTTTAGACCTGTGTGTTGAGCTACTGTGGAGGCTTTAGAAGAAAAGAATCCAGTGACCCTGACAATTTATCTTTATTTTTCTGATAATAGCCAGGCTTGAAGTCATCTTCTAAGTGAAGCTTTGTTGTCTTATTACTGTTTAGTTTTATACTGCAGTTTCAGGTGTGTGTGGCTGAGAGTGTGCTGCTCTCTTAGCACCAGGAGATAAAAATCAGCTTAGGGATGAAACAAAAGGCAGGGAAAAATCGTGTGGGTTCCCTGGACCTGTGACTGCAGCTTGTTATATCTTATGATCCAGAATTTTCCTGTAGCACAGGACTGCATGTGCTTGCCTGGGTCACTGGGTGTTTCATAGGGAGGTTTGTGATTTACTAGTACAGTAGTGACTCATTCCCAGATAACTCTGCAGATGGTTGCTTAGATTTAGAGTACTTGGTGGTGTACAGGTGATGTGCTCAGCTATTCCCCTGCCTTCCAGGAGAGTTTTTCCTACTCTGAAATAATGAAGCTTCTCCCTAAATTGCTTTATGGTGGCAGAATCAAATTACAAGGTCCAGTATGTTTTTTACCCCTTTTCCCTGCTCAGGACAATTGAGTTGTTTCCGTTTGCTCTGTTTGTTGAACTTGGAGGTTATTTGTTTCTCTTTCACGTTGCCTCCTTGCCAGAATGTTTGTTTACATTCAGTGAGAAGTTTTGCAGTGCATCCAAGGACTGCTTGTGAGCAAAGAGATTACCAAAGGGATGCATTAAGTTTAGTTATCTCTCTGATTTCTGTCTTCAACTCTTTGGTTTGAAAAAAGTTTGTGAATGATCATGAAATTATTTCCATTCTCCTTTGAGTGCATTCATGGGACTTTCCCTGCCTCAGTGAAGAGGCGGGTTTTGTTGAGAGCCTCTCCCTGTTCTTTGCTGCAGTTTTTCTCCGGACCTTGCCCTGGACTCCCCTGGCACCGACCACTTTGTCATTATTGCCCAGCTGAAGGAGGAAGTGGCTACTTTAAAAAAGATGCTGCACCAGAAGGATCAGATGATTTTGGAGAAGGAGAAGAAGGTACAGTCCTTGGCTTGCTTTCCCCCCCGCAGCAGGCTGACATGTTCTCACAGATCACACTCTGACACAGTCTGGCTTTTTATCTTGGAGTGAACATATCTGGCTGTTTCCAGGCTGCCTCTTTTCCAAAGCCAAAGAGGCTCTCTGGACCCACCCAGGAGATCTCATTTCATAAAGGGTCATTTCCTGACCACTCTCTTGGAGACCTCTGTGTGTGGGCAAGACCGGGAATAAACATGCTGCCGCTTGCAGAAATACAGTGCTGGCCCTTCCTGTTGCTCTGTGCTCTCAGTGACACAGTTCTGGTCTTGTTGCAGTCCCCCAGCACCCCGCCACGTCTGTGACAGCCAGTCTCACACACCTTCTGCAGAGGCAAATTCCGTTGGGAAACTGGGGAGGGTCTGGGGTGAGGGCAGTCCTTGCCTCTTTCAGCTCACTTGCTCGGTCCTGGTTTCTGCACAGATCACAGAGCTGAAAGCCGACCTGCAGTACCAGGAATCACAGATGAGGGCAAAGATGAACCAAATGGAGAAGACACACAAGGAGGTCATGGAGCAGTTACAGGTGACAGCATTTTTGGTTTAATTTGCTGAGCTGTGCTGTATCTGGGAATGACTGAGGACACTCCTGAGCTGTGTCCAGGAGGGACTGAGGACACTCCTGATCACAACACCCCATGAGCTCCTGCACACAGAGTTCTACTAATGCTTCTCAGCCCGGTACCACAGCCTCTGTGCTGCCAGGCAAGCCCCTCCTCAGCTAACTGCATCCCAACCCCCAGTTACACCCACCTTGCTCCTCCCTACTCAGGCTCACACTTACTGTGTTGTGAAGTACTATGTTGTGTGCCTTATGGACTAGACAGAAACCATCAAACTCACTTACTGCCAAAATCAGGTTTTAACCTGTTTCTCCAGCCTGCAGAGCCTTTGTCAGCTCCCTGCACCTCTAAATCACCTCCCTGTGATTTGTGTGAGCAGTTACCAGAGAGAACAAAGGAACAATTGGCAGTTCTTTTAGCTCTGCATCTCTAGTCCAAATAAAGAAGTCCCTGAGCTGATGGGAGCAGGGAGAGCAGGATTCTTGTCATGGCTGTGGAAACACAGCAGACTATCAGCATGAATAGCTTCAGCCACCAAGGGATCAGGTCAAAGGGGAAGAAATCAGACACAGAAATGAACTTTGTACCCTTTAATTACTGTGGGTATATAAAGATCTAAAGCCCCAGCAATGAGAGGTGGGAGGGGATGAGACAAAAGGCTTCTATTGCCCCTGAGGAAACAGCCCCTCCTCCATCCACGCGCACTCTGGGGAAATACCACAGTGGAAGGCGGCTTTTGGAGCTTCCAGCTGCTGTCAGAATACTGGTGCTTGTGAGAATCCCTTCACAATGCACATCCTTCTGCCTGGCTGAAGGCTGGAATGTCTCTGTGTGGTGTGGAGAAGGCTGGATGTGTTCTTTCTGAAGGGAAAGGAGCATCAGGAGCCAGTGTGCCCCAGCCACTTGCCTCTCCTGGGGCTTTCCGTGTTCATGCTCTTTTCAGGCTGGACTGCCGTGAAGTCTCTGGTGTCCAAATGTTTTTTTTCTGCTGGTATTGGTGGAGTTTCTGGAAACCTTCAGTGATTTCAAAATCAAAGTTCAGATCCTCTCAGTGTATTGTAGGTGCCTTGAACTGTTCTTATGATTCATTTTTTTGAACAGGCTTGTGGGTTTTATTGTTTTGTCTTTGTCTTTTCCTGGGGGGCTGAGACGGGAGAGCCCTCTCTAGCTGGCTAGGGGTGAGGTCAGCATCTGCACCCCTTTCCGCCTGTCTGCAGGATGCCAGCAGCTCCTGCACGGGGATCCCAAGCACTAATCATGATCCATACCATTAAATAGCCATTTTCCCCATTTCCAGGCCAAGAACAGAGAACTCCTGAAGCAAGCAGCTGCCCTGTCAAAAGGCAAAAAGCCTGAGAAGTCGGGAGCAATAACCTCCCCTTAAAGCCAACCTCCCAACCTGGGAGCTTTCCCCGGCATTAGCCAAGGAATCTGGGAGACCTGCTGGATCGCTGGAAGCCAAAACCTCTGTGTTGTCTGTATCCCACTGCTGTGGACACCGTGGGAATTCCTGAAGCGTTTGCCTTCCGGCAGCATGCTTGAGTTTCGATCCATGGGGAGAGGCCCCAGCCTTCCTAAACCGCCTCTGAAGTACTGTTTTCTGGAAGAAACCTTTTCCTAACCAGTTGTTACCACTGCCAGCCCTTTCCATGAGCAAACAGGAACCTGCTGCATTAGTGGCTCCTTGCTGGTTCGCAACCTGCTGCTGTGAGGGAATTGCCGTGGCCAGTTGTTCCACAGATAAAATGGGAGCTGTGTGTGGTGGGAGCTGTATTTTTTTTTATTTTTTTTTTTTTTTCTTGAGCTGTTCCCTCTTCCAAAGGGAGCTGAGAACTCACTGGCCCAACAGATGTTCCTGGAAGGTTGTGCCACTGCTGACAACGGTTAATCCAGCTTTTTGAAGATGCTTCCAAAATGGGGGCCATGTATTTATCTTGGAAGATTTTTGTGTTTTGGTTTTTTCTTCTTTTCTCTGTCAGCTTGGCAAACCAAACTGCCTGGTTTTGTGTTTCCTTGTTTTTCCGATGAGAGCTTTTGGGTTGGGAGCCAGAGTGGAATGAGACAGCCCCCAACCCACCCAAAATTTCCCCCCCCAATGCCCTGGTTACATGGTGACCTCTGGGACTTCGATGATTTCTGCAGCTTGGTGTGATCAAGCGTCTCTTACTCCATTTCTTTACACAGAGAGAGTTCAAGGCTTGGATATTCCCTCTCTTCCCCCCTTCCCTGCCCCTTCCAGGTGCAGGGACCAGGTTGGCTCCAGGAAAGCACTTGCTCAGGCAGTGACCTGAGCCAGGGAGTGTTTTTTGGGGCACTCCAGGGATTTTTCTCCATGCTGATTCCAAACCAGCAGGATCAAAGGGCTATGAGAGTTCCCTGTACCAGGGATGTGCTGCCCCAAAATAGCACAGCCACCACTGACGCTTACAGCCAGGCCAACTGGGGTGGGCCCCCAGGCACCTCTTTGGGTGGTGGATAAAAAGCACTTGGAGGGGGAGCACCGAACAACTCCAGGCTGGCAGGAGCTCCTCAACATCCCAAACTCCAGTCAGGGGGTGGAGAAACATCTCAGGGCTTGGAGACCCCCAAGCAGGGGCTGAAGGTAGGTGAGAGAACTCATCCTTTTGCTGCAGGGCAGCTGCTCCATCAGGACTTTGATGAAGCTTTTAACTACAGCTTGTGATTAATTTTTTCATCATTTTGTTTCTTATTTGTTACTAAAGTTGATTTTACTCAAAGGCACTTTTTTGGGATGATGTTGGCTTCTGGCACGGAAGGAGCACATTTCATTGGACACTGCCATGTGTTTTTTTCCTTTTGGTTTCTCTAAGAGACTTTTGATGTGAAAATAAGCAAAACCAGAAGTTGTTACACTTTGCCTGAGTGTGGCAGCAGAAAAAACTCACCCAAGTTTTATACTTTTAGAAAATGAGGTGCATTGGTGGGAGTTTTTTTAACCATGGGCTTTGCTTTTTTTGCTTCCCTCAACATACAGAAATAAAAAGAGGGAGAAAGGCCCTGTAAATAATGTTCAGTTGGGTTTTTAATCGTGATGAATTGCTCCTGCCGTTGCGTAGCTGATTTGTAGCACCAACATCGTTTCTTTGTATGTTTGTAATAATGAGATTTTCAAGGGACGCTTTGATTTGTACAAATGACACCTGTAAAAGTGGTTTAAAAAATCCTCATCTGTGGCTGACACTTTGTTTGCTTTAAAAAAGGAAAAAACCAAAACACCTTTCTTTGCCTGGAGCTGATTTATCTCCTGCTCTGGGGTTGGGAGTTACAGGGAAGGAGACAGTATTTTCCCATTGTTTGCTTCGCTCCTACTTTTCTATCTTTAAATCCTCCCATCAAGCCTGTTGCTAGGATCCTGGTTACTTGGTTACATCCAGCTTCCCAGGACCCATCCGGCTGTATCTGACAAGATTTATTCCTTATTTTCTTACTCGAACACATGAAGGCAGAGCATGGAAACAATATGATCTTGGTAGGAAAAACAAAAGATGAGTATAAGGAAATTGTTTCTTTTAAGATACAGATGGAAATGAGGTGAGTGAACCCCATGTGTGTCTCTAAAGTCTTTCCCTCAGCCATAAATCTGGAGGGAAGACCTGGGAGGTTTTTTAAAGCTTCTAATTTTCCAGTGCAAAACCTCCCCAGAAATTTCCATTTGGAAATTCCCTCATTCTTGTGGGAGCTGTAGTTTAGCATTTTCATCAAATCATAGAATATCCCAAGCTGGAAGGTACCCACAAGACTCATTTTGTGCTCTCCTTATGCTATGGGTGTGGGGTCCTGGTAGAGGGGCAGTGTTCCAGCATGCTGTGCATCCTCCCAGGGCTCAGGAGCTGCTGTGGCCTTGAGTGCCTGTTCGCAGAGTGGGAAAAGGCAAACCCTAGCTCTGTTGGATACACCACAGCAGCTTTTCCAGCTCAAAATACACTTTACATACTATTTTTTCAAAGCCTGGAGTTGCACATGGGAAATAGCTATTTTCTGGGAATCATTAGTTGTGACAAATGCCAAAATTGAGAGTTAAATGCAGGGAAGAAAAATAGTTTCTATGAAATCTTACTCAGTGGTGATATTCTTACAGTCTCTGTGTTACTCCTCCAGTTTCTTTGGCATCTCATGCCGGAGGCTGGTGGTGTGCACTGGGCAGAGTTCTCATCCTGGGGCTCATAGAATCTGTCATGGTTTGGGTAAGAAGGGACCTTAAAGCCCATCTTGTTCCACCCCCCGCCATGGACAGGGATTTCAACCAGACCAGGTTGCTTCTATTCCAGACTGATCACAGCCCCTGCTAGTGATGAAATCAAGGTGAAAAATGAGAATTCCAGTTTTGGTCAGTGTTTTTCCCCATTCCATGAGTGGTTTGGCTGCCCCTCAACTGCTTCCAGCAGAAATCCTTCCTGAAGATGCAGAAGCTCAAAGAAGCTGAAGTGCTGTTGTGGGGAGCCAAAGGTGTTTGGGTTTTCAGGGCATGACAAAAACCTCTTACAAAGCATTTCCTGAGCTCTGCCAACCAAGATTAGACTTTATTTTTTTAAGTAATTACTTGAATAAATATTTCTTTTCCAAACTTGCAGGGCCCAGAACAAGGATACAAAACTTTAGTATGGAAATGAATCTGAACTCTTTTGCAGCCTGACAGCAGAGTTGAACCTGCAGCAGGATTGAACCTGCAGCAGAATTAAACCAATTTAACCAACTGGTAATTAATTACCCACCATCACGCTCCTTTCCATTCCTCCTCAGTTCCTGGGCTTTCTGGGAGCGCTAACTCAGGCAGCACGATCTGGGGGCAAGAGGCTTCAAAATTGTCTTTAAGAAACCCAACGAGGATTTTAAAATTCTTTAAAGTTTTAGTGACTTGTGTTTGGTAGCTGAGGCAGGAAAGGAGAGCACAAGCTTTGTTCCAAATGTGAGGGAAGTGAGGAATTGGGGTTTTAGGTATGAGAAATACTCAGCATTGCTTCCGATCTCGGCAAGGGGATACAGCCAGCACAGGTAGTGAGACCTGCTCTTTGATAAGGACCTTTTCCCATGAGATTTCCATGAATAAAACTCAGCTGCCCCGTGTCTTTTTCCACAGAAATCACCAGAGGTCCAGGAGTCCAAAGGGGTTTTGCTGTGACCCTTTTCCTTATTCATATCCAGTCTCTGCTCCTGAAGCATATGGGGATAGCATCTCCCTCCTGCTGCTCTTCCCAGAGCAATGAGGATCACTGACCAGTACAAACCAGTACAAACCACAGTTTCTCATGTTTATGTTGCTGAAGCCACATCCATCTGCCTGCAGTGCAGAAATGCTGATGGAGCGCTGGCAGCTCCTGTGGCCCAGGATCACCTTGGAAGTCACCTTCCCTCCACAGTTCCGAACAGTGCAGCCGCAGAGGAAATGAGGGAATAGCCTCAAGGTGTGCCAGGGGAGGTTTAGGTTGGATATCAAGGAAAATTTTTCAATGGAAAGGGCTGTGGAGCCCTGGCATAGCTGCCCAGGGAAGTCGTGGAGTCTCCATCCCTGGAGGAATTTGAAAGCTATGTGGTTGTGGCATTTGGGGACAAGGGTTAGGCAGTGGCCCCCCGTGCTGGGGGAACGGTTGGACTTGACTTTTCCAGTGTGAATGGTTCCATGATTCTAATTCCATTCTCCGCCTCGTAGATGCTCACGGCTTCCTTCTTCCAGCCCACAGAGCCCTAATGCCAGTGGGTTTTCCCACTGGAGTCTGTATTTAGGTGATCAGCCACAGTGACAATTCAGCTCCTGATCCTCAAGAAGAGCTTATAAAGAAAGGAAACACTGAAACAATATTCCATGTTCTACCTGCTCCAGGTGTTCCCTCAGAGTGTCCCTGTATGGTCTCTGTTGCTTCCCTTTGTCCTCAGAGTCTGGGCTGCCCCAAACCACCAGCTGGTGAAAAAGGCAGGAGTTGTCCTCAGCCAACCTTCCCCTTGGGTTACACACCTTGAGCCAGTGGCCTTCCCTTGCAGTTTAGCTTTCCTGGAGTGCCGGACTTGTCCAGTCAGCAGGATGATAACCAGGGCACTGTCAATCCCAAAACAATCACCTACTGTTTAATTGTTTTAAATCTCTGGAGGGATTTAAAAGCCATGTCATGTGGCACTTGGGGACATGGCTTAGTGGCTGCCTTGGCAGTGCTGGGGTAATAGTTGGACTTGATCTTAGAGGGCTTTTCTGAACTGAACAATTCCATGATTCTATGGAATGCTGAAGCTGCTTTGCACTGCCCAGCATTGTCTGCTCCCGGCTCACAGCATGGGAGGGTCTGTGCCCCTGGCAGCTCGGCGGTGGTGGCCAGGCTGCTGCGAAAGGAGAGAGATGCTGCCAACAGCCCGAGCCGGCTGCCACGTGAGCAGGAGCTCTGGGAACCAGCTGGGAAAAGTGTTGAGGCTGCAGGTAACGTGGCGCTTGCTGGGTGGGCTGACGAGGGGTGAGGAGCAGATGGGGGATCCCGTGCTGCTCCAAACCCTGGAGCTCTGTGCCCACCCAGTCGTGCTCAGCCCCTCTTGCCCCTGCGTGACGTGCAGGAGTCGTCTGTGGGACAAATGTCCTCCTGGCACAGCCCTTCATGTCTTCTGATGGGGTATTTTTATACTATTTGGCAGCATCCTCAGCTCATCTCTCCAGCTGGATCATTGCCTGATGCACACCCACAGCCCTGTCCCTCTAATATCCAGAGCTTTTTGGGGGGCAGAAAGACGACAACAGAGGCAGCCTCAGTCCTTTCCTTTCTGCTTTGCTTGCTCTGTGTTGCCTTCACTGTTGCAAAGGAAGAGATTGATTTTCCCCTCCAGGCTGACATGTTCAGCCAGAGCAAACAGAGAGTTCATGTCCTCAGGTGGAATTGTAAAATCATCACGGAATGGTTTGGGTGGGAAGAGACCTTAAAGCTTGTCTTGTTCCACTCCCTGCCATTGGCAGGGACACCTTCCACTAGACCAGGTTGCTCCAAGCCCCATCCAAACCTGGCCTTGGACACTTGCAGGGATGGGACAGCCACAGCTTCTCTGGGCATCCCCAGGGCTGGCTAGTGACCAGCAGCACCTCCACTCATGCCCCGTGTTCGGCAGCTCTGTGGGGTGTGACAGTGCCAAAGGAGCTGGTGACAGAGTTGAACTGGGGTGACAGGGGCTAAAAGCGCAGGGCAGTGCGCAGCCATGTTCCCTCAGATCAGATGAAATGAAACATCCGAACTGTGCCTCTGAAATGACACAAGTGGCAATACAGAAGCAAAAACTTTGAGGTGGCCAGAGCCACCGAGACCCCACAGCCTCAGCACAGAGCCGTGTTTGCAAAACACCCTAAAAATAGCCCCGGGAAGGGGACAAGGACAAGGAACAGAGACCAGGGACATTTGAAATTGGCTGTGTCCTCCCTCCGAGCTGAGGCTGTGGGCTGTACTGATCCTGGCTGTGCCGGCTGTGGTCTGTGCGGCCTGCGCTGCAGTGCCAAGGAGCACTGACGTTCCCTTCGCTGGCAGGAGCTCAGCCCAGAGCCGGCGGAGGCTGTTGCCAGGCAAATCCTGAATTGTTTGTGCAGTGAATCCTGTTTGCTGGACTTTGCTGTGTTGGGCTGTCAGGCAACACCAGATTGGTACCAGCGCTGTGTCTGGGACAGCCCATGGTTGTGTGGGTGGTTTTTTCTCCCTACTTTTCACTGTTTTTTTTTCTTTTTCTTTATTATTTTTCTTTTCACTTTTTTTTGTCCTGTCCCTTTGAAGAAACACCAAACCCAGTAAAAGAATCAGAGAATCCCAGACTGGTTTGGATTGGAAGGGATCTTAAAGCTCATCTCATTCCACCCCTGGCTAATGGACAGGGACACCTTCACCTAGACCAGATTGCTTCAAGTCCCATCCAGCCTGGCCTTGGACACTTCCAGGGATGGGGCAGCCACGGTTTCTCTGGGCACCCTGTGCCAGGGCCTCACCACCCTCACAGGAAAGAATTCCTTCCCAATATCCCATCTAACTTTGCCCTCTGGCAGTGAGAAGTCATTCCTCCTTGTCCTGTCACTCCATCCCTTGTCCAAAGTCCATCTCCAGCTCTTTTAGAGCCCCTTTAGGCACTGGAGCAAGCTTTAAAGGTCTCTCTGGAGCCTTCTCTTCTCCTGGTGGACACCCCCAACTCTTCCAGTCTGTCTCCAGAGCAGAGGGGCTCCAGCCCTCTTCAGAGAAACTCTGTGGCCTCCTCTAGGCTGACTCCAGCAGCTCCACATCCTTCTGATGTTGATAGCCCGGAGCTGGCCCCGTACTGCAGGCGGGGCCTTACCTGAGCGGAGCAGAGGCGGTTTCCATCAGCTTTCTTTTCTCTTTAGCCCCAGAACACATTTCCAGTACTCCCAGTGTCCAAGTGTCGGGAAAAAGCGGATGGTAGACCTGATGTCTGTGATTTAGCCACGCCCCTGCATTGCCATTGGCTCGGATCTTTCTCGGTGGTCACGCCCGCGAGCTCCCATTGGTCGAGGCGGGCCGGGGGCGTGTCTCTCCGCCCTGTGGTGTGTAAGTGTGGCGGGGGTGAGGTGCCGGGGTCGCTGCGGAGCGCGAGGCTGTCCGGGCCTGTCGGGGACTGTCCGCGGCCTCCGGGGGCACCCGGGGCTGTCTTCCCTGCCCGGCCCCGCCGTAATGCTGGTGGCCAGCTCGCCGTGCCGCCCCGCGGGGCCGGAGGAGCACCGGGGCTGCGGGGCCCGGCGGGGCGGCCAGGTAAGGGCTCCCGGGCTGCATCGCCCCATCCCCGGGGGCAATCGGGACGCAGCCCGCATGGGGGTCCCTCGGGGAGGCGCTGAGGGTATGCCCCTGACCGTAGGCCTCTGCTTCCCCCCAGCCCAGGGTCAGCCGGCCCTGGCCGACTGCAGGGAGGGGAGAAGCCGGGCCATGTCCAGAAGCCGCCTGGGGTGCAGGAACAGCACTTAGGCTCATCCACTTTGCAGCGAGGCTAAAACTAAGGATGTTGAGGAATAGGCTGGGCGGTAGGATCTCACGCAGTCTCCTGGGCATGGGGCGGCCCTGTCCAGGCAGAGGGGACTTTGGGGATGCGGAAGGGGAGATCCTGGGGTCTCCGAACCTTCCAGTAGCTGGGATGTGTATGGGAGCCCGGCAGAGCCGACAGGAATGGCCGGGCACAAAAGGAACGTGAGGCAGGGCTGTGATGGGATGTGCCTGTCGGGGTAGGTGAGGGCCTGGCAGGAGGTTGGGGGTCTTCAGGGGCTCTGTCCTGTTTGGCTCGTGCTGCTGTTATCAGGCTGTGTATGGGATCTTTGACGTACCCATGAACCAAGACGTCTGGAAAACATCTGGTGTCACCCCGGGCTTATGCATTCGTAGTCGAATGAGCTTTGCAGGATCTCCTTGCCCTTCCCAAGCAACCAGACCAGTCTGCAATGTCAGTCCACCAACATCCTGAGTGTCCTGAAAAACTGGGAATTGCCTCTATTTGCAAGATTTATTTTCCCCCCTCAAAAAAAAAAAAAAAAAGCAGCTTTTTTTTTTTTTTCTCTTGCTCCTACATTCCCCTTCAGCCAGGTTTGACCAGGGACAGCAGGATTGCTCTGCAGCTTGAGGCTTTGCTCGGGGTGGAGGGGTGGTCACAGCGGGATGGTGACTTCAGAGGAGGGCTGGAAGCTGGAAATGCTGGGACAGTGGGTTGAACAGACAGCACGCAGCAGAGAACAGCAGGGAGCTCACTCTGGCACTTGCCATGACATGAGCCAAAGCCTGAAATCGGTGCTCCAGAGTAGGCTGTGGTGAAACTGGTGGTTGCCTTGATGCTGCTATTGTCCCCCAGGAACAGTTTTTGGCAGGAACATGGTTGGGAGGGGCAAGTCCACTCTGCTGGTTGGCTCTGATGGTGTTTATTTAACCCCACCTTATCAGGGATGGTTTTCCCACACCTGACTAAGCACTGGCACCGGTGTGGGGAGGGGGGGTTAAGTACTCAGCACACCCATCTTCCCACTCCCAGGGCATTACCTCCTTCCCCTGGTACCTCTGTTGAGACCCTCAGCCCTGTGCCAGCTGGAGCTGGGAGCAGGTTGTGTGACTGGTGTCAGTCACAGTGTCTCAGCCCCTCAGTTTGACAGGACAAGAGGAAATAGCCTCAAGTTGCACCAGAGGAGGTTGAGGTTGTATATTAAGGGAAAGTTCTTCACTGAAAGGGTTGTCCAGCCCTGGCACAGGCTGCCCATGGAAGTCGTGGAGTCCACATCCCTGGAGGAATTTAAAAGATGTGTGGATGTGGCACCTGGGGACATGGGTTGGTGGTGATTTTGGCAGTGCTGGGGTAACAGCTGGACTTTACAGTCTCAGAGGGCTTTTCCAAACTGAACTATTCCATGATTCTGATTCCCCATCAGTGGAAGCAGGAGGGGATACCTTGTCCAGTGGTGGCACAGCAAGGGTTAAGCACAACACCCCAAGGATTCCTTAATGCAGGAAAACACGAGGAGCCCCTTGCAGGAATGATTAAATGCACCTTCAAAGGTCGCCCTGAGATGTCACTGTAAAGCAGTGGCTGGGCTGGGAGCCCTGGCTCCTGTTGGGGTTGGAATTCCAGCCGGCTGGAAGTCCTGCTGCCTGTCCCATGGATTTGCATTGCCAGTGTCTGTTGCTGTGCTCTGTCAGGGAATCTCTTGGACTGTCAGATAGTTCTTTCTTCTCAGACTCAGAGTCAGCACGGAACCAAGGAGCCAACTCAGCGGCAGGAGCCTGATCCCGCTGTCATCCTATAGTGGTTCCATGGCAAATCAGGGCAGGAGCATCACTTGGGAGCCATTGGATGAGGGCAGTCCTGGCTGTATCCCAGTGCCATGTCCCGCTGCCCAGTGCATGGGAAGTGTGTGGCCGCACTGACAGCTGCTCTGGTCACTTCGTGCCATCCCACACCCCTTCCCTGCTCAGGGGAGGGTGCCAGCCTGCACTGTCCACCTCCATAGGGATTTAGGTTATGACATTGTCCCTGTCTGTGGGAGCAGATCATCCAGTTCACCCAGTAACTAACTGGGTGCTGTGGGAGCATAGCTGCCCGACTTTCAGCCCTGAGGAGTGTGGGGCAGAAAGGATCTGAACCCAGTGCTTGGAGCAGGGGGAGCCCCTGTAAGTAAGGGCTCATTTCTGGAGTAACTGTGTTAATTAATTGGGGCGGGGGGGGGCGGTTGGTGGTGGAATGATGATGTTCAGTGGCATTTTGTGCCCAGGGAGAGATTAATGAGACCTCTGGGCGCCGTGTCTTTGCTGTTGATTGTAACCACGGTGCCGTGACTGTGCTGCTCCTGATCCCCACTGCTGTCCTGCAGGATCCCCGCATCCCGTTTTTCCCTCTGTTTTCCCATGGAGTTGGTAAACCACGGCTCAGGGGTGATGTCACTGCTCCTGACCAGTGGGGCCACAGCCCCGGTGTCCCGGTGTGTCACACACTCCGGGAGCAGAGCAACATCCCAGCCTGGTTTCATCAGGCACTGCCAGCCTGATGCAAAGGGTGTGGGGGCGATGGCCCCGTGGCCCATGCCAGGTGTCTGCCTGACTCACCCCTTCCGGTGACACTGACGGGGATATTCGGTGGCTCCGGTGACTCCCAGCTACTCCTTCCTTCCTAGGAAAGAGGGATCAAGGTTCCCCGGGAGCTGGCGAAGGGCCCCAGCACCTTCATTCCCCTGGGAGAGGTAAAGCAATGGGGATGGACTTGGGTGGTGTGTCCTCCCTACTGGGGGGCTCCTTCACCCTTCCCTGCTCTGGGTGGGGGGACAGGAAGGATTCCCAGCCCCCCAGTTCCTAGTGCCTGGTGGGGTGGGATGCTGGGGAAGGAGAAGGGGATAGAGAGGGGTAACCCAGCCCAGGGGGATCTCTGTGGCAGTGTGGGAGGCGATAGTTCTGGAGGTTGGGGGAACAGTTGTGTTTCCCTCAGTGTTTGTCTGCCCTGCCTATGCCTCAGTTTCCCCACTCATCCATACACATCTATGTTTCTTTCCCCTGTGATGCAAAGGCCCTGCCCTGCTGCTCCCCCCCTGCCCCCAAAATTCTGCCCTGAAATCCCCAGGGCACCTGAGCCCTATCTCAGCACCCACCATCCAGATGTTCCTCCTCTTGCAGAGATAGCGCTGTGGTTTCGTCACTGCGCTGGTGGGGCTGAGCCTATCTCCTCCCCTTCACTCCAGAGCCCAGACAAACAACTCAACCCACAGGCTGAGCCAGGCAGGTTGTGTGGGATCTGTCATGGAGACCCCCAAACACCCTCTGCCCCCCGGAGCTTGGAATGGCGAGATGGGCAATGGGGGCCACTGGCGATGTCCATTCCGGAGGTGGGGCACTTCCAATGGGGTGAGGATCCAATGTTGGTGCTCTTGGGTGACTGCATCCTGCTTGTTGGAGGGGGTGGGTCTCCATTTAGGTTAGTGGAAGAGTGGAAACCTACAGCTCACAGCCCTTCACTTCCCTCCTCTCCCATTCCACCGATCCCACAGGAAGGTGGGGAGAGCAGCCTGCGCCAGCTCCTCAAGGCCTTCGTCTCGGCCGGCAGGGTGGACCACATTGCCATGGTCATGGGGCTGCACCCCCAGTACCTCAGCAGCTTCTGGAAGACCCAGTACCTCCTGCTGCGCATGGATGGGCCCCTGCCCTACCACAAGCGCCACTACATCGCCATCATGGTGAGCAGCAGTGGCCTGGGGGTGTGGGGACACAGGGGGCTACGTGGGGTCCCAGCACTGCAGCTCGGCAGGCAGAAGGCATTTGGGAGCCCAAAGATGAATCCCTCTCTGATCTGGGGTCCCAAGGGGTTAGATGGGGTCCCAGCACTACTGCTCAGGAGGCATTTGGGACCCCACAGTTGGGCCCCTCTCTGATCTGAGGTCCCAGAAGCCTGGAAGCCCCTTTGGGGTTGGTGCCCACGCAGGGTACCCCAGCACCCTTCCTCCAGGACCCCTGAGGACTGGTATTGATAGTTAGGGGGGAAAACCCCCTGTCTGGACTTGTATCCCCAGGGAAAATCCTCCAGGAGCGATGTGGGAGGAGTGTGGCTCCCTGCCTTGGCTTCGTCGAGGGCTCATAGCAGGGTTGGGGGTGCCCTGGCCAGTGTTGGGGGCTGACTGCTGGCTCTCCCTGCAGGCAGCAGCCCGGCACCAGTGCTCCTATCTGGTGGGATTGCACATGGGGGAGTTCCTGCAGGTGGGGGGCAACCCTGCGTGGCTGCAGGGGCTGCACTGTGCCCCCCAAAAACTCCGAAACCTTAATGAGATCAATAAGCTACTGGCACACCGGCCCTGGCTCGTCACCAAGGAGCACATCGAGGTGAGAGCTGATACTGCCAGCACAGATCTGCCCCCCAAACACACTGCTTGACTCCAGCAGCCACATCCCTGCTTGCATAGCCCTCAGGTTTAACCGTGTCAGGGCTGAGGGAGTCAGTGGGATGGGAAGGGGTGACTTGCCCCCGATGGGCCTATGGGTGAGGCACTTTGCAAACACACTCCTGTGTCCCTGCCTTTGGCTTGCCCCAGCATTGGGCTGTCAGGGGGATACAGCTGAGGGCTGGGGGGGTCTCTCCAACCCCGCTGTGTGTTGCAGACTCTGCTGAAGCCAGGGGAGGACAGCTGGTCACTGGCAGAGCTGGTGCAGGCGCTGGTGCTCCTCACCCACTACCACTCACTCGCATCCTTTGTCTTCGGCTGCGGCATCAAACCTGAGGAGGACCAGGATGGGGGGAACAGTTGCTGGCCTCCCTCACCCCACAGCGACAGCAGCCCTGCCTCTGATGACAGCATGGGGAGCTCTGAGGTAGGAGGAGCTTTGCCTTGCAGGGGTATGAGGGCATGGTGGGGTTCTGGATGCTCTATGGGGCTTCCCCTGGGAATCACAGAATGGCTTGGATTGGAAGGGACCTTAAAGCCCTTCTCGTTCCACCCCCTGCCATGGGAGGGACTCTTTCCACTATCCCAGGTTGCTCCAAGCTCCATCCAGCCTGGCCTTGGACACCTCTAGGGATGGGGCAGCCACAGCTTCTCTGGGTAAACTGTGTCAGGGCCTCACTACCCTCACAGGGAAGAACTCCTTCCCAATATCCCATCTATCCCTTCTTTCTGGCAGTGGGAAGCCATTCCCTCCAGGCTATTGACCCAAGTCCCTCTCCAGCTCTCCTGGAGCCTCTTTAGGCACAGGAAGGGGCTCTAAGGTCTCCCTGGAGCCTTCCCTTCTCCAGGCTGAATGGCCCCAGCTATCCCAGTCTGTGTCCAGTGCAGAGGAGCTCTAGCTCTTAGAGCATCTCTGTCGCCTTCATGGGGAAGGGCAGATGCTTTAGATCTATGCTGTGTCTTCCACATCCTTCATAGGACTTCCCCCTCCTCCCAGGCCCAGGAATGGGTCATGGGAGCTGCTGGAATCTGGACAGGACAAACCCAGAGGCAGATGCTTGTTTGGACAGCCCTGGGAGTGCCCCAAGTGCCAGCAGATCTGGGCTTGAGGGTCCCTCTGGTCAACCAGGGGCAGGGTTGACCCTGCCCTGTGTTTCCCCAGGGCACAGATGCCATGCAGGAGGTGGAGGTGCTGATGGAGAAGATGAAGGTGCTGCAGGAAAACCAGCTGGTGGAGGAAGGAGTCACGCAAGAGGAGATGGCAACACGCTTCGAACTGGAGAAGACAGAGAGTTTGCTGGTTTCTTCCTCAGGTGAGGACGTGCAGGGGGCAACTGGCAGTGGGGGGAGGTCCCCATGGGCCAGGGGAGCAGGGGAAGGAACCAGAATCTGCCTGAGGGAGAGCAGAATCAGCTCCCTAGTGCAGTGCTGGCTCTGTCTGGGCTCACAGCTGCTGTGGTGGTGCCTTGTAGATATTTCAGATCCCTCCCTGCAGTCCAACATCCGCTGTTTCCTGGAAGACCCTGAGTTTGGATACAAGGACTTCACACGGAGGGGGGAGCAGGCCCCCCCCACTTTCCGTGCACAGGTGGGTGCTCAGGAGTGGTTCAGGTCTGGGGGGTAGCTCCTACTTGTATTGGGGTTGTTCCCAGGTTTGGGGACAGTGGGTGAAGGGCTGGAGCTGAGCAACCAGGTGCTGAGAGTTGGGGGGCAGGTGTCAGCTTAGGGGGAGATCCCACCTTATGTCCCTGGCTTTGGAGGGTGTCATGGTTTAAGCCCAGCTGGAGATGCAACGCAACACAGCTGCTCACTCAGCCCCCCCTTTCTTTCCCCCAAACCAGGGAGGAGAATCAAATTAAAACTTGTATGTTGAGATAAGAATAGTTTAATAATTGAAAATAAAGTAAAATACAGTATTAATGGTAAATAATGATAATAATGACTATGAAGAGGGAAAAAACAGTGTAGCACAATGCAATTGCTCCGCACCCGCTGACCAATGCCAGACTCCCCAAACTCAGATTGGCTCCTTCTGGGTAACTGTCCAGTTTATATACTGGGCATGACGTTCTTTGGTATGGAATATCCTTCTGGTCAGTTCAGGTCACCTGTCCTGGATATGTTCCGTCCCACTGGCAGAGCCTGAAACAAGAGAGAAAAAGTCCTTGACTCAGGGACTTTTAGCAAAAAACCAACCCATCAGTGTGTTACCAACACCCTTCTCATTCCAAATCCAAAACACAGCACTAGAACAGCTACTGAGAAGAAATTAACTCTACCCTGCCTGAAACCAGGATTGGGGGACCCTACTTTACCCCATCAAACCCCTACCCCAGCATCCTTTCTCCATCAGGATTACAGCTGGGAGGACCACGGCTACTCACTGATCAACCGCCTGTACCCAGATGTGGGGCAGCTCCTGGATGAGAAGTTCCAGGTTGTTTACAACCTGACCTACAACACCATCGCCATGCACTGCGGCGTGGACACCTCCATGCTGCGCCGGGCCATCTGGAACTACGTCCACTGCGTCTTCGGCATCCGGTACATCCCCAAAACGTGGCTGGAGTTTCTTCTCTGCTTTGGGAAGAGCCCAGGAGCAGGTCCAATGACTTGGTCTTGGTTAGTGTGTTGTTGCTGCTTCACTAAGGCAAACTGATGCTGTTGCCGGACTCAGCTGAGGTTCAGAAGCAGCCTGGGAAAGGAGAATTTAGGAAGAGATTATATAAGTGTGGTGGGGTCTTGGCAGAGTTTGCCCAGGGAGGTGGTGGAATCCTTATCCCTGGAAGCGTCCAAGCCCAGGTTGGACAAGGCTTGGAGCAACCTGATCTAGTGGCAGGTGTCCTTGCCCATGGCAGGTGCTGGGACTGGATGGGCTTTAAGGTCCCTTCCGACACAAACCATTCCATGATTCTATGAATGCAGAAGGCTTGTGGCTGGAATAACACATCCTCCTCTCTCTCTAGCTATGATGACTATGACTATGGGGAGGTGAATCAGCTCCTGGAGCGCAACTTGAAGATCTACATCAAGACAGTGGCTTGCTACCCGGAGAAGACAACCAAGCAGGTCTACACACAATTCTGGAGGCACTTCAAACATTCAGAGAAGGTGCTTCCCCATCCCTTCCCCTCCTGGCAGGGTGTTTGGGGGTGCTGACCCCATGCCCTGACCTCACTCTCACTGTAGGTGCATATCAACCTGCTCCTGCTGGAAGCACGGATGCAGGCAGCTCTGCTCTACGCCCTCAGGGCTGTCACCCGCTACATGACCTGAACTGCCTCTGCTCTCTCCTCCTCCTCCTGCCCTGGCTGTGTGGGAAAGGCCAGGGGGCAGCTGGTACCCAAAGATTCATCGGGAGTATTGTCTCCCTGCTTAATGGGCTTGGAGCTGTGGAAAGGAAGCGGGGGCTTCCCTGCACTTTCTCCCAGGAAAGGGGAACCCCCAGGAAGCTGTCAGTGCTGAGAGGACCCTGAAGTGCTGCCCTGGGCTTGGCAGAGCTGTGAGTGCTCCACTGCTCTGTGCCTTTTTGGGCTTAGCCTGAATGAAGCCAAACTGGGCTGTCTGTGGGTGCAGTGCTGGTGTCACATCCCTGTGACAAGTCCTGCCACCAAGGCTGCCACTGCAAAGGACAGTTCCCCTGCCAGAGATAGCCAGAGGGTATCTTGGGCTTCATCCCTGCTTTTTGGGTCCTGCCATGCTGGGAGACACAGATGCTGGTGGGAGTGCTGCCCAGGCACCCCCTGCCCACCTTTCTGCCTCATCCCCTGTGATTTGGGATGTGAAGTGCCTTTAACCTGAGGAGCAGGGCAAGGATAGAAATACCTGAGTGTGTTTTTCACCTTTTTGCATTGTTTTCCAACCACTGGCACATCTCCACTCCCTTAGCTTTAGGGGCTGAGGTAGGGAGCTGTGCTGGGGCATGAGGCTCCCTCAGCCCCTCTCCTGCTGTGAGGATGGCAGGGTGGAATGGGGTGACCATGGCTTTATCTAGATATGCCAGAGCACTCCCAGCAGTGCAGGTCGCCAGGGAGGTGCCTGTTGGGGAGCAGGATCCAGGGCCAGCAGCATCACCACCCTTGGTTTGGCTTGTTGCATCATAGCTCCACTTAAGTTATTTCTATTTTTGGGGGGTATATTTACTCCTGTCTGGGCATGGAAATGCCCCTGTAACTTTGCTATGAATCTTGTTTGAAAAAATAAAACAGTTCTTTTTTTACTCTTTCTCTTTTTCCTTTTACACTTTCCGCTTGGTCAGCCCAGGGGCTGATCCTGTATGGCATGTCCAGAGTGCAGAGGCCCTGCTGCTCCAGGAGTGCCTGGGAGCATCCCTGAGTTGTCCAAGGAGGAATCTGGGAGGCTTGAGTACTCCCCATTTGCCTGAGCGGGGTGGGTTTGACTTCAATGCACCCTCCTTGTGGTGACTGTTTCCAATCTTTCCTGGCTGTAACATCTTCCTGGAAAGCCAGGATTTGAACGTGACACTCATCCCACTGTGGGATGCTCTGTTCTGCTGCTGGGATGAAGCTGAGCTGCAGTGGTGCTGGGGGGGGTGAAGCAGCAGTGTGGACACCCCAACCCCGTGATGTGGAGCCCAGCACTTATCAGGGTGTGGGCACAGGAGCTCCTGGAAGCTGCTGATAAGATCCCTGAAGAGGGCCCAGCACTGCATGGGAGGAGCTTCCCTGAGTGACTGAGGAGCCGGATCTTGACTCTGGGGCTGTTGGGACCCTCTGACCCCTGCGGCCACATAGGACCTGCCCTGCTGCCCCTCTGAGTAGGGATGGGGAGGGCAGTGGGGGCTAGAAGGGAGGCTTGGTGAGAGTTTGCTGGGGATTTATATGGCAGAGTCTCTATTTCGGGGAAAAGAGGTTTGGGAGCAGCTTTTTTTGGGAAACCGAAGCAGGAGAACAGGGTTTCCTGGGCTTTGCTGATTGTGCCAAAGTTGGAGATAACAGCAAAGCCCCTGCAAGGTGCTGTAGTTTTAGAGTGTCACCCTGTAGCCCCAGAGAACATTGTGTGGGGACATGAGGGGCTTGGGGAGCTGAGCCAGCCCTGGGGCCTCCTTTAGCTCATCACCTGGCTCATTGCATCAGTTTAACCCTCTTTGTTTTTTCAGTTGGTCACAGTTATAAACCAATAAACTGCTCATCCGGTGCATAACCAAAGCCTGCAATTTGTGTTATATATATAATTTATCAGCAGTTTTCACTGTTGTCTTGCAGAGCAGGTGTGTTAACAATCTCCCTACCTGTAGCTGATAGTTATGATCCCGATAGATGCTTTTTTTTTTCCACTACACTTGCCCTCAATTTAAAAACATAATGTGTTAGTGGTGTTTTACACACAGCAAAGCAACAGGCAATAATAATAATAGTAGTAGTAATAGTAATAATAACAATCATCGTCTGTGCTGAAGGAGCACTTTAGAACTTACAGAGCCCAAAGTGCTTTGCAAAATCAGCATTACTGGGGCTGAGCTGCTTTCGCTGTGCAGGGGTTCATGTGGGACTGGAGATGAGGAGAAATATCTGTGCCCTGAGTGTGGACAGCTCATTCCCTACAGATGCAAGTGATACCTGGATTCACTGCATGCGCAGGAGATGGATAATCACAGAGCCATGGAATGGTTTGGGTTGGATCATCTTGTTCCAAGCCCCTGTCCTGGGAGGCATAAATTCAGGCTTGAGACAAAGCAGCTCCTCAAGAACTGGGGGGACATTTGGCTCAAGTGAGTGGTGGGTGAGCACAGGTCTCTGTCCTGGCTCTTCCCAGTGTCCACGTCTGCATGGCTATGGGCAATCAGACCCCTGTACTTCTGTGGGATCACAGGCTTCCCAGTGGAGAGCAGCTACCTCAGCAAAGCCTCTGCTGTGGTCTCCTCAGACTGTGATGGAGTTGAGCACCAGAGCTCCCAGTTCCTTTCCAGCTGTGGAGCCTGGGAGCCACTCAGGGATCCCGGTGAGATTTTTGCAGGGCAATGGGTGGGAGGGAAGGAACCAGTCCCCCGTCACAGCCTTAGTTCATGGGAACAGAATGTGTCCTGCCCATGAAGCCCAAAATATCCCCCAGCATCCTCTGTGCCTGGTGCCAGCCCTTGCATAACCCACCCACTGGTGGGCACCTTGGGGTACCTGGAGTGCCAGGAGCCATCCCGGTGGTGGCTGGGAGTAGAGGGTCCCTCCACAAGCCCCCCAAAATGAGCTCCATCCTTGCAGACACAGAGAGAGAGCCTGGCAGGGTGGGGGTCCATAAGCTCCCAGTCCTCTGCAGGTAAAAATCTCATTCCTGTGGATTTAAGATGACAACAGGTCTGTCATGATGCAGCCGATAACCAGTCCTTGCTGGGGATAAATCTGGCTTATCCCGGGGGAACTATGAGCTCTGGGAACCCCAAATGGCTGCTGGAGCATTTTAGTCCCTGGGAAGCGACCAGGCAGCAGAGATGGTGCAGGCATGGCCGTAATTCAGGATGTGTCCCCAAACTGCTGTCACCGCCCGGGATAGGGATGCCCACCCCGCACCCCAGCTCTGTCACAGCAGAGGGACGAGCACCCCGGTGGGCGCAAGGGGGTCCCCAACACTTGCAAGGACAATGGAGGGGACAGACCGGCTCCACAGCCCGGAGCTGTTCGGATTTACAGCCCAAACCACCCCGAATCCAGCCCAGCCTCGGAGGGGCTGAAAATAGATGGGTTGGACCGGCGTAAGGCTACCGCTGGGGACTCGCCGGTCCTCCCCGTCTCCCCCCCGCCGTCGCCACCGTGCCCCCTCCCCGCCGCTCCACGGTCTTCCCAGGTCGGCAGCGCCGCACGGTGGGAGCGGGCGGGAACTCCGGACCGACCGCTGCAATCAGCCCTGCCACGATCCTGCCCCGCATCCCCGCTGCGAACCTTGGAATCCCAGAAAGGTTTGGGTTGGAAGGGACCTAAAGCTCATCTCTGCCCTGGGCAGGGACACCTTCCACTAGACTAGGCTGTGGTGTGTGCGTATGTGTGGGGTCGTGCCATCAGCTCCGCACAGAGACCTCAGAATTTCAGGGCGAGATTTCCCTTGCCAGAGTGTTAAAGGCTAAATCCACCTCCGAGGTAACGCAGGGAATCATCTTAGGCTTCTGCGGGCAAACTCCAAACCTAAAGCCTTATCCCAGCCCTCCCAACACCCCATCACCTCCCATGTCAACTCTCCATGACCCCTGTCAACCCCTGATCGCCAAGCCCCACTCCTACACCCTCAGCATCCCAGCAAACCCCTTAGAAAGCCCTCACAGGCCCCCATATCCACACAGCCTCACCCCACACTCCCAGCAACCCCCACCCCAAAGCACCATAATCCCACTCACGCCCTGACCCCAAAGTCTCATCCTCCCAGCACTGCCCACCCAACCCTCCATGACCAGTCACCCCTGGCTTCGGAGCCTCTCCTCAACCTCCCCCAGCACCCCATAATCCCCCACCCCAAAGCTCCTCTTGCCCCTTGACCCCAAAGCCTCACTCGAAACGCCCCCTTCACCCCCAAACCCCTACGTGTCCACTTTTCCCTGTTCTGGACGTGGGTCTCTCCCTCCATCGAGAGGTGTGTCTCGCCATTAAGGGGCGTGTCCTGTCATCGGGGGCGTGTCCTGCCGTTGGGGGCGTATCCTGCCATCGAGGGGCGTGTCCTGCCGTTGGGGGCGTGTGCTGCCGTTGGGGGCGTGTCCTCCCGCCGGCCGCACTACATCTACCGGCATGTCCCCC